>JAIFZK010000007.1:20685000-21102500 GCA_027481765.1 Tenualosa thibaudeaui
AAACTTTGGCAAGACAGTAGTCTGAAAACATTCATCCACAGAGCAAACATTTGTGCATTCCAACAGTTGGCTTTTACTGGAGTGGTTGTTCTTTTTGGATAAAAAATACATTGTAAAAAAAAAAATAGTTTTGAGGAATCTAAACAAGGCACTGGTGATTTCACAATATTCCCACAATAATATATTACCTTCTTTCTTTATACTGATATGTTTCCCTTCTTAAAAAACCCATCAAATCAGTGATACAGAAAAATCAAGGTAAACAACTTCTCTCACGGTGAATGGGTCTCTTGACTGTAAGGAGGACTTGCTCCAGATCCTGGCCGCAGACACTGCCACGTGTCCCCCACCACAGAGCTGCATGATGACGACGGGAAATGGCCTCTCATGGCCCCCTCTAATGCCCCCCTCAGGGCATCATTAAGTACTGCAAGTAGCCATTAGCAGCATAAGGGGGTGCTCCAGCAGCTCAAGACCAGCAGTTGAACTCTTCTTCTTATATACAGTCCTGGCTCAGGAGATGGGTTTGTGGGTCTGTGTGTAAAGTTGTGTGGGTCTGTGGGTCTGTGTGTGTGTGTGTGTGTGTGTGTGATGAGCCGGTCCCTGCATATGGATGTGCGCAGAAGTGTCCCAGTAGGGTCTCTCCTGAGGAAAGCTCTCTGGCCTCACTCGCTCAGAGGGAAAGTGAGCGAAGGATCAGCCAGAGGAGACGAAGGCCCTGGACTGGATACTGTGCTGGATGGACTACTGATATCTGCATACAGACACAAACACACACACAGACAGACAGACACACACACACACACACACACACACAGACTGTTAACTTTATTATCAGAGTGAGAAAAACTCTCACTAACACAATAGGTCCAACACATATCAATAATGACTTCCCACCTCACTTTCACAGCAAATAATCAATCAGAGACTGATTTGGTGTGGTTTGGTCTGTGTTGTGTATGACTTGGTTGAATGGCCTTGGCTATAATAAGGATCATTGAGCATCCCAGGGGAAGTCATTTGTTTTTTGCCCCACATAGACATGTCTACTGAGACTGCTCCAAAAAGCTGTTAATGCCATGCCAATTAGAAGACAAGGCACGAGTTTCTAATCTGCAGGACCCCAGTGTCCTCCAGCGTGTACCCATCCCTTCCCCATAACAAAAGACACACCGTGGAGACCTGGGTTAGAAATGGGACCAGACGAAGCTGAAGATGCAACCTAGATTTGGTGGGGATGGGAGAGAAAACAGCAGGGCTCAGAACAGCTGCTAGAACAATCTAGATGACTTTAGAGGCCTGATATTAATCACCATCAAGCTACTGAAAAAGACATCACAGACTGGGGAAGACCTGTGCCAAGTGGAGCGGTAGGATAAGGTAGGCTGGCTAACTGGGACCACAGGAGAGATAAGGAAGAGGAGGAGGAGGAAGAGGAAGAGGAGGAGGGGGCCACAGCAAGAACCCTATTTCAGTTCTACATCTGACGGAGGAAACACACACACACATACACACACACACACACACAAGCATGTGCACAAACGCACACACTGAAAATTCAAATCCCCTTAGGCTGGGAGGCACTTTTGATAAATGTGTTGGAACATTGCGCACAGGTCTGAAGCTCTCTGTAAACCGTTAGCGCAGTCACTACCACTGGTCGCATTACAGCACGCCGGCACACTTACAGCAGAGGGGGCGACCTGTGTGTGGCTGAGGCGAAGGAAGTGCGTCAAGGGGGGCCACCACTGTCACCGCTGACGTGGTCTCTGTCTGGGAGTACACATCCATGGACTGGCATTGGGACTCAAACAGAGCGGAGAGAGCTGGTGGAGAGAAGCAGACAGCAGTCTCATCAGCGAACACCTTCCATGACACACCATGCTTATACTATGCAGTGCAGTGTACACCAAGTAAGACAGTGTTACACACACACACACACACACACACATAAATACAAACATCATAAATTTACAGTACGCTGTAAGGCAAAGCATTCTTGTATCAGGTGACCACAGCATGACGCTGCTATGTGTGTGGGAGAAAGACAGGGTAATCTGATACAAGAGTATATTCCTTTACAGCGTAAAGTAAAGTTTATGATGTTTGCATTTATATGTGTGTGTGTGTGGGGGGGGGGGGGGTTGGCAGGGTCATCTGATACTAGAGTATTTTCCCTTAAAGGCTGCTGTAAATTTATGCTGCTTGTTAATGTGTGTGTCAGGGGAGATAGTGTTGCAGTTACATTTCAGAGTCTTGGAGTGGGTGTCGCCTACGTCCTCACAGACGGCGGTGAGGAACTCGTCCACCTGCTTGAGTGAGAGGGAGTTGTGGAGCGTCTCCAGTGGGTAGATGGAGGGCACCATGGAGCAGCCTTCAAAGCCTGCAGCCGGGGGAGACACACACAAACACACACAGTGTCCAACACATGCCACCTTCAGGAGACACCACACACATAATAACAGCAACCCAATTCCCTGGATAAAATAGATCACTCCCTCGTTCTCTCAAAACACACACACACACAAACACTCTCTCTCTGTCTTTCTCCTGCTTTCTATCTCTTTTGAGTACACACACACACACACACACACACACACACACACACATTACTAAACAATGGTGTTTTAGAGAGGCCCAGTCACACTCCTTTCCCCCCCGTGATGTCATATATTTAGAGAACCATGACAAACCCGCAGGCAGTTTGAATGTAGAAACATGTCATCTACACAGCTGCATAGCACATCCTATATCTGTCCACACAGCCTTAGACAGCAATGGCAACAAAACACAACAATTACTTCAGTCAAACCCAAACGGAAAGCATGACTAATCTCTCACTAGTGACAACACTGGCTGCTTCCACTGCAATGCAGCATTTGAGCAACTTCACATGTGTCTGGGGTCTGGGGTCCTCATCAAAGGCCAAACTCCTCCATTAGCACATGATCACACAACCCTACATAGTGTTGTTTTCACATGATCACACATAGTTTCTACATATGTTGTTTTCACATGATCACACAGTTCCTACATAGTGTTCTTCAGGAGACTGCATCATGTAATCAACATCATGTGAGGCATGTGTCATTGCAATCTTTCCCCTGCTGCACCATGAGAAAGCCAGCACTCCCAGTACTTTACTGCTGTGAAAGCAACGTTATAACACACACACACACACGCACGGACGCATGCACGCAGCATGGGCACAGTAAATCCCCACCACACACACACACACACACACACACATATCCAGAGTAAAGCCCCCATAGGGCTGAACCATTGTCACAGCAGACAGAATACGTATGAGGACCCATGCTTAATAAGTGATGCATGCATCCCTCTGTGCAGGTGTCATGCCACAAAGCTGTAACAATCATTTTCACCAGCTGCTAATATTAGCCTTAAATCACAGCATACCATCCCTGACAGAAATAATCACCACTTATACTGAATCAGCCTGTCCTAGAGTTGTATCTTACAAAGCTCAAAGACTCAACAGGAACAATTAGAAGTGGAGAATCCTACCAACAATTTGAAAACCACCACCTGCCATTTGTTCAGAGGAAAAACAAAACAGCTCTTAAGAGACAAGATCACTGTAAACCAAACCACACAGTGAGATCTTGAACAAAACAGATTTAAGGGCCTTAGCCTTGTGATAATACAGCATAAATCACTGGTGTTACTTGATGTGTATGTAGGGTGGTTTAATTAATGAGAGATTTCAGTTTCAGTGAAGTAGCTTCAGGCTCATCAATCAGAAGAAAAACTTCATTGTGTAGTGCATGTGTGTGTGTGTGTGTGTGTGTGTGTGTGTGCATGTGTGTGTGTGTGCATGGGTGGTCTCTAATAATCAAGGTGAAGACATTTTCATTTGTTTTCACAGCTAGAAGGCCTCTATGCAAAGGTCTCTGCAGTGTATGACTAGTTTGTTACCCACTCACTACCCAATGGATTAATTTACTAGCAATGTGGTGCCACCCCCCCCCTCCCCCTTCACTAATCTCTCCCTCTACCTTGATCTTTAATTCTACTCCTCTTCCTCTCTCTCTCTCCATCATTTCTTATTCATTTCACCTCCCTCTCCCTCACCCCCCCCATTTGATTTGTCTCCAAATGTCTGCAAACACACTATTCAGCTCACATAGCAACTGCAGCTCGGAGCAAACACAACAATCCCTCACTGCTCCCTCCCATATTCATTTACATGAGGAAGAAAGGGGGGAAAAAGAGAGAAAGATACAAGTACAGAGGAGGGAGCGAGCGAAGGAGGGAGGAAGGGAGGAGTGAGACAACAAGGGGAGGAGGGTGAGGACCAGACAAAATGAGTAAGCAGTAATGGAGACTGATGTGAGGGAGAAGCTGCTTTGGAAACAAAAGATGTAAGATGTCTGTATGCCAATGTTCATTTGGCTTAATGTTGTACCATATGACTGTAATGCATCTTCATGTTGTAGCATCTCAGACTGAACAGTGCAATGACAAATGCAATGAGTGCAATGACTCATATTGTTCAAACATAGGCTATTCTAATCTATTCCAAAAAGATTCTTCTAGCAAAAATCCCACCTCTCTCCAGATGAAATGAGATCTGAATATAAATCATACTTTATCCAAAGTTTTCAGTTTGATTTGCAACAACATTCAGGTAGCCTATTTAACACCTGAGATTGATACTGCCAGTGAACACACAAAGGAACAAAGCTTCTGTCAGCTCTGGGGTGGAATTAAGTTCTGCTGCTTATCCAGCTGTAGCTGCCATAGTATCATGCAAGGCTTAACTCAAAACTGCAAAAGCAGCGCAGGTCTCCAGAATGGCATTCATAAGCCCATTCACCAAGCACAGAATCTCTGTTTGGCTGTCGATGGTACGCAATGAATGAGGAGCACAGCGAGGGCACAGTCTTGAGCTCTCCAAATACTTGCTCACAGAAAACATGCAAACACACTGGGCAGGCCAAAGATATTTTTAGCAAAATCTTCAAGTGGATCTCAAGTGTAAGAGGAGAGGCTATAAAGCGCCACAGCCCTTCTGCCACCCCACTATGGCAGTATAGGATTGTATAGTATAACAAATAGTATAGTAATTTAGGACAGTTTAGCTTCCTTCAGCACACATGCAAAGCCATGCATGAGGAAGAGCGAAAGGACATGGGAGAAGCAGGAGGGTGGGCAGGTTATTACACTTGTCAGGGAGTATATCATGTTCACAAGAGAGGAGGGAGGGAGGAAAAAAAAACACAGTAAAGACAGTAAAGAAAGAAAGAAAGAAATAGGGCAGGATGCAAGTCAGACAGAAATTAGAAACACCATGAGGACAGAAGAGAGAAGTAAGGTGTGGAGACAGAGGAGAAAAGAGACACAGAACGGCTCCAGAGGGGTCGGTGGTGATCAGTAAAGAGGAGGTGTGGGGGGATGGGGGGGGGTGTTCAGGGGCAGGAAGGGAGTATAAGGTGCGTGGGGAAGTCAGGGTTTCTTGCCAACCAGAGAGGCCCTCGAACGGCTCCTGGCCGGAGCTCAGCCACTTCCTGAGCAGGCTGAGGTGGTAGGAGCAGTGGTGGAGGTGCTGGGCCAGAGCCGGGTCACTGGACAGACCCCTTAGCAGATGGGCCACATGCTGCTCCTCCTCTGGTTCTGGGGGAGGAAGAATGAGGGAGGGCGGGGGGGAGAGGGGAGGGGAGGAAGGAGGGAGAGAAAAAGGGGGGAGGGGGGTAGAGGGGAGGTGAGGGGAGGAAGGAGGGAGAGAAAAAGAAAGAGAGGGAAGGAGGGAGGAAGGGGAGAGAGAAGGGGGAGGGAAGGGGAGGAATAGGATTAGTAGGAAGAAGTGAAATAAGGGGTGGACCATGCAAAGTCCAGGGAAGTGAAGGGAGAAAGAGAGAGTGTTAAGAAGAAAATGGATGAAACTGATAAGGAAATAAGGCTGAAAAGAAAGGATGCGCAAACAGTGAAGGGCTGGAAGAAGAAAGGCAAAAAGAGGGGATCAGAGGAAAAAAGGATAATGTGATGAAGGCAATGTGGAGATGAAAAACGCTGCCTGCAGTCAGCCTAAATCCCAACTAGGGTCACTCATAATCAAGGTCGGCCTAAGTCTGCTCTGTTGGCACCTAACCCAGTGACTGGGAGCACTCTTCAAAACAAATACAGACAGCATTTAATGAGAGCATCTTGTTTTAATATTCTAAACGTGTTAATTTAAAATTCACTAATAGTTCTTAATAGTTTGGATAATGCCTCCAGAGAGCCTCTCCTGAATATCTGTAATGAGATGCCTTGGTGTTTCAAAATGGCTAACAATTCAAATGCAATTTTCTCTGTAGTTCTACGACAGTTACAGTACATAACCCAGTACTAAAACATAGAAATCACACATGCACATATAGAAGTCTCGCTCTCTCTCTCTCCCTCCCTCCCTCTTTCTCTCAATCTCTTTCTCTCTCTCTCTCAGTTAATCTCTCTATCTTTCACTCAGTCAATCTCTCTCTCTTTCAATCTCTCTCTCTCTCAAATTTTCGTCCGCTGTCCGCTGTCTTGCAGCATACTGAGAGATTTGGTGCAGCATATCAGAGATTCTTTTAAAGAGGGTAAGCACTGTCTCCGATGCTTTCTAGAAGTACACAAAAAACACCAGAAGAAATGTTGTACCTTCCCTACCAAAGACATCAAAATCCACTGAACAAGAAGGCAGATCATCCACATCATTGACATCCCTCTACTCCAGAGCACCTGCTGAATATGCCTTTGTTTCACCATCACTGAAACATTGAACTGCTGATACACTTGTGTTCTGTGAATCACCCAGAAACACACACACACACAAACACAAACACACACACAGATTCACACTAAAACTCTGAAGAAGACAACACAGAGTTTGACCCATAGCCTTCTGACACTGAGGTGCTGAGAAAAGTGTACATATGAAGTGTGGAGTGAGACAGATTATGTGGATGAGAGACACAGTGCTTGAAATGGTCATTGGCACACACGTAAATATATCTTCAAAACCTCAGATATATTGGCATATACAGTGCATGCATATATCCAATTGGGGGGGGGGGGGAGAGGTGCATCCACCATTGAGTCCAGAAAAGCACAAGTGAATTAGAGTGACTTAGAGAGGAGGTGAAACAGGGGTGAAAGGTCATGGTGAGGAGAAGGTTCTGGAAACAAAACAAAACAAAAAATTCAACAGCTGTCAGAGTGATCCACAATTATGGCATAAAGTAATTACAGTGGAGAGATCGAGAGATGCTCTCCCCCGGTGGGCATGCAAGGCAGGGTGGACGGAGGGAGGCAGGAAGAACTAGAAAACAGCAGACATACCGTTAGTCGGATGCCTGGCATATGACACAGAAAATCTCTTTACAGCCGGCATAGAGAACAATTCTGAGGAGATAAAAGAGGCAACTGGTGTTACTGACACAGCATTGAAAGGAGGATGTGTGCCTTGATCATAGGTCTTCTATGTTGCATGTGTATTCATGAATATGAATGTGAATGTGTGTATGTATTTGTGTATGTATGTGTGTCTATGTATCTCTATGTATGTGTGTGTGTGTGTGTGAGAGAGAGTGAGTGTGTGTTCAGAGCTGAACGATATTGATGGAGACAGATGGATAAAGGACATTCTTGACGATGGTATGGAATGAAATGAAACACACTGAAAAACCCAAATGAAGTCAAAGACAAAACTAATACATCCCATTCCTATGTAATAGGATAACACATTAAATACAGACCTACAGCTGGTTACAGATGCCAAACCATGAGCTTATTATTAACAAGCATAACATACAATGCTCCTGAACCACAACCTGTCTTTAAAAACTGAACTTCTCTATGTCTTGGTTAGCAAATATCATATTCAAAGCAAAGACACTGTAATCAGAATTCAGCCTCCTTGCAAGTGAAGGAATCATTTGTCAAGAACCCAACACCATGACATGGCAGTATTTCACTTGACTGCCTTTTCCGTTGACAAACAGTGACACCTGGTGGACAAGGTTGTCATTGCAGAACATTTCTTCTATATCACATTAAAGGAGAAATCAGCAATGCGGAGTGGTTTGTAAACACAAAAGACTTTTTTATAACATTCAGTTAATATCTCTAAATGATCTGCTATTATCTTAATTATGACTACATTTAAAATAGATAAATAATAAACAATCTTTATACGCTGTCCTGGCTTCATGAATTGGATGAAGTTTGTGGGGGAGCACTGAAGAGAGATGAGCTACTTCTCCACCCTGTTTAGTTTGTTCAAACAAAACCACATGCCTGAACGTCTACTAACACATCAAACAGCCATATAGAATGTTAAAATGGAGACCTTGTGAGAATAGCCATGACTACTAACCAACCTCTGGTCTCTGAGTAGTCCGCTAATAAATTTGAACAGAAGCACAAACATAAATGTCATCTGGCATCACTGACTGCACCTTTGAACATGAACAGCAAGCTTCCATATCAGGTGCTTTTGACCACAACACAAAATGTATTGTCCATATTGACAACATACAAATAAAAGTATTATAAAAATGTCTGATGGAGTACATATCAAATTTTAAATTTCAGAAAAGACCTTCAGCGATGTATCCGTTATTAAATCATTTTGAGGTTTCATAATCTACTGTTCATTTCTAAAATAAAACAGTGCCTGACATCTACAACCTCCCAATGATATTCAAATTCTGAAGGTGACAAAATGGCTGAGGAGGGTAACACGATGAAGGAAGTGCGTAATCACTTTCTGTTAGTTCTGCATCTAAAATTACAAACCATGCCCCATACACCCCAAAAGCAGGCAGACAGGCAACCAAAGCAGAGCTCCACGCAGGTTTTTAAAATAACCTCTTGCGTAAGCCTGTAATTAGGACTGGAAAAATCAAGTGATCTTACTCTCATGCCAGTCAGTTTCATTTAGTAGAGGGCTGCATTGAAAAGCGCTCATTTCTATGAACAGGATAACCCATTTCTACTTCCTCTTAATAAGCACCAGTGATCTCTAAAACCAATTTGGCTACAACAAAAGAGACTGAGAAGTTGTAGTAATCAGCTAGACAATAAGACCATTAGATTTGGTAAGACGGAGAATTACAAAATACAAGAAATCAATAAAGCTTATTTAAAAAATGGAAGTGGCTTTAAAGGAAAGGAGGTGTGTGTGTGTGTGTGCGTGATTGAGCGTGCGTGTGTGTGTGTGTGTGTGTGTGTGTGTGTGTGTGTGTGTACGTGTGTGTGTGTATGCATGTGTGTGTGGGTGTGTTGGGGAAGAGGGTTGAGTGGTCAGAACTGGGTTTTCTTTGGGATAATTGAGGGCATGCAGGGTTTTAGACTGAGGTAAGAGTTTTGTCTGCATAGAGGGAAGAAAATCCAAGGCCTGCAGCAGTTTAAGAGGTGGGATTGGAGTGAGAAAGACTCCAGCAGTGCCAGCTGATTAAATGCCACTCAGGTCACCCAAGTGGGCCAGAGGTCCTTAGAACCAGCAGCTATGGACGGTCATTTAAGAGGGTGACAAGAATGCCCAGAGAGACTGTGGCAGAGGACTGGTGTTGGCACATTTGGGCATCCAAATACACAGCAAGCAGAAGAGGCTGACTCCCTTGCAACCTATTATGAGTCCCTAGATAGAGCACTTCTGGCAACACTTGATGTTACATAACCCCTCCTTCACCTTCACCATTAAGAGCTGTGGCACACGTCGAGAAATGTTAAGTCACAGCACATTGATGCTTTGTGCATGAATCAAATTAATGAGAGGATTAGGGTTAGGGGTTGAGTTAGGATTAACTGAAGACAAAGTTTCCAAATGTTGCTTCTGCTCCATCATGTGTATTGATGACATGTAAAGAAGACTATGTTATTTTGGTTGTTATTGTCAGTGGAAAACAGACTCCATGGATCATTGAGAATGTTTTGCGGTAGGATCATAATGGGAGGAATCTAGACGGGGGCATCGAAGACCATAATAGAGAAGAATCTGGACAATCTAGAGAGGAGTCTGGTGGCCCGACCCTGTGGTGTGCCGATGTGGTGACGGGACATACCATCTGCTCGGGGGCTTCGGGGCCCGCGCCCAAGGTCGCTGAGGTTGGGGGCACTGCAGGACGCTCCCAGGCCTGCGGCACTGAAGAGGCCCGAGAACAGACTCCCTGTGTGCGGAAGAGTCATGGAGCAGAGGGGGGAGAAGAGGTGGGGAGGGAAGGGCAGTTATGTTAGTACTTAGCACCAGACATGCAGTCCCACCCCCCTCCCCTCCCCCACCTAAGTGAATTAAGCTCTTGTGTATGAGGTGTCTTATGGCTGCTTTCTGCAATCTGAGCTCCACTGCACTTCAAACAGGAGTCAGGCTCCACCTTAAGCACAGTGGCATGTAGCTATGTGTTTGTCTGTCTGGGTGTGTGTATGCTTTTGGGTTTGTGTTTGTGTGTGTGTGTGTGTGTGTGTGTGTGTGTGTGTGTGTGAGGGTGTGCAAGTGGAAAGATTGTGAACCTGTGTGTGCAGTAGTGCATGTTGGTTTGTGATGGCTTTAGCGGTCACGTAAACAGTTGTTAGGAGGAGACCAACTGTCATGTGGTTAACACACTGAAAAGAGAATAAAGGTGAGCTTAAAATGCCTGCTTCTGTTAGACATTCAGAGCCCATAACAATGTTAAGTATTAATGAAAAACTCACTCTCTCTTCCTCTCTCTCTCACACACACACACACACACACACACACACACACACAAGCTTTTGCCATTTCAGGGCCAGCTCCAATCCAGATGAGGCTGCAAGAGTGGAGAGATCAGGCTGATCCGGTGGCAAACTGCAGACCACATGCATTCCGCCCATGACGTCAGCACATTCCAACACCTTCAAATTTACACTCAACAAAGCCCATCAGACACGTTCTGCAGCCAACAGACAGCAGACTTGTCTGCACCCTGGCCACACCAACAGAATCGCAAAGTAGCTGAGCGCAAATATTGCTAAGACACGCTACCATCGCAAAGTGAAGCAGCTGACAAATCCATTGGCTGCGGTTTAAAAAGCTCCTCCCGGCCACGCTGACAACGGGCCAATCTAGGAGCGATAATACAGGAACAGAACCTGGGGCCGGGGCCAGTTTCTTTATTTAACTCACAGCTGGCAAGAGGGACACATTTTCCCAGCACTACTCTCAGCCCCCCCGCCCCCAACCTCCAGCACTGCCAGTCTATGGCAGAGGCTTGTGACTGACACCAGCTACATGGACATGCAGCACCTAGGCTCCATTCATTCTTTGATTGGAGAGGGGACACACACCAACACGTGCCTGTCTCCTGTAGTAGGGACTGTGGGGGGAGGGGGAGCTTGTTTGGGAGTCAGAGGGGGAGAAAGGAGATACCCACCCAGGCCACTGGTCTTGATCTCCGGCGACTGGCGGGAGCAGGAGGGAAACAGGCGATACGCTGAGCCCCGCGAGGAGGTGGAGGAGCTCTCTGAGAGAACCTGAGAAGTCAGACTCACACACACACACACACACACACACACACACAAATACATGCACACACACAAAAATATACGTACAAGCATGCATACATACATACATACAAGGACAGACAGGGAAACATACATGCATTCACACAGACACAGAGAGAACACAGACATGAATGGACATACAACACAGCAACTCCAAACTGACAAAAGAAAAAACAAGTACACACACATAGAGTGCAGAATCTGTGAGTCATGGGAACGCTGCTGACTACACACATACTCAGCTTACTCCCTAGAGAAACACAAACACTGATAGTGACACTGGCTGACTGGACTAAGGCAGTTACAGAGTTGGACTTTGCCCACCACATGCAAGAGAAGGGCTGGATGGCTCCATTACCTCCATGGAGCCAGTCTTCCTGCTCCGGATCAGCGGAGACTTCTTCAGGATGCAGAGGGGATCGGAGAGCAAGCCCCGGTCTGGTTCGTCCTGTGACAGATCCTCCAAGCTCCCCGGGTCTGTCTGCTTCTCGTGATTCTACAGGAGTCGGAACACCTCAGCAACAGCTTGGATTTTTTAATTAGGCTCTAATCCACTAGCAAACAACTGCAAATAAATAAACACACAAACACAAACACACACACACACACTCACCTCGGATGAGGCTGGACGGAAACCAAAGCCCATGGGGGCGTTCTCCTCATCCTCTCCCCCTTTAACACCTGGGCTGAAGTGCAGCTCAACATGGAAACGCTCCTCAGAGGATGGATCCTGTCCAAGACCATAAACACACACACACACACACACACACACACACACACACACACACACACACACACACACACACACACACACACGCACACATGAGGATGCAGCAAGACCGGCAGCAGATGGAGCCATAAAAAGCCAATGAGGTGCAGCAAGGCCGGGCTGAAGGGAAGTGAAAGAGGGCTAACTCACCTTGTTGTTGTCTTCGTACAGCATTATCACAATCTGAGTCATGTAATTGAGCTCTGAAACAGCGCTGAGGTAATCCATGGCCTGCCTCCATTGCTCATCTTTCTCCTCCTGTCACAGACACACACACACACATACATTCACAAATACACAACAAACAAACAATCACACACACACACACACACACACACACAGACGTTTATTTATGAGCATATAGGAGAGGTTTGCTCCATTACTTTTACATCACGAGATCTGCTCCATTACTACTACATCAAGAGATCTGCTCCATTACTAGATATGCTACATTACTTCTGTGCACATGCGTTAGACTTACGCTAAGCAGGCCACCGTAGCGGAAGATGTTGAGCAAGGAGTGTACGTGGCTCTCGCTGGTGAAGTAGAGCCGGGTACGGACGTGCCGACCCGGAGACATCACGCCCCGGGAGTACCTGAACCACCAGAGGGGATTAAAGACACAGCCTGATTACTCACGGGCGTCCCACTCCAATGGATCTTGCTCTCATATTACACCAAAGCAACTCTAACTACTTTGGAGTACACTCCAAATGTCCCTCTAAGGACTTTCATTAATGTCGAGTGTATAATATCTCTCATTGATAATCACTTTGAAGTGATCTTGTCTGGGGCCATATTGATTCTCTGCAAACTGATTTAGATTAAAGCAACTGTCTTCTCCCACTGGACCAAATTGAGAGGGTGAAAACTTGGTTGATCTGCTCTCGAGCAAAAAAGTGATAATGCCTTCAGATAGTGTAAGATACTCCATCATTACCACGAGAGAGAGAGAGAGACATATAGGGTGTAAAGACATGCATGGATGCTCACAGTGGGTGAAGCTTGTTAACAGCCTCATCCTCGTGGGTCCTCTGTAGATCCAGCTGGATCTTCTTAGTCAGGGGCAGGCAGTAGGCGTTAGCGATGTCCAGCTTCTCTGGCTTACTGATGCCGTACTCCTGCACAGTGAAGACCACAAGAGTTGAAGCATGTCCTGAAAGCAAACCTGGACACATATTGAACCCCAGTGTCCCCCTTAAGCCTGAAGCCACAGAGAAGCAGCCAATCATCAATCAAGCAGCCAATCAATCAATCAAGTCAGTTCATACCAGTCAACTCTTTGAGGGTTCAGCTCTTTTTGGCGAAAATAGAACATTGGAATTCCGTCACAGAGGTACACCCAAAGCTCTCACCAGCCTGAGGCATGCAGTACCTGGGGGATGATGATGTCAGCCAGGGCCTTGGAGAGTCGGAAGAGCTCCAGAGTGTCCTCCAGGGCCAGGGAGGCGTTGTGCTGCGTGTCGTACTTGATGCAGTCGTAGATGTCGGGGATCTTACTGATGTCGTAGCGGCCGCTCTTGGTGCGGAAGTCGCGCTCCAGCTTGGACCAGCGCTGCAGCATGAGCTCCAGGGTCTCACTGTGGTACAGCTGCAGGTCTGGGAGATGAGAGAAGGGGAGCAGAGGATGGAAAAAAAAAACTGACTACCTGAAAATCCACTCAACTTTATGTAACAGTAGCTGGTATAGCTGTACAGTAAGTAAGTTAATAAACCTCCCCCCTCCCGACACCTTTAAGAGATGTGCTAGTGGGTGAAACTGGCTCCCAAGGGTTGTAGGCATTATCACTCGCTAGCGCATTTGACTCCCGGACCATGGTCCTGCTAGTCACAGGTTCAAGGTGTGTGCAGGACTGTACCATGCAGGATGACACGGGTTACATTTCTACATTTTCACCATTTTAAAAACACAGACTACTAAGGCTGTTAGTGAGGAGGCTAAAAGCAACTGCTGGTTTTGCAAAGGGATTCTACACCACCACCCCCCCTGTTCCATTAGCTGAGGGCTCACCTGCCGACTTGGGATCCTCCAGTTTCCTACGGATTTGGCGGGTGAGACTCTGGATTAGGGCATAGACTTGATCACAGGTCTTTACTGGGTTCTCAATGATCTTCATGGAGTTGATGAGAGAGCAGCTGCCAGTAGGTGCCAGCTGAGAAAACACAATGAGTAAAGACCTTTACTGACACATTACTAAATGTGAGTAGTCAACAGTACGAACACAATATATAGTATACAATAGTATATATTTTGTTGAGTCCATTTTGTTCATACAAGTATGATATCTATAATGTTAAAACTAGTAATTAGTAAATTACTGTGCTTATTTTTTAGAACGTCTTAAAAAGCATAATCTCCAGGAGTAACTTGGCACTCCATGTCATGCTGTTTGACCTTGTCGTAGTCCTCTTCAGCAAAGTCCCGGTTCTTCTGCATGATCTCATGCAGACGAGCTTTAACACGCTGCTGGCAATCGGTTAGTGAGTCGCTGTCGCTGTCCAGCAGACCATTCATGTTGGCACTCTTTACCATCTGCACCAGGATGGGTGTCAGCTCGCCCTCGAGGGCCAACAGACCCTGCGCCACACAGAAGGAGCCGCATACATGAATTTGAAAATGCTCACTCATAGGCACACACAAAGAACACTGTTTAACCATGTGTGTTGGATCATGTGTGGCATTAGCAGAGTTTCTGAAAGCAATTTTAAAAAAGCCAGTATGCACAAATCATGTATCAGTTTACATGTTTAAGTGTTTCAGATTTGAGTGCCACTGTGTAAAGTGGTACCCAACAATGATCTCCTATAAATAGTGTCGTCATCAGCCCACTTCAGATAGAGGCTCCATTTCAGATAGGGTTACCTTGGCAAATGCGGCGGCGGTCATCTGCACACGACCCTCGTCTGAGGCGTAGATCTTGAGGTCATGGCGGTAAGTACTATGGAGCCGCAGCAGGCCGCAGCCAGGGAAGCCAGCGTAATCACCTAGCAACAGAAAGGACACGCATTCTTCAGACTTCACATAACCTGTCTCCAGTCAATCCAGTCCACACAGACCTCCCAAAGAATCCCTGGTGCTTCCCACAGTAGAAACAGTAAGCTACAAGTCTAAAAGGGAACAGTAAATACACTTAATATACTTCCATTTGGAAAAGGACAATCAAAAAGACACTTCTGAGATAGACACCATTTTCTAGAAAATCTAGCACCAGAAAAAAAATCATATTAGTATTTACAGACCATTTCAATACTGAAGACCAACACCCAGAGGCAAAAGCAAAGACACTCACTGACAAAATATGATAATGTATGGGCATACATCACTTATATGGATTATATGATATATGAGCCCATATCATGAACATGTACTCTGTTACCATGACTATAACCAGGCATGGGTTAATCTAGACCAGTGGTTCCCCAACCCCCTGAGTACCTCTTGCATAACAGACCTCTTTCTATAACAATTCATATTTTTACATAAATATTTGTGCATTCACAAAACACTTTATATATTATGTGGTCATATGGAGTGTAATCTTTTTCTACATTATCTTTATGCTGGTGACAGCTGAGAACTCATTCCCAAATATATTTTGTGTACCACCAGGGGTACTTGTACCCCAGTTTGACAACCACTGATCTAGACAAACAACTGTCCAGTCCAATAACTGTAAAGAGAGTTTTTACAGACATTGGAGCAGACCCACTCATACTCGTCAGTCATATCTTTCCCATGTCACACATTTCTCGAGCCAAGACCTCTTCTTGCAATCCACTCCAAGGCAGGAAAAAACCCATGGCATCACACATAAGAGAACACAGATGGAGGCTGTTAGAAATGATGAATGCAGAGAGTTAAGGAGGAAGCCATGGAGTGGGAAGCTGTAGGCCGAATGTTAATGAGAAGATCAACATCCAAAGCCCTTCTTACCACAGTCAATAGGGGATTCGCAGCCAAGGGCCCTGCGGTTACCATCTAGTTTACAGTTCAAAAGGTGAGAGGAGAGAAGGAGAGTGAACAAGCGCTTATCCAGTGTGACTGGAAAAAAGAGGTGACTTGAGACCACTGTTGTTAAATGTATTTTAGGGCTGGTACAGAGGGCGAGGCATAATGGGCTTGGCCTGGAACATGCATTTTGCAAGCAAACTGGGTTGCTTGTCTCTCATGGTGACTAAACTCAACAAAATGCATTTTTTAGTTTTAGTTTCTGACCTGCAGGCCATATTGCCATATTATTGATTTTCATATTATTTCATGAAAAAGTGGGAAAATATAGTCAAATATGACAACTGCAAGGCAGCCTGCCACATTCGCAGAAATATGGTATCATCATAATGAGTGCATTATGTGAGCAACTACATAGTTTAGGTGGTAATATCTAGACATTTTCAAATGACATGCAAGAGAGGAACAACTAATGTTATGATTGAAAAAACACTAGTGAACATTTACATCAGTAAATACAGTAATATTTCCAAGTAAAAGTAAAAAACTGTTATGACCTCATCCATGTGTTTTCTGCAGTATATTAAGCATTACTGGTACCTCTACAGGTAATATCTAATACATCTGATTGTGATTTAATAAGGGAGGAAAAATCCAACACCCCCATCTTTTATTGTATGTATTGTATTTATTGTAAAACATTTCCTGTTCATTAATAAACTGTATTTACTGTAAAGAAATGAAAATAAACAACGTAATCCCACTGGTGTAAACAAAATGAACTGATACAGATCTGTCAGGGGGAACATGTGGAATATGAGGTATTCAAGATAATTGACAGCATTTCCTTCTGCCTCGCTTCACAAGACACTTTACAACCACAAAACATGACAAGACTGGAAACGTTCTCTGTGTGAGCAATTCTAGTGTGTGCAGCTTAGTTTAGAAAAATGAGTAGCCTTTGTACCACAAACTCTGAGAGAACTGGTTCATACCTCGTGACTGAGCTCTGTATGACTGAGCTCGTGTCTATAAATAAACGCCCCTGCAGTGATCTTGAACTGTATGTGTAAAACTGTATTGTCCCTGCTGAGGGGCACCTGCCTATATATATATATATATATATATAAACTTCCATGTTTTCATATATGTCCTAACCTGATGCATAGGTGCATCATGAGCCCAATAAAACCTGGCCTTGGATATTACTCTACTGTATCTCCACACTGTACCAATGACTGATTAGCCCACTAGTCACATTCCTAAAGTGCAGGGTATGCAATCCAAAAGCCCAGTATCTGTGTGTCTCAGGAGCCCTCAGAAACCTCTTTGAACTTTATCAGTCAGGAGCACTGATAGGCTGTACTAATTGCTTTAGGGCACAGTACCTTGTCCTCCAGGGTACATGCAGCGGAAGGCCCTGCCCAGCTCCTCAGCCTGCACCCTGCCTGCGGGGGTCAGCTCACCCCCCCACTTCAACACCAACAGCAGGGAAGGACCCTCTTTCTGAGAGTCTGCAATGGAATGGAATTGAAAGGTGTAAAGGTCATTTATCCGCTCATGGATTTCACAGTACAATTAACAAATTACACTATTAACAAATTACACAGATGTACTGTTGGCTTATGGTCTAATTATGCAACTATGTTTCTCTGATGTGTTTTATGGGTCTATTGTTTTTCTAGGCTTGAAGGGATTACAGAAATATCTTTCAAATTTTGTAAAACCACTGCTTAAGCAATCTTGTGCAATCATTTCGATGTCACTGGCATTATGCTTTCTACACTGAATCTATTAATTCTTTCACAAGTAGAGAGGACATCCGTACCCTCTTCCTCACTGGAGGCTTTGAGCTGACCATTGGGCAGGTAGGTCAGCTGCACCTTCCTGTTGATCCCTGAGAAATGGCCGTACCTGCAGGGAAGACCATGAGACTTCAGTAAGAGGGACAGCATGAGAAAAAAACAACCCAGCCGCCATTTTACAGACTCTACTACAGTGGTTCACATCCAAGGGCACAACCCGTCAGACTGCACGCCTTTGTCAGTGTGTACAGGCTCACACAGCTACAGGGTGCAAGTGCTCTACTTGCTGCCACCGTCATGTTTCTGGAAACATGTGTCCCTGTGACCTTCTCCGGGCTTGCCGGGTGTTAATCTGTTTCATGTGTGCCATGCCTGAGCAATCCTGCGAATATGACAGGGTTCAACAGCGTGTAAGACGAAACCACAGGGGGACGACTACGAGTCTGTTTAGAGATCCACCCCTGACTGCCAGGGGGGAGTGTTTAAAAGTCCACTGCAAACAATCAGATAGCCTCAGTATCTTCAGCGATTGTTTGGAGGGTGTGGGATGGGCATGATGAAGTGCCATGCATTCCATTTCTTAAGAGACAGTATTAGTCTAGCTAGGCACCAATGTAATGGTGATGGGGGGATGTATGATTGTATGGATGAGGGCAACCACATAGTCATAAACCTGCTCTTTAACAGACCGACAAACTAAATCATCAGCAACTTCTGGGCACACATTTACCTGCCAAACTAAGCGTACAGACAGACAACGTACAAGAGCCATTAAGCCTAACAAAAAATGAATGATGTTTTGTTGAGCATGTTGAGGCTGATCTGCAGCCTTGTCTACATGGTCTTGTGATTTCCTAATCCCAATGACATTTATTGGAGTCTGTTTCTGTGAACATCCCCAAACTTAATAGAAAACTGTCTAGATTCAGGTTAAGACCTGCTTATTGAATCCATTTCTCGTGGTAATATAACACGTGTGTGTGTGTGTGTGTTATGAGAGGAGTGAGAAGGATAAGAGTGAAAGATTAGGGACACTCTCATGCACATGATAGCAGCACACCAGAGAGTGGATGCCCACCAGACACCACATCAGAAGACATTAGATTCATTTTAACAAGCCCCTCACCAGGGGTCTCTATGGCATACTGTCTCTTAAAGGTACTGCTCTCAGTCAAAGGCCTCTGGTTAAAATGTCAGTACGTCACAGGGAGTCTAGGGGTTAAAGGCAGTGAATGTTACAGTGCTGGGGAAAGAAACACAGCAAGAAAAAGGGTGCGTACTGATTGTCATTCACGCTGGATTCCCTTTGGAGAGAGACACAGGGAGGGAGAGAGGGAGGGATGGAGGGAGGAAAAAGAGAGAGAGAGAGAGAGAGAAAAAAGGAAGGGCTGTAAGAACCCAAACCACTTGGACAATAACACAATTCAAGGACATACAATAAAAGACGGGGGTGTTCTCTGCCTTATTGTCTCTGATAACGAACTGGCATTCTTGACTACAACAAGAAAAGAAATGCTGCTGGATACTGTGTAGTCAGTGACATATCAATGACATATAAATATATGTCTATCCAACAATGTCTAATAATTAAAAGTAAAGTTAAACCCTAGCCTGAACAAGTTCCTTTGTCAGAAAAAGAAAAAAAAACCCTGCACCCTTTTTAACACCATTCCACATGTGGTCAAACTGGTCATAAAACAGACAGGAAGTAGCAGTTGTGCAGAATTTTTCTGACCAAACTAAACTGACTAAACTAACTAAACCAGATTATTATTTTTATTATTTTCTTATTATTTTTAAAAATAAAACAACATATTATTATTTTATTTTAAACCCAATCCCTGACATGGTATGTTTTAAATACAGAAGCTTTGAAGTGTGCTAAAGTGGAAAACATATTTCAAAGCAAAGCATGTACTTGGGTCCAGGGAAAGACGAATGATCCAGTATTACAAGTGACATGACCAGTGAATTGAGTACTGCAGCATCTGCAGATGTGTGACGTTAGGTTGTTATACAAACCACTCACATTGTTAAATACACAGTAGTCATCTGTAGAAAACCTGTTTATATTTGCATTTCTCAGACCTGTTTTTTTATGGTCTCAAAACATTCCATGTCTTTGAACTCCCACTGGCTTTGTTTTTAAGGAAAACAATTAATCCAGCTGATCGGGAGCTATGTAATGTGACGCTCTATAAGCTGACTTTATTAATGGACATGAAAAGACTGCAGAAATCAAAAACATGTTCTACTACAGGCTCCTTTAGGGCTGAACTAGAAATTAGAACTTAGCACAGTCATAGAACTTGTCCTACGCTGGAGTTACAGGCGTCTGTACGAGTAAACAAAATCAGTGTGAGCTGATGATCTTGCGTCAAGAGCTGGCTTATGGCTGACTCACATCTCCAGAACGGTCTTGAGCTGCTCCAGCTTGGACTTCTTTTCCTCAATCTCACAGTCATTGTGCTGCCCCAGCTCCACCAGCAGCTGACGGGCAATATCCAGCACTTCCTACCAACACAATGGGCTCAGGTTATAGTGGCCCAGAGGATCACGCAGTCATAGATTGATTAGAATCAACCACTGGGCCTCAAGGATTACATATAGATATGATGATTCATAGCTTAATTAGCATTTTAATTCAATGTCATATTTCCATGAAAATGTATACAAGAAATGCAAGGTTTTAGACGGCTGTTTGTGAAACAGCATTAGACTACAGCAGATTAGGCACATATCTCCTCACCTGAAGTTGTTTTGGCTTCTTCAATTTCAGCTTCCCAGACTTGTACCCACCATACTTCTCAAAAAGGTCAAAGAACCTGCAAATAGTTTCTAGTTATGACAGGCTACTCACCTGTAGAATACATCTGAAATTATTACATCTGAACACAAATGGTTGCACATGGAAAGTAACTGTTTTGAATGTTCTCGAACTCTTTGAATGTGAGATATTCAGACACACGAAACACTGTAACAGTGCCGGAGAGAGGGTAGGTGTGCATGAGTCGACTCACAGGGCATTCCGCACTTCCATCTTCATCTTCTGTTTGGGCGTTCGGTCTCCATGCCGGATCACAGCTATGACACAGCGCAGCTCCATCCTGTGTTGGGAGGAAGAGGAGGAGGCGATGAGAGGGCACGGGGGGAAGAGGGGGGAGAAGAGCTGTTGTTTACAGTGCAGGCTAGAGGGATTGCAGCAAGTACAGGCATGTCACATTAGCTTAATTTTGTTGCAGTGGGAACACCTGTCTTTCAGCTGCAGTCAGAGCAGTACTGTTCTTAACACCAGCCTTTAGTAGGTGACGTTCTATTGTTCTTACTCAAGTCGTTTTTCTCATGGCCAGAGACTGAAAATCTTGTACACGTAATGGTCAAGTAAACAAACTGTGATGATCTGGGTGTGTTATTGTGATGTTGGTGCATGAAAGTGTTTAATGTAGTGGATCAGGTGAAGAGTGTACTCACATGGTTCCTGAGGTAGTGGGCACTATGGGGATGTCCTCCGCCTCCATGGGGATTGACCAGGGGATGTGAAACTGAGGGGCCAGCTCCCGCATGATCATGTTTCTGTAGGGGGTGGATCACAGTTCTGTAAAACTGATTTATTGTTTCCAATGTCATGCTTCCTTTTGTCTTTAAAAGGAACTCAAATAAATGTAGGCAGTTTTTCATATGCTGACTGAATTATGACAGGTGTAGATGCTATCTGTTTCCCTTTCTTTGTTTTTAACGGATATTATGTGACAACAGACACTTGAAAGAGAAGGAAGTTTTGTCATTTGCAGTGGGGCTTTGCTAACAGATCAACAGATTACATACAACAAATAACCATCACATGCACACTCTGCAGCAAAGTCTTAATCCTTGACATCTAAGGCCACACAATTAAACTAATGTGCAAATTTGTACATAATTGATGTGGCTGTATGTTGTCAGTGTAAGTACCCAAGGGCAATCTAAGTGATTACAGCAATCAGAAGAGTGTGTCATCTGTCCACACACAAAACCTGGTTAGATTATACACTCTGGAAGCTACACTAGAGCAAATGTAGCTTCACCTACCCAAGAACTTTGGCACAATCATCATAGTACTTCATGGAGTTCTTTACGAAGCTGAACCCATTGACATCGCACACAAAGGAGTGGCCATTGGCTCTGAGGAGGTCGAAACCACACACCGTTTGCTGTTGGAGCAGACGGTCTGGGTCAACACCACAATGCTGATGACAGGTTGAAGCCACACCAAGACAATGTGAGGACATGTTTGGTACCTGGCGGGGGCTTACTTTGAATGCAAGGCACACTTTGCGAGCCACAAGCTTCTCCATAGCAGTGAGCATGACTGGGTAGCGAATCTCTTTCCCCTCGCTGTCTCTCTCCACCTTCCCATCCAGCGCAGGGGACTTACGAGCCTCAGCATGGGCATAATCTGGACCCACTGTGTACACCTGCGCATGCACACACACACACGGACGCACAGACACACAGACAGACACAAACGCAAAGACACGCAAAGACACACATTTATTCATTACTAATCATATCAGAAGATGTAATTACATGAATACTAAAAACTGCGTTATGCATCATTTATCCTTGCTGAAAACAACACAGATAGTTTCTGTTGTGTGCTTGTCAGCTGAGATGTCAATAAGCAGACACACAGGGAGTTAAACAAAAACAGGATAAGCCACCTTAACATCTGTGCCATCCGTGGGCATGAACTCCTCGTAAATGTACGAGCCAGTCTTCCTCACAGAGCTTTCAGGGGAATACACGCTACTACGGCTCCCGATCTGGACAGCAAACACACACACACACACAATGAAATGTGCCAGCATGTGTTACTGGGTGTTGTACAATAACAATGAGTGACTCAGTCAATTGGTATGCTGGGTATTTTATCTGAAAATCGCTGTGAAATAAGGATGTACGCCTCAAAACTCACGGCTTCTGGTCACAACAGGAATTCACATCTAGCAAGAACAACACTCTGACATGAACACTAAACACTAAACTGTGATAAAGGCTCTACATGCAAACATTGTTATATAAGGATCCACAGAGAAGTTTCAGTGTTTCAGTGACTTAAATACACCAGTAACAAGTTCTCAAAATACCCAGTGATTAAACTAATGCACGTATTCATGTAAATCATTCCTAAAACCTGGCCAAATCATGTGTATTTGCAATTATTATTTTCAAGTCAAGTCAAGTCAAGTCAAGTCGGGTGAGTCAGCCATATACACAGTACATAGTGAGACGAGACAACGTTTCACCGGGAACAATTGGTGATACACGTAACTGTTAAAACACAGTATGGACAAGACAGATACGTAATAGTGCCTACATACACTATTGCGGGACTACACAGATTCACTCACCTACTCACACACGCACACCACACACACAACTACACACTCACGCGTGCACACTGTTGTACACATATGTACATATGTTGTACACATATGTACATACCCTACCCTTAATCAGCTTATGTGATGCTTAATAGTGATTATCATATTACTTTAAACAGCCCTATAAAGAGGCAGCGCTTTTATGGCAGCAGAGATACCTTTCTGAAGAGGCGCTGACTGCCCCCGCCAGCTGAGGTGGGATAGTAGATGTAGACATTGTGGTCTTCAGCAGAGACAGGCTTCTCCACAAAAGGTTTCTGGAACACTTCTCCGTTAACCTCCACGTGGTCCTCTCCCTCCAGCAGGTTACATTCTATCAGACCAACAAGATGGACGATTACAATTCCAGAGAAAAACATGATGTCAGAACTGCGTGTAAATTCTTGTAGATTCTAAAGATGAAATACACACTGTTTCTAACACACCATTTCTAAAATATCCTATTTGTCCTATTTGGTTCATGCTGAGTGTCTTCATATTGGCCTAAATAGCTACTGTGAATCAGTTGCTGTGTTGTTACTGCTTTTATTCAGATGACTGATTTTTACTGCCCATTCCCCTCCAAGAACTACAGCCCTTGATTGCACTGAACAATATCGTCTCCCTCTGCAAACCTTTGTTGATTTAGAGTGTTTCCACATGATGTTTCCTGTTGTAATGTGGCTATCAAGGCCAGTCAACAGGTCACTCATGTTGTAGATGATTACCTTCTGGTCTGTCAGGATCTCTGTTTAACACAATGTAGCGTGGCAGGTCAATGCCCTCCTCCAGCAAAATGCGGTACACTTCACGCCTGCAAAACCAAAACAGGAAATGTCCATCTGCACGTACAGATCATGTGTGTCCTGCATGAGACACTGTAGTGTTCCACATGCCTGTCATACCTGTCTTGTATGAAGTACTGCATGTTCAGGTCATTGATGAGGAGGGGATTTCTCAATTTGGCATAACTCACAGCTTTGTCCAGTGGGAATCCTAGCAAAGCAAACAAACATACACACAGTAAACATACCTGGGTCTGAAACAAAGATAGAAATATATATCTGTATGTTTGTATGTGTGTGTGTGTGTGTGTGTGTGTATATGTGTGTATGTGTGTGTATGTGTGTATGTGTGTGTGTGTGTGTTGCACCTTTGGAGTGAAATGAGATGAGGCAGTCACAGAGAGGCCACTTGTCCACAGGCTCGTTGAGGATAACCTCCTCGGGGAAGATTACCACGGTGATGTACTCAAACTTACACAGCCGCTCCATGATCTGCGTCATGGGCTTGGACTTAGACTTCTTCATCATAGCGCAGATCCCAACCACAATCTGCCTCTCCGACAGCTGCCACGAAGGAAGAGGAACAAAAGCATCAGCAGACAGCTTCATCTGACACACTTTTAACCACAAGGCTTCAAGTTAAACATAAAGTCAATCCATTTCCTCTTGAGGAAATAAAAGAAAAGGTACTATGTGTTAATCATCTTTGTCTTTCTCTTTGACCACATGCATCCATTAGCACTGCCAAACATACAAAAGAAAGTAAAGGGTTTATGGAAGTTCTTCTCTTCCTCCAGGACCCTTACCGACTCATCCTCTTCTTCCTCATCGTCGTAAAGTCCCATATTGTTCCTTACCCCTCCATCCTCATACTCTCTGGCCTCCATGTCCTCCGAGCCTACCAAGAACTTGGCGCTCCGACAGTGGCTCGGCTCGGCACTGCTCTCAGGCTGAGACATATCGGCCGTCAGCAGCCAGGGACGGCTTTAGGTCCCCACAGAGATGACATCCCTGAGTGGTTTCAGGACGAAAGTTAACAGGTAGGTGGGAAGGAGAGACAGAGAGAAAACCAGCAGGCAGGTTGGAGGTTGGGCTGAGCGAGGAGGACAACCAACCCAGAAGCTGAGGTTTTGAGCTGCCTTTGGTCAGAGTAAAGTCTGCCTTGTTCTCAGAAGACCCGACATCCTGCCTTAGCGCCGTCCACTGTGAAGTCCATTAAGTCTTCTGAAGGTCATCTTCATGCTGCACACACAGTTCAAACAGATGGATAAAATAAAAAAACCTTAAAAGTTTCATGCTTATCTTTAAAAAATGTTGACATAATGCAAACCAGGCATGTTGAGTATCTGGTTTCTCACGCCAGATTTTCATCTATGAAATTAAAATGTCCTTGATTTGTTTTCTATGAAAACAAAGCTCATTACAGTAACCTAGTGCATGCTTATCCGCTTTGATGAAGAAACACAAAGAGAAGGAATGCAGTGTAAATTTCGTCCCACAATTTAAAATCGCAAAAAAAAGAAACTACTTGTTTGAGTTAAAAGAACACTTAATTTAAGAGGCACAATTTAAAGAAGCACATTGACAATACCAGATATGCCAAACATGAAAGCCTTTCATACCTCAAACCACTACAGTGTCTTAAATAAGCCTGCAGTCTCGAGAGCAATGCCGTCATTAGCGAATCACAAGTTTCTCTTGAAAGACCCCTCACCCGCTGCCCATTGAGCATGAGAGCAAAGGGGAAAACAAGGCATCCAAGAAACCGATACCTGAGCTCACGTTTCAGCCCTCATACTGACTGACGGGCTGTGGGCAGCATTTAAGGTTGTTAGAAGGTCACGGAGAGTAGTGAATCTGGGGGACCAACATGAATCGTAGTTGCATTCCAGTGTAAAGCATCGAATGCAACTGCAACTCCTACACAAGGACCTTGCCCTCTCTGCCATTTTTAGAAAGAGAGCCAGAGACAACAGAGACAACCTCTGATTAAAAAAAGGACAAACAAACGCACAAAGTGGAAGTTGCTAAAGCCCTTCGCGCTCTACAGCCAGCCACAGCAATGTAGCCACATGCCACAGAGAAAACAACAGACAGGATTTAGCTCATCCACTCTTTCTCACTCACTCCTCTCCGCTCCTATCCCACACATTCATCTTCTTTCTCTCTCTCTCTCTCATCTATGCCAGGAACCAGAAATAGCCCTTGGGCCTTTGAAGGGGCCAGGCCTCTGACCAAGGGTCTTTATTTCCCCAGCAGATAACTCATCTCTGCCGGTGTTGACAGGTGTATACAGACAGAAAGGAAGCCATGTTTTGCCAACCCTGTGTCAAGGCACACTCACCATGATGAAACAAACTCATAAATACATTTGTACAACTATTTAAGACTCCACACCCATAATACCATCCCTTCCAAAGGGACCCTCCAGTTGTGTGGGGTGAAAAAAAGAGATCCAGGAACATGATTAGGGTGACCTCCACCTCCAGCTTCTACGTGGACTATGTTACCTACTTCAGTGTAAACATATCATAAACCATGACAGTCAGTTAGTAACAGCTGTCTCTGTATTTAAACATGACACACAGCTATTATGCACTTTTCACTCTTCTGAGATGCCAAATTATAGACATATTTTTTATACATTTAAGAATAATCTTAAACCATTTATTAGTCAATCTATTCTATTTTTAACTGATATGTTTTGCCATATCAATGTAATTTTAGTATAAATTAAAATGTAAAATTGCCTATATGAATGATACACAACAGAGAATAAATGATTTTCAGTATAAAATAAAGCTGTAGAATCACACAGAATCACACCCCATCACACAGTCTGTTGTTAATCGGTTACATTTGACTGTGGACTATAACCAAAAGACTGCATTTTAGAGCTACATTAATATACTTCGATATAATCTGATCATCTGACATAACACCTGGAACTGGCAACAACCCTGCAGTCTTCATTCACATCACAGGGACGGCGTACCTGTGGTGCTGTGGTAACTTTAAAATCAATCGAATGACGTAAACGAAGAGTAAAAGAATCCCCGTCAGATAAATGATTAACCAAATTGTTAATGATTGTATTTAGCAATCGATCGGCCCACTGTAAAAGCTCAATTACGTGATATTCCGACCCAAGCAACTATTCACACGATCACCTGTCTGTATGGAAAATTAAAAGCTTGCATCGCATCGTAGCCTTCCCACTTCTTTGCTATAGGACCGTGATGCAGCTGCTGTTGGAGTGTGCAAATGCATTCTCTCACTGCCTTAAAAGTAAATGATGCTTCGGTAAACACAACTCACGACAGCCAAGCGAGTGGAAACTGGACCCGTGGAAAGAGGCCAGGAATGCACCCGCATGCACACAGCGCCCAACATCTGACATAACCGATAGCCATAAGGTTTATTACGCTCTCTGGGAAAAATATTGCAGCTGTTGACATGGCCCTTCCGTCAGAAGGAACTAATGCACAAAAACAAAAAGTGTCCGTCTCATGGCTCGCAAGTCTACAAATAGAATATTCTGAGTTGATAGATATGTCATAAGATCTCATTACCTTCCACAGGAACAATAAAGAAGTCGAAGTGCATTTAGGAAGATTAAGAAGTTATAACAGACTAAAATTTCTAAAAACAATTTAAACGTCTTTTTTGCAGTTAGATATACGACGTGGGCGAACTAACTCGCCTGCAAAAAAGGACAAATTTTACCACCAGGGTTGCTCAACATAGTCAATGACGGACACACCTAAGAAGTTGATACGCCTGTCAGTGTCTGGAAGCCACATCTCAGCCATGAGCGAAATTTAGTTCTTCCATTGGTTGTCTATTGGAAACTTAGTCATCACTTACACATTTTTCTGTATGTTTCGTTTTTAACCTAAAATTTTGTAAGCAAGACTATGCAATTCCAATTAACCTGTAATTAATTCAGAGTTGGGGAAACAATGTAGCCAAGGCTACGCACGAAAATGTTTTAACTCACTTTGCAAGAGAGGGCAGGCAGCATTTGATGACTTCCCGGTTGGTCTCTTTTTGACAACGATAACTGCTGCACAAACTTACCTTCGGAGGGAACTTGACAGGCTTCTTCTTCTCTTTAAAGTACTACACTGGTGTTGGGTGGCTAAAGACGTTTATGACCGCCGCCTACAGTACTGGATGTGTATCTGTGTACTCTGGATGTTATCCATGATCAGGATCATCTAAACGACAAGGGTTGATGCAGCAGTCGTTTCTTCTCTCTCCATTTGAATTGTGTGAAAGACGCTGTTATTAGAAGGCTACACATTTATGCTATATGCAAGCTATAGGCCTAGTAGTTCAGACATCGGCTTCCCTGGGAAAAAATCGAGATGCATCGCGAGCAAAACTGAATTTGCTCTGGAGTCTGCCAATTAGACAAAAAATCAGGCACCAATCACAACTATCTACACAATTCACCATGTATTTGTTGCTTTTAAACGAATATTTGCGAGTTTTGGAGTACAATGTTACAGTTTAACTTCAAATCTCATGTTGGTTAGGCCCCACACAGTTACCAGACCCTGGCCTGCATCTTTATTGATGTGGGTCTATTTCCTAGACTAGTTAACACAGGCTATCAAGAGGAAATGGTCTGTAGTATATCGGCAGTGATAATGTTTAATGTAAAATGTAGGCCTATCAGTTAGATCACAGGCTGTGTGCAAGTAGACTTTTGCAGATCCTTCCAGAATGAGGTGGCAGGGATGAAGCCTACTCAACGGATAGAAGGACAGGGACCAAACTAGTGGTAGTTGGGGAAGGATGAGGGGAGCATCAAAAGCACCTGGAATCAGCAGGGTCATTATAAAAAGTTTTGAGCGTGATTAGTCTGGAGTAATAAATAATTGATGCTGCTTACATATCAATATGTCTCATTCATGTATTTGTATTAATTATATTTAATTATTGTATTTAATTATTACTTTGATCTGTGTCTATATGTATATTGTTGTCTCTATTGTATAGTATGTGTCTATATTACTATTTGCCCATTGAATGTGTACTACTACATGTCTATTTGTTGACTGCTTAGAGTTAACACCTACCGAAGTCAAATTCCATGTGTATGTAAGTATACTTGGCCAATAAAAACTGATTCTGATTCTGATTCATAGGCAAAGGCACCAGTCACAGTCTCCTCTCACTAAGGTCTCCATCAAAGTAGCCTACTGGAATAAATTGTGTTGAAGTTTGTGTCAAAGCAACAAATATATGAGTGTTACCAAGTTTAAGTGAAGTTAATGCTTTATTGCCAATACAGTTACTCAGTGAAAATAGCCTCATGTGACGGTCACTCACAGCAGAGTGGTGTATTAGTAATACAGATAGTAATATGTGGATCTGAGAGACCTTCCTGAATTGGCCGCACCAAGTCCAATGCAGCTCAGAAGTCTGGCTGGCATTCAAAACCAGGAATATCCCAGATCTAATCCCATCATGCCTCTGGTGCCATGACAGAGCAGAGTGTGCTGCAGCATAAGGCAGCAGTGTTTCTGCACCTTGGGACCAATGCTGCCCCCCCCAACACACACACACACACACACATACACTTACTCACCCCCCTCTCATCCTCCTCTCTGCAGCAGGCCAACTGCTCTTGGGTATACAAATGATTATGTAATGATGGCTAAAGTAAAGCCACTCAGGCCCCAGCTCCACTGTGGACCTTTTATTCTCATGGAGAAGCGTCCTCTAGAACTGCTGAGTCTCCTACTGCCAGAGTCTGCCAGGAGTATAAGACAAGAAGGCAGAAAAAGAGACAGGCTACCAGTGATACTCATAAATGGGGAAGTTTTCTAAAGAAAAAAACACACACACATTCTGGAGAAAATAATGTGACTATAAGATGTCTTAATTTTTGACACCAGTGTCTAGAGATCCAAAGTACACATTCACACAGGAGTACAGTATTTATGACAGACTTGGTAATTAAAACTCAAATTCTTGGGAAAGCAGCATATAAGAATTAGAAACATGATTAGAAATAAAAATGGCATCATCTGGCTTTAAAAAGTCCAGAGGTTAGATGGTAAGAATAATATACGGATTTGACATTTTCTGCTCAATTTTAGATTTTAGATAATTTTAGAAATTGTGTTTAGATTAAAGAGCAACCAGCATTTTGTTCATTCATTAGACTACAATGATTATAATGATCCACATTTGGATTTGTGTTTACTCTACATTCTTGAAAAATGATCTAATGGAAACTATTACACAAGGAAACGGTGGATGCAACCACTCGGTTGGAAAATAACTATTTTTGTGCATCCCTTTATAGCAGAGGCTATGCATGAGTCAATGTTGCAAACTTGTTCCTATAATATACCTTTTCATTTTTAGAGAGGCCAACAAAAAGGGCACTTTTCCATCCATCCGTGATGGACAGTGAGAGGCTGTGTCAAGCCTGGGCTGTCAGGGAAGATGGGAGCTGCAGTCAAAGGGCTCCTTATGAGTGGAGCCCACCCTCACGTCACAGCAGGCCTGAGTGATGAGAGGAGCAGCTCCACTGGAGGGACTGGAGCCACAGGGGAGAGAATACACATGCGTACATGCATACACACACATACATACACACACACACACACACACACACACACACACACACACAGAGAGAGCGAGTGAGAGAATGTACTGTTCACACGTATTCACTATGTAGCCTATACTATACATATAACTGTAATGCTTCAAACCACTGCCCTCTAGTGGTAGGCCAGATATTTTGCAGTTTTGCCAGTTATTTTTCAAAACATTTCTCAAAACTGTCCATTAGCGGGACGTGATTAATTGATTACACTGATTACACTTCCAGAGGTGTAAAAGTGGTGATTCAATCATTCCCAGAACTAGTTGATTCTAATTTCCACAAGTCCTCAGACAGGTGGATCAGCTTATGAGTGAAATCACCTTTGTTAAGAGCACAGGTAAACCTACTACATGGTAGTATTTACTTTCTGAGTTTTTTTTAAATTTGCCTATATATACCTAAAACACTAGTTTTATATAAATGCATACACTAAACCATTAGTTCTTATAGTGGGGGTCCGTGAAAAAGTTTGTGACAAAATAGTATCTAACACATAACAAATGGATATAAGCCTTTATGGTTAAATTTGTGATTATGAGGGGTCCTTGGAAAATGTTCTGCTCCATGAGCGGTCCCCAGCCCAATAAAGTCTGAGAACACCTGCGCTAAACTAGACAGAGTGACATACATATTAATGCGGATGCCATTAGAACTATTACTAACTACTAGAGCTGTTGAAATATGTATAAACTCTGTTTTAAAATGAAAAATAAATCTGCTAAATAAATCTAAAACTGTAAATCAAACACAACTGATCTAAGTCCTGATTCTGCAAAATCAGGCACAAAACCAGATTATGCGTGTGGCTAGGGAGTACTTGTCCCTTCTGCAGCAGAAATAAGAAAAGTGTAATCAGATATGGAATACTATTTATAGATTTGGCAACTCTCATGGCTTGGAACGTTTGGGTATTCATACCAAGAATAGCTTCAATCGCATCACATCACAAGATGTCTATGGAAATACTTTGGTAGCAACTTTGGTCTGTCAATGAGAGCTTGAGTGTGTGTCTGTGTGTGTGCGTGCGTGTTTGTCTGTGTGTGTGTGTGTTTGGGATGGCCAGTTGTGACAGAAAGAAAAAGATAAATGGGAATGAGAGACAAACGTATACAATCCATATCCCGACCACTGAAATCTCACACAAGCTAAAACTTGGAGGAAAATCTGTCACCTCAGCAATTTTGCTCTCAGGGCCAGAGATCTGTCAGCTCAAAGGAAATGCATAAGGAAGAGAAGGGCCCTTTTGCAGCCATGTGAGTGCAGACGTCAGCACAAGCTCTTTTTCCAGCCTTCCCTGCTCATGAATGGGCTGCTCAGACCCACAGGCCCCTCCTCTGCATTGGGCAGCATAGAGTATATGAACATCAGTCTGTGACTGTGCCTTTAACAGCCTCATCTGTGCTCTGCATTCAGCTGTCCAATTATTAAATCAAGCATGATTAAATATGGACTTGCTAGACTGAGGACATTCCACTGACAGGAGGTTAAACCATGTGTAAGTTGCTGTATTATCTAGAGATTTTTTGGACTAGCCCCACTTTGTTTTAATCCTCTCATGAACCATAGCCATTAAAAGGCTGTGAGGCCGTTTGTGTCAACACAGGTTGCCCCCCTGGGTACGGCACCTTTGCCACCTGAGTATTTGGGCATGCAGACAATGGGGGCCCTGTCAGAGCTGCCCCTGTCTACACGAGCGGTGACACAACAATGATAAACTATTGCACAAGGTTGTAAAGGCACTGAGACTCGTTTAATGGTCACGCACTCTATTTGGTTTTATGACACCAGACAAAAAGCCTACATGTCTCCAGTTTCTCAGACTATAAAGTGTGATTCCAGTTAAAGGTCTGTGCCTCAACATTAATAAAGAACTGTGGAAAGCTACTGGGGGTTGCAAATCTGTCTGTCTTTTGCCCCCATATTACATAGGGAAGCTTTGTGCTGCCATAAATGGGGTATTCCATACAAGCAGCCAGTGTTTTGATTGTTTGATTCTAGCCAGATTTATCATTGTTTTCCCTTTCAGCAGGCTTGCTCACACCTCATACTACTCTCTTTTTTGAGAGAGACCTGGGTACTGAACAGTGCATACATTTTAGAAAATAGAAGTAATTGAAAGTCAAATGGTGAATTATACCTTTTCAGTTACTTATGATATCTTTCCCTATTGTGACCAATTGTTTACAGTAAGACCTGAATTACTGCCACACTGCAATATGACTCTAATCACAGGGAATAGGAGTGAGCTATACCTGCTCTCCTGACAAACACCAGAATATAATCAAGTGAATCAAGACAAATCTCCATTGTCCATCTTGCCAGTTATATTGAGGGTGCCTCCCCTTGCAGTAGGGATCATGACGCAGGCTTGAGGGAGGAGGGAAGGTGGGCTGGGCCAGGAAAGACTGAATACATTTCCCCTGTCTGTTTCCCTGTGAGTTGCAAAGCTGTAAGTTGGCAGCACAAAGCCTCTGTACAGTGGAGGAGAGTGACGGTGCACGCGTCTCATCACACCTCGACAGGGGCCTGGACAGCAGTGTGCTTGGCAGCGCCTTGTCCACACTGCACCTCAGTGTACTGGGCTTCAGCTCTGTTATCCATCTCATTCATTCCCTTGACCATGAATCACATCTTTCATTCTGACCATAATTGGCAAAACCACCGTCCTGCTCCTAGACTAATGGAATTGGGCCCTGTGCTAAGTTTCACTATTGTTGCATCATGAGAAGCTGCAGAGTAGAACTGCAATGTAGTCAGTATCAATCCAGCCCTCACACATGGAAGCAGAGCCAATTAGGGTGTGTCCTGAGTCTTATAATCTGAGATGGGTTGATATTTCGGTACATCCTGGCTGTTGGTTTAAAACAATATTGTGCCACATTCCCCAGCCGTCTTCGGAATGCATATTTGTCCACTTGCAGACAGACTCTGGCCTGGTGTCTATCAGGACGTCCTGGCACTTTTACTGTGTTTTCCCATCCTCAGCAGGGCACCATTTGGAGGCTAAATTTATACCCATAGCTGGTGTTGTTATGTCTGCGTGTGCTTTGAGGAATTGAGTTAAAAGTGCCATTTTATTCAAGACTTGATTATTAGATTAGCTGCTATACAAAATAATTGCATTTGCCATCAAAACAAAGGTCAATTACATATATAAATCACTCATTTGGTAAGTGAATAATGGTGTGTGTTCATGTTTATGTTACTGAAAAAATACCATTGACTCAGTGTTTCTATATTTACAGCCGGTCTAAGCATGGCCTGCTGGGCATTCAGTATCACTGACTAAGAAGCAGCAAGAGCAGTTCTTTAACCAACAGTCTGTAATGTAGAGTACATCTTTCTTTCAGTGACAAGGCTTCTTAAATGGCCATTTTCAGAACTTCCAGAGTCAATCAGCCCATATCCCTGTTCTTTGAGGTGACTAAGTGCTGTTGGTAGGTATGCGAATGACAGCATTTGGTACAATGCAGACAGGCAACTTGCTAACTGGCAAGCTAGTGCTAACTAGTTAGCTAGTGCTAAAAGATGAAGGCATAAGAAAACTAAACTTCTTTGCCCTCATCAATTAGCGTTGGCTGCCATTTCGCTATCTGGTTAGGATTTGGCAACGTGAAACAACAGGGCAACAGGTGTTTATAGTGTTTTACTTTGAGTCACTTCTGAGTTTGGAAGGGTTTTTTCCTACAGGTCACACTCATCTCTACACTACATGCAGGCGATCATCAACGTTTATTACTCAGCCCACCACCCAGCTCACCTTTGACTCATCTTGACCCCATCAGCCCAAAGCTCACAGACTCTTTCAAAGACTGTTTTATTTTATGTGGCATTAAACATTGGTAATGAAATGTATGTGATCCAAACAGGTGTCAGGACATAGGCCTCAGAGGAGAGGTAATTAAGTACTGCTTTCACAAATGAAGAGGATGTCATTTCCAAATTATTAGACAGAACATTTATCTGTCTACAATTTTTGCCAAAATGCTCATCATGAAGAGATGGGCAAACTGTTTCTTTTCAAAATAGTGAATCTACTGTATGGTCAAGGTATGACCTCACTCTGTTGGCAAGGGGAGTGAGCTATGGCCTCCATCCCTCCTTCTCTCTTCCCTTTCCCTCTCTCTCTCTCTCTCAAACTCTCACTCCCTCTCTGCTACTTGGCCGCAAAAACTTGTGCCCAGGTTGAACAGAACTTCTTTCTGCTCCCCATGCACACAGGAGAAGCAGGCAGTCACAGGAACACCAGGACTCAGACTGCAGAAACATCCCTCCACACAAATTCCTCAGGAACAGAGGCCACATAGAGGAACCAGAGGACAGAGGACAGGACCTTGACAAAGAACTTACAGCTTTGTGAACTTCCACAGTGTGTGTTCAAATCCCTCAAGGCTTTTTGTAAGTTCTGCTGGTGGAGAAACCGACAACAGGAGATTCCCCCTCTGATATCAAGGTAATAAAGCATTTGAATGCAAGTCATGCATTATTCAGATAAACTGAATTCTAGAAATTACCATCAACATTGTACACTTAGCATGAAGTGTTTACTGAACAGTAAACTGTGAATGGATTTTTTGTGAACAAAATATGGAGCATGGGTATTGTTGTAGGAGTAGATTATTGTGTTTGCCATCTTAAATTCTGATATGATTATTGTTTATCATCATTAAAATTACTAGCAATTTTAATGATGGACAAAAGATGTGACAGTCGGTTAAGTTTGTTCCCTAAAAACAAAGGGCAATTTCAACAAGGTTTCTCTGTGGTTGTAGTTGACTGTACGTAACTGCATTTAGATAACCTTACTGCCCCAAACAGAAAAAAGGGGAAAAGTTTTATTATAAAAAATATAGCTATTAAAGTTTATTTATTTGCAGTAGAAAGGTATGTTGAAATGTCATCAGTTATCTGTGAAAATAATAAACATGGGGGATGTAAAGACAGAAAAGTGACATGGTATTACAGTGACCCTGCCACAGTTTTTTATGAGAACAGTAATAATCGCTATGGCAAGCGCTTACAGTGGTATGTCTGCATGGGTAGTTTGTGCCTCTACCTGCATCCCTCCAGGTGTACATGTACTGTATATACATGTATTCACAACATATGTACAATATTCACACAGCACAGGTACCAGCATGTGTTGTCTATGTCTGTCTGTCTGTCTGTCTATCTGTCTGTCTATCTGTCTGTATGTCTGTCTTTGTCTCTCCATCTGTTTCAGACTGTCTCAATCACTCATTATAGCTTTCCCTGTCCCCATTCTTATCATCGTATTTACACTATCCGTGTCTGTGCTGAGTGCAGATGTGTGTAAATAAGAACTATTTACCTGTTGCCATATACATTAATAATTCTAGCCACATGAGTGCTGCACTGTACTACTGCTTGGCTGACCACTGGATATATGAATATGTGTCATTTGCATGTGTCAGTGTATGTGTATATCTGTGCATGTATTCATGCATGTGTGTTGTTTATGTGCATCTGTGTGTTTGTGTGTGTATGTATGTGTGTACATATATGTGCGTATAAGTGTGTGTGAGTGTGTGTGCATATGCACACTTGTATGTGCGTTTGAATGTGGACACTGTTCTACCGGCGTGAGTCTCCAGAGGATCAGTGGGTGAGGGCCTCCTCTAGCGAATGCGGCTCTGTTTACATTGGCCCCGGCACAGGCTCTGAGCCCATTCGCCCAGACCACAGCAGGAACAGACCCCTGCTTATTGGCTTACACCGTACGGGAATGGAACATGCCACACCAGCTGAATGGCGATACTGTGGCGATCTCGGGAATATAACTAAAGCCGTTTAGAGGTGTTTTTTTTTAAATGATGCACCCGGCAAGACATGGGCCCTCTTGCTCAGAGTCCATGGAGGTCATTTGATTGGTTACAGTCACTTGTGTTATCTATGATGTCTCTTGCCAAGGGATTTTCTGACTCACCCATTTGAATGTTGTATCTGGATGCACTCCAAAACTATACCTGAAATCCTAGAATCTTCTAGAGACCTCAGGATATTCTACCAAAGCTTGTGAGTCATTAGTTCCAGTCAACTGATAATTGATGTGGAAAGTCTGGTGGTTCATAAGCAAGGTTAGCTCTAATATTCATTGATGACTGAACTGGATTCAGTCAAATTCATCTCAGATTTAAAAAAAGGATTCATAAAAAGAAAGAATGAATGGAAGAATGAATGAATCAATCAGATAAATGAATGAACACATGGATAGATAGATAGATAGATAGATGAATGAACGAATACATGCATGACAGAGAAGACATATGACAAGACATATGACAAAGAAACAAAAACAAACAGATGCAATATTTGCCCAGTTTCTCACAACATAGTGGAGCTTAGTGAATGTGACACTTCTACACCTTTGTTTGTTTATGTGTAAGTGTGTGTATGTGTCTGTGTGTGTGTGATAGAGAGAGAGAGACAGAGAGACAGACAGAGGGAGAGACAGAGAGTCAATGTTCCAGTGAAACTTGTTGTGTTTGTTAGTAGCCTTGTGCATTGCTGACTGTGCAGTTTTGGTTCAACAACCAACAAAGGAGTTCAGTGGATTAGCAGGATCAAACCTGGCCATTAATAAATTATCATCTAGTAAACTGCACATAGAAAACCGTTTTCGAATCATTGTTTGCCTGGCTAACACCAGATTAATCTCAGTGGAGAATGGTCTGAGGACACATTGTTCTTCCAAGGGGCGTAACCAGTCATTAGCTTAAAATTATACTGGTACTTTAAACTTTTGCCAACTCTTTGAGGAAGTAGAAGCAAGCACATCTTTCTCACAAGTAATGGCTTTAATTACAGATGTCTACTCAGTTCTAAAGAAATGTGTCACACCACTGCCATCAGGCCAGCACTGTTCACCATACTCCTCTGTTTGTCTTCCTATAAAGATAACCCTGTGTCAGAGAAGCAGTGGCGGTTGGTTCTGTTTTTTATTCTCTGACTTGTCATGGCTTACTTAATAAGGCAATAGTGTGCAAACAAAAATGCATTGTGTCAGAACACTGGACCCACATGTGTAAATTTAGATTAGGTGCCGAGAAGAGAATTTCAAGTTGCATTCTTTTCATGGCCAATGTGGCTATGGGTACTAGTGGGTTAATTCTAACATGCGTATGTACACATGCACCCACTCATGTACACACAAGCAAACACAGACACAGACACACACACACACAAACACACACACACACAGCTGGGCCAGAACCAGCTGGGCAGTAGGTACAGTAGTGAATGGTACACAGAGGGGGCCACTATCTTCGGAAAGTAGCCACTGATGGAAGCTTTCCACTTTAAAATACCCTGAACAAACAAATGAAGTGTGAGAGGTGGATTCTATCAATGCCCCTGTACCTCAGAAATAGCTTCAAGTCTGTTTTGTAGGCTGAACACATTTCCTGTTCTAAAAACAGAGGGTCTTTGTGTGTGTGTGTGTGTGTGTGTGTGTGTGTGTGAAAGAGAGAGAGAAGGAGAGAGAAAGAGAGAGTGAGTGAGTGACTGTGTTCTACAAAAGTGAATGAGAATCTGAAAAGTAAATGTTCTAAAGTGGTGTATGAGAAGACTTCAAATTCAGTTCCCTAAACTACTCAGTACAAAGTCACTGAGAGCCTAGGCAATCAACCTTCACATTAATCACTTGAAGGTTCTCTTTTTCATGCATCTTTCAAACATATTATACCCATACCCGTCTCTTCCTGTAGGGTAAACCATGACTACCTTGCTTCTTCTGTGTGCATGTCTACATGTCATCTCAGCAACTACAACCTATGGAGACCTCTCTGATGGAGGTAAGTGAAAACAAGGTCAAAGTCAATACATTTCCTTTGTGCACAAAGCAAATGAGACAGTGAAACTAACATTAACATATGTATTGAGTAATCCATTTTAGTTAACTCTAGCTCCTTCACAGCAGTTTTGAGATATTGTATGTTAACAGTGAATGCTATGTTAATGTTGATGTCCATACCTGTCTCCTTGCTCTTCAGATGTGGACAGCACGCTGAGCGTCAGCATACCTGTGGAGAAGCCGCTGCGCCCCCTGCTGGGCGGGAAGGTGGTGATGCCCTGCTACTTCCAAGACAACACCGTCCAGGACCCCGGCGCCCCTACCATCGCCCCCCTCTCCCACCGCATCAAATGGAGTTACATCTACAAAGGCAAGGTGTCCCTCATCCTGGTAGCCTCTGACGGACAGGTCCGAGTGGAGACCGACTACCTGGATCGGGTCCACCTCATCAACTACCCCTCCATCCCCACCGATGTTACCATGGAGATGACAGAGCTGCGCTCTAAGGACTCTGGCTCCTATCGCTGTGAAGTGATGCACGGCATTGAGGACAACTACGACTCTGTTGATGTCCAAGTTCAAGGTACAGAGGAAGAGCGAACTGATTAATTGAATATTAATTATTTATAAGAAAGCATTTTCATATGGATTAGATAGACACCTACTAGTCTCAGATGTGTTAATTTTTAACATATCAGCTTTTGCCACATTCATGGCAACCTGCTTGCTTCTCAGAAACTGTGACCAGATGTCTTCTTGTCTTTCCTGTGTGAAGGCATTGTGTTCCACTACCGAGCCATCTCCACCCGCTACACACTGACCTTTGAGAAGGCCAAGGCAGCCTGCATCCAGAACAGTGCTGTCATTGCCACCCCGGCTCAACTCCAGGCTGCCTATGATGATGGGCTCCACCAGTGTGATGCCGGTTGGTTGGCTGACCAAACAGTGAGGTACAATCAGTCTTTGTTGCCACACAGTATTTTATCTTAATATCATAATATCATTATATCAACTTATATATTTTTGCCCACCCCCCCTGAAAACACAGATTTAGCTGGCATGAATAGCTCTCATTGGCTGATTCATGGCAGTTAAGTCTATAACTTGTAAGTGTTGTGGGCTTAGAGGTTGTGAGGGACATTGAGATTCAGCTATTAAGAACCATAGCAGCACCATGCAAGAATGATCTCTTGAAGCACTGAAAGTGATGTTTCAACATCTCTGCTGTAGGTATCCGATTCATGAGCCTCGTGAGGGTTGCTTTGGAGACAAAGAGGATTTCCCAGGGGTTCGCACGTATGGAGTGAGAGATGTCAACGAGACTTATGATGTGTACTGTTTTGCTGAAAAGATGTCAGGTATTAAACAGTGTACACATATTGGCACATTTGAACATAAATGTGTGTGTGTGTGTGTCTGTGTGTAGTTATTGTGTGATAATTCTGTGCTCAGTATTCAAATATTCTCATTGTTGTTATCCATGTCTGCTCTAGGAAAGGTTTTCTATTCTATGTCTGTGGAGAAATTTACCTTCATGGAGGCTATTGACCAATGCGCCAACCTCAGGGCCCGACTGGCCACCACTGGGGAGCTCTACCTGGCCTGGCAGGCTGGGATGGATGTGTGCAGTGCTGGGTGGTTGGCCGACAGAAGTGTGCGTTACCCAATCAACATTGCCCGTCCTCAGTGTGGTGGTGGGCTTCTGGGGGTACGCACAGTGTACCTGTACCCGAACCAGACTGGCTACCCTTATCCTGACTCCCGTTATGATGCTGTCTGCTTTGAAGGTAAAGACAGTGTGGTTGGCAAATACCATGTCTTTAAAATTATATTTAACAAAAACTCACGTGCAACAACTTGGCACCATCAGTCACTCCAAACTCCAAACCTAGTGGACGTGTTCAAGTCTATGCATTTAACAGCAAATATAATGTAGAATGGTAGCATTTGTTAAGAAATAAAAATAGATCATAAGAAATTCCTTGTAAAAACACAGTGACAGTAATCCTGCCACATACAACAGATGATGGTAAAACTCGGTAAATCTGATGAGACTCTGATGAGATCTGATGGCTCTCCAGTTCTCCAGGCTCTACCATTTGGTTTCAATGCTCATTCACAACCATTTGCTGTCTTTAATTGTTTATGACAATTGGTTAACCATATTCTTTTCAGACCATGAGGAAGCAGTGTCTACTACGCCCTCACCGTTCCCAGAGCCAGAGCACAGCACCACAGAGGGCCATATGAGTGTAGGCACTGTCACCAGCAGCCCCGCGCTCTATCTCGACCACTCTACCACAGAGGGCGAGGCCCGAAGACCACCCCAGGAACCCACTGAAGTGCCCTTGCCTTTCTCCCCAGCCAGCACATTCCCCAGTACCTTTACCGAAGAGGTCATCACCATGGCTACCGCCCGGCCCGATGTGGGAGTGGAGCCACCCAAGGAGAATGACACAGCAGGTTGGTGACATTAATGGCTTGTCTTAAGGTGATGTTTTACTACTTCCAAGGACAAGTGCGCTTGATGCTTTCAATGAGTTCATTCTTTGAATGCAACAACTTGGCACCATTAGTCAAACTCCAAACCAAGTAGATGTGTTCAAGTCTATGCATTTAACAGCAAGATATAATGTAGAATGGTAGCATATGTTAAGAAATAAAAATAGATCATAAGAAATTCCTTGTAAAACCAGTGACAGTAATCTTGCCATGTACAACAGATGATGGTAAACACAGGTAAATGTGATAAGACTGGCTCTCCAGCATGAAAAGACTTCTTTCCTTTTTTACTTTCTTTCTCTCCCTCTCTCTGTAGGTGTTGTGTTTCACTACCGTCTTGGCTCCAGGCGCTATGCTCTGACTTTCGAGGATGCCCAGCTGGCCTGCCACAGTCAGGGTGCTGACATCGCCAGCCCTGAGCAGCTCCAGACTGCCTTTGAGGCAGGCTTCCACCAGTGCGCCGCTGGCTGGCTCAGTGACCAGACCGTCAGGTCAGTATCACCTAAGACTGCACACTGTTTGTGTGCTTTCCAGTCCCCAATACTATAAATACCATATCATTCTAAATACTGTATCAGTGGTGCTTATAGACCATATTATATGGAGGGTCATACCATATTATATGGAGTGTCATACCATATTATATGCAGTGTCAGACAGTGCCTTCACAACACTTCTGAGTGGCATGGCTGGAGCTCAGCTATCTTCTGAATCTGATGGCTTTTCAAAAATTTAGCCATTTTTTTGCCCTTGTATTGTGGTAGCTTCCCCATAAGCTACATTTTCAGAGCATCGGCTCACAGCAGCATATCTTCCATTGCCATGCATCAGTTCTTTGCAATAATGTGATGCATTTCCTGCATGAGTGGTGCCATAATAACATAAAAATGTCCACAATATACAAAATTAATTGTGTGTCTTCTATCACTCACATGTGCAAATTAATGTAAATTTATGAAAAATAATATTTGTAAGATTTATATACTTGAAAAATTATAGTGCAAAATGCTGCAGGCATCATAATAAATACTATATATCCATATAGGAAATCAGGCATTTTTTCAGGGCACAATGAAGAACACACATGTACTTAGACCTTTGATCACTAATAGAATCTTAGCAGAGGGTTGGATCATTTAATTTATGTATAGACCTTTTTTGTAAATTATAAAGTAGCTTTGCATGTAGTAAACTACTTCTGCCATTTTTTGTAACTTAGCTTGCTACATTTTGTCTTCAGGTAGCTTTGTGTAGTGAAGTTTCATCTGATGTGGAGCAAATGGTAGCTTAATGAACTACATTTTCTGAGTAGCTTGCCCAACACTGTTTATATGCCACATCAGTCAGAGATGAAAGGCATCTTCATGTGATGCATTACTAAACGGAGCATTGCAAATATGTTTAAATATTTGTATTTAATTGTAATTGTATAAATATGCTGTATAAATGTATAAATGATATAATATGTAACAAAATTCATGTGTTGTGCTTGAAGGTACCCTATTGTTGATCCACGGGCCAAGTGCTCTGGAGACCAGGAGCAGCAGCCTGGTGTACGCTCATATGGCTTTAAGGATGCCAGAGAACACTATGATGTCTACTGCTACATGGATCGGCTAAGGGGTGAGGAGCACTGGTCTCATGATTTCCCATTGGTAAAAGCCCATTCCTGGTTTCAACTGTGAAATCCATTGTAACTCTCAATATTTCCACTGATGTTCAGCATCGCTCTTTTCCCAGGTGAGGTCTTCTACGCTAGTAATCCATCGGGCTTCACCTACTATGAGGCCCTGTCTTACTGCAGGAGGCAGAATGCCATGCTGGCCTCCACAGCTGAGTTGTACGCCGCCTGGAGCCAGGGCTTGGACAGCTGCCACCCTGGTTGGCTGTCGGACCGCAGTGTCCGCTACCCTATCCGTAACCCAAGACCAAAGTGCGGTGGAGGAAGAGTTGGGGTTCACACCATGTATGTCTACCCAGGCAGGACCGGCTTCCCCAGCCCTTACTCTAGATATGACGCCTACTGCTACAGAGGTAGGACTCACTGAATGAGCATGAAAGTCTATATCTCTGTCATGTCGTCATTTCGTGAGATGTGCCATTGTGTATGTTGTTTATATAGATTTATAGGACACCTAAACCTAAATACACCTTTAAATAATTATTTTACATATTTATGACTGTTGGTTTTGCTTTTGTAGCTGACCTGTCAATACTGATCTCTGAGGGTAGACTGGACACAACTCAGAAGGTTGACGAATTGAACATGACCGCAATCGCAGATCTTCTGAGGCCTGGTACAGTGCATAAACGCAGTTTGGCTTCTGGATAACTAAATATGCAAACATATTTGCCCTTATTTACACCTATCATGTTCTCTTTGTAATTCTCCAGTGCGCCCAACCATCGCTCCTCTTTTTGTGGATATATCTGGCTCTGGTGATATGTCTGGAGACGTGTCCGGGGATATCTCTGGGAGGCCAAGTGGAGAGGAGTCTGGTTCAGGCGTCGATGGGTCTGGCAGCTCGGTGAGCTTCCAGGGCAGCGGCGATCGGCTCTCTGGCGAGGGTTCTGCTTCCGGCCTTGAAGAAGAAGTGGAGGGCACGACCATCACCTTGCCCATAGACATGACTTCTGGAGACATCAGTGGCGATCGCTCAGGGGACGAGGACGGGAGTGCCTCAGGCATCGTAGACTTCCACTTGGGCTCGAGCGGAGATGAGAGTGGTAGTCCCAAGGTGGTTGCTGGTCAGCTGGTTGAGCGACCCAAGAAGGAAGTGGGCAGGAGACCATCTGACGTTAGCAGCTCTGGGTTTATCAGTGGCTCTGGGTTCCTTAGTGGCGATTGCATTAGTGGCGATTGCATTAGTGGCGATTTCACCAGTGGCGATTTCACCAGTGGCTCTGCCTCCGGCCTTCCGGATCAGATCTTTGTGGATCACAGTCTCATCGACCTTACTGGGAGTGGCCGGGAGGAAGAGCAGGAGGTTTCCGGCTTCAGGCCTTTTGGCTCCAGGGATGTGAGTGGCTTTGGCTCGGCCTATCCCTCTGGCTTCCCATCTGGCGCCTCAGGTCATCCTGACGGGGTCATCTTGAAGGAAGATCAGGTGTTTGAGGTGATGGAGCGTCCCAGTGGGACAGAGGTGGAAGGCCAGGGTTCTGTGGAAGCCAGTGGAGAGGGGAGCGCAGGCCTGTATGTGGCTGTGCCCCCTGGCTACACCCATGCGCAGTACATGCACTTGATGAGCGGAAGAGGGCAATATGGGCATGCCAGCGGCCACAACCTTGAGGTGATGCCCACTACAATCTGGGTGGAGCCAGACGTGTTCCCAACAACATGGGAACTGGGAACTGACATCACCACAGTGCCCCCTGTCACTACCAGCAGCAGCACTGGTGTCAGTAGCACCACTGTGTCCAGCGTCACCACTGCACCCTCTCTGCCACTGCAGACACCAGAGGTTATGGAGGAATCAGCTGTTGAGGAGAAGGATGGTAAGGATGGCAGGCTGCTTGATATTCCTTTCCCTACAACATTACACCATGATAGTAAACATTTGATTGTGCTTAGAGCTACAGTGTTTCCTTGGCTGTATCAAAGTACATGAGTGAAGTAATTCTCAGCTGTCCTTAGCTGCTGTTATTTAACTATAGTGCCTAAAATGTCCAAAACACATTTATTTGAAGAAAATCAGAGAATGATCGTGGTTAGAGAACACCTAAAATTTGATATTCATTTAAGACAAATGTCAGTATAAACTATCTGACCTTCTGTGTCCCCATAAAACTTCTCATTGAGGTTATTACTGGGGGTATCTAATTTAGCCACTGTTTAGAGTTGAACACAATCTTAATATAGTTTAAAATGTACTGGTGAAAACTATTTTAGAACTTTAAAAAGTGGCAAACCTAGCAACGCGGCACTTGCCCCACTGATTTTGCCAAATGTTTTGATTAGGCCGAATGTTTTGGTTTATTCAACAGACTTATATTTATATAGATTCTTCCATAATTGTCTCTCCTGTGCTATTGTAGGTGATGTTGACCCTTGTGAGCCCAACCCCTGTGGCTCTGGGACATGTTCAGTCCAGGATGGCATTGCAGTATGTAAATGTCCTCTAGGACAGACAGGAGATGACTGTGCCACAGGTGAGTCACACTGTTCAAAAACAAGAGACCCATTATGTGTCATTTCATACGGATCATTTGAATGATCAATTGAATGTACACTTTTAGCTGCTGGCAAAAGTATGACAAAAACGTATGACTGTTGGTGTCAAGACACCTCTAAACTGTAATATAATTTGTATTATAACAGTTTAGCACTTCCCTTAGCCTTCAATACCTTTAATTATGCAGACATTTTTCCATTCAGTGCCTCACTAGTGAATCACAAAGATACTTTACATGTATGCATTTACCAGACACTTTTATCCAAACAACTTACACCTTGTCAACTGATCAGGGCCAGTCTCCACTAGAGCAATTTAGGGTTAAGTGGCACAACAGAGGTAGATAGGATTTGAACCCACAACTTTCCAGGTTACTAATACACTAGCCAGGTTCCTTAACCGCTACACTACCACTGCCCAAACTTACATAAAGATACTTACTTACTGGATCTTTTTTGGTGTCCACAGCAGCCCAGGGGTGCGAGCAAGGCTGGAAGGAGTTTATGGGGAACTGCTACCTGCACTTCTCTGAGCGTGAGACCTGGAGCAGCGCCGAGCAGCACTGTCAGGAACTGAACTCCCACCTGGTCAGCATCACAACCCCGGAAGAGCAGGAGTTTGTCAACTGTGAGTAGGTTAACAAGTAGACCCAAGTGTTTTGTACTGTACATCTGCAGTACAAAAGGAGATGCATGAGTTGTGTTTTTACAACTGTCTCCTCTGCCCAGCCAATTCCCAGGACTATCAGTGGATTGGTCTCAATGACAAGGATGTACAAAATGAGTTTAGGTGGACGGATGGCAGTCCTCTGGTAAGCACTCCAGAATGTTCACACGAAGTCCATTTTTCATTATTCCTTCATAGAGAATCTTGTAAAATTAGCTTTTGTGTATTTTATACTATTTTTTCCTTAAACTTTAATATCTTAGTGTCATATTCATTGACAGAGCTATGAAAACTGGAGACCAAACCAGCCTGATAACTACTTCAATGCGGAAGAGGACTGTGTGGTGATGATCTGGCATGAGAATGGCCAGTGGAATGATGTTCCTTGCAACTACCACCTGCCCTTCACCTGCAAGAGTGGGCCAGGTTAGTGCTACAATCAGTCCTCATCCACTGTATTCTCTAAGGACAAGAGTGATGAATTGGCTGCTCAATAATGTAGAGAACCCTTATCAATCAGCCATTATTATTATAGCCAGAGTGAACTCAGGCCACAGCTCACCTGAGATAAAGAGACGTCGGAAGATGAGCAATTGACTTCCCGCTTTCAGGAGCATAACCAGCATGAAATTGAACTCTCACAAAAATTCTTTGGAAGAGCAGCATGCACATCTGTCATGCAAACCATGGTTTTAATTGCAGTTCATTACTAAATTCAAATGAAAATAGCCTTTTATAGTTTGACCACAGACAGGAAACGCAGACCTCTTTATTGGCTGGGAATCATATAAAGCTTGGGCTATGCTGGATAAGCAGTTGTGATTGGAGTTTTTGTTGATTTGGAAATATGTTTTAATAGGCTTGTCTCTTGATGGATCTGCAGAGCAAATTTGTGTGTCTGGGTTCACCCAGCCTTTAGATTATCATTAAAGTGTTTCATAACAACTATATGACAGTATATGAAGCCATGTACTGGACTATGCACTGTTTATACCCCTCTTCCAATCTAGTCATGTGCCACTCACCTCCGGAGGTGGAGAATGCCAGAGTGTTGAACAGCCCCAGGGATAGCTACCCAGTCAACTCCATTGTGCGCTACAAGTGTAATGGTGGCTTCACACAGCGCCACCTGTCTTTGGTACGCTGCATGCCTGATGGCCGTTGGGAGGAGCCACAAGTGGAGTGTATAGGTAGTGAGTTTCTACCATTCACCATTCACAAGTCTATCATTGTTTGTTTTTTTTTGTTTCAACACCTGAATTGTAATTAAAATGTTTGTGTCCCTTACATCCTCAGCTGGAAACATCAGACTAAGGAAGCGTTCCTTGAAACAGCAGTCTAAAGTGGTCAGCAGTCAAACATGGCGGAAGCACCTCTAAACGGGACAGAAAAGATTAACATTAAGGGAAAAAAAGATTTTGTTGATAAAGAACAATTGTACATGAGACATTTTTGCCTGACAAAAAACAAAAAGACTAAAAGCAAAAAAATTCCCAACTTGTATCAACATTGGCAAAAATTAGGTTTTGTAGTCTGTCTAGCTAATTGGAATTCCAAGTGTTACTTCAAAGTGTACTGAATATGAAGAGGAGTAAGTTGAAGAAAGACAAAAAAAAGAGACGGTTGAGTTCATTTTGGCTACAAGCATTTAAAACTTTTCTGGAAACAGTGTTTGAGAGAAAGGAAAAACTTCTCTGTTCTTACAGTAGCACTTGCCATCAAAAGCAAAAAGGCTATCTTGACTACAGTTGCTATGGAAAGCTTACTGTTTTTTTTTAATCTGTAAAGTTTAGTTTATATTTTTGTATTTTGGTTTCTGTTTTACTGAGTAGTACAAATATCTTGCAGAGCAAAAATGCAACATTTTCTGATTATCTCAGCTACTATAATCCAACAAAAGTCTGTCTTACATGGAGCAACTAAGATTGTGGTCACTCAGATCAGTTACTTAGTTCTCTTGAATGGGGAGAACTGATAACTGTTTTCTGAGATCTTAGAGATTTCACTTTGTAGTGCATAGCACCTCAGTTGCACGAGTGACCGCAACCAGACTGCTAATATGTAAATTAATTTTAAGTCCATTGGTAACACTTTAGAATAATAGATGCTTACAATGCAATATGAAAAAAACATTTATATAGATTTGTAAATGATTAAGAAATTATATGTTAATGTGTTATATATTAATATATTCAGACGAGGGCATATTATATAGCACCAACATATCAACTGTTGAAACCAGGCAAAATATTGTTTTGGGGGGGAGAATATACAATCATTTAAATATAGAACATTAATATATAATTTCTATAGACATATATAGACATGTTTTGGTAATAATTAGTTCATTATTTACTAAGTGTTACTAATGTATTATAAGCATCTGTTATTCTAAAATGTCACCAGTCCATTTCTGTTAAATGGTTAAAACAATCCCTGGTTGTGATAAACTAGACTTTTCTTTTTTATATGGAGAAGACAACTCTCTAAAAAGAAACCTTTGTCTGGTTGACATTTACTGTGAATGCCTTTTGGCCTGAGAGATGGTATTGAACCTTGTATGATGATATAATGCACACTATTTTGGCCTTCTTGGCAGATTTGACACTACCAACTATTTCACCAAGCCAACAGAAGTAGCCTATTGATAAAATAAGATTCTTTTGTCCAACCCAGAATTTGAGAGAATGCTTCAGCCTTAAAATATCTGTTGGTCCTGTATAACAAATCAAAAGGCAAGGAATTGCAAATCCATACTGTTCAACCTATTTGACTGTAAAGTAGAGTCTGTCAGAACATTGGTGTCTAAAGATTGTCCATCACTGTCTAACCCCTGAAATAAATATTTGGCACCAAATTTACTGTATAATAGAATAATTTATGATCTTTGGGTGATAAAAAGAAATGTATGCAGGAGATTGAGATGACTTGCTTATGTTGACATTAACATCAGTGATCAGTTAGAACCCATATGCATGTGTCTGAGAATGTATGTTGTATGATGCGAGCAAAATAAGAATGTATTGGGTAAGTGTGCAAAGGGGTGCATGCGTGCTGTGCATGCATAGGTGTGTGTTTGCATGTGTGTGCGTACTTGCATGTGTGTGCGTACGTGTGTGTGTGTGTGTATGTATGTGGATAGGTATGTTCAGTCCTACTAAAGCACACAACAAATGTGATTCAATATGTACTGTTAATGTGTGCATTTATGTTTGATGAAAGACCCTGGTTTTGAAACGAAAAAACAAATAAAAGTTTGAATACCAACCTTCTGCTCAGTAACCACTTGGTAGATAAATGTTGATTGTGATTTTTCACACATACTAATGTTAAAAGCAGCATGCATTTGTCTCCTTTAACATTATCAGTAATGATGTATGTTTTTTTCAGACATTTTGGAGTCCGTTTTGGTAACTGCACATGGTATATCTTGTGAAGACATTTATTCAGGCCTTTAGAGTAACATTTTTGTATAAAGAACCTGCAATTCAATTAAGAGTATCTTTGATACGGTAAGACCTTTTAAATTCAACGTGCGTCACCCTACAGTATATAAAAACAACTTGACACATCCCAGAGACCCTGAGCACAAATTCACTATTTAGTGTATTTTTGTCCCTGGCATCTAGAATGTGAAAAAAAGAGGCACAAAAAATGCATCATGAATGTCCCTCTCATGGCGTACAGTAAGGACCTTCATCCAGGCCTGGCATGGTGAACGGGTTCTACCAGCAAACACAAGTGTCTTTTCATGCACCTCCTCCATACAGCGTCCGTTTTTGGAAAGCAGGTGTAAATAGGACTTGTCTTAGGCTCAGGGGATCATAAAATTTCTGTTTGCATTGCAAAAGGTCGGGGGGCATAGTGGGGTAGGGGGCTCTCCTCTCTCTCTCTCTCGCTTTCACACATTCTAAACTTTCCCTTCAGATGGAGTGGTGGTTATTGAGGGGTTCATTCAAATGGAGTGATGCTTGTTTAGGGGTTCCGTTAAACGGAATGGCAGTTGTTTAGAGGATCAGTCGCTCAGATGGTGAGGTGCTTGTTTAGGTTTTCAGTCACCCGGCGGAGATTTGCTTGTTTAGGAGTTCAATCACTCAGGCGGATACTTGTTTAGGGGTTCAGTTTTTCCTTCTTCCCCTAGACCCTGCGTCCTCTGCCAGGGGTCAAAGCAGCTCTTGCCTGAAAGTGTTACTGGCAGAAGTGAGTAAACCATTGCAATGTATCATTTAAACAAGGGGAAATTCCATTGATGGGCTATCTAGATATTGCATGAAGTAATGCAAAAAGTTCAATTAGGTTTCAAATAATATCAAAACAGCCATTTGTGGAAAAAAAATATTTATTTTTAGATGGAAAATATTTGGTCTTTCATTACAACCTAGTTTGGTTGACTCATGCTTGTTGAGAGGGTTGGACAATGAAATGATTCATGCAGACATCAGTTCAAGAATGGCTCTGCAGATGTGCACACTATTTCTGCTGGCTTTCACTGCAGCAATGTGTTTCTATTGTGCCACTTGAATAATGGCCTTCATTTTCTGGCAAGAAAATAGTAATCAAGTTGTTGTTCATTAACATCAGAAACAACATGCAAATACTCAGGAAAAACAACCAGAGACGTAGCACTACTTCAAGTCTGAACTGATAGACGGCTATATCTGGGCATATCACCATTGATAATTAAATGGATTCCAGGATCAGAAGACTTTCAGTGGTAAGATAGTAAATACATGTAGATGTGGTGTAAGAATAAAAAACAAATGTTCAAGAGAAATACTTGTGATGAACACTGACATAGATACATCAAAGTATACAGGAATGAAAGACTCCCCTGATTGTTAAATTTCTCTAAACTCTATGAAATAGTTCACATGATCAGATGTTGGGTTACATCCATACATCTTAGTTTTGATCCAACTTCTCTTTATGTGAGCTCCAGTTAAACATGACTGTTTACATGTACCTGCATAAACCTCTTGGCATGGTACAAATTGTACAGACAAGCGTATTATGATACATTTGGGCAACCTATCTGTGGCTGCTGAGGTGTGTGTATATTCAAACACAGAGTTGTGAGTTTACCTTAGAAACATAAAGTGAGCTGTATTTGAACCAGTATCATACCATAACTATGTAATAATCAACATAAAAGAGTCACAGTTACTTAAGCCATTTCTAATTGACTGATGTGCGAACAACACAGTTAATAAGTGAGGATGATTTATCAAAAACCTGCCTCAACAGAAGTGGTACTACAATGACATCATGTCCTGAGGGATTCTGCAAAGATTAGCTACCAAATGACAACATAATGTAGTAGAGAACGGCAGAGTGGTAGTTTGCCCTGCGGGGCACATGAACCCATGTTTACCAGTGGGGCATGTAGCAGTAAACACCATGTTTCTGGTGGTGTGGAGGATAGCCAAAAGTACGCACTCCAGGTTCCTCAGGACCACAGTTTGCACGGGGTCTGGTGATAGGATAGCGCACACTCCCGTCCGCCAGCCAGCCCGCGTCACAGCGGTCCAGCCCCAGGAACTTCCAGGCGGCGAAAAGCTGGCCAACCTTGGCGATCTCACTGCCCACAGCCAGACAAGCCTGAACTGCGTCTGTGAAGTTTACTGTCAGGGGCTGTTCCAGGAAGTAGACTGTGCCTAGCATGAAACAGAGATCACATAGGCTGTCAATGCCACTAAGTTTACATGTGACGGTGTCATTGTATATGCCTTTGTTATTCAATACTACTGCAATTAGCCTCTACCTCTGAGGGAAGAGGTGAAGCAGAAGGCGTCAAAACGTTCAAGGTGTTGATGCCGGGGGCCGTAGCTGCGGACACCAGGGGCCAGATCAGAGCCTCCACAGGCCTCTCTTGGTGTGGACACGGGGTACTGAGCTGTGCCGTCGGCCAACCACCCTGCATTGCACCAGTCAAGCCCTTCGTCTTCCCAGGCGGCATAGAGCTGGTCAAACGTGGCCAGTGTGGCACCCTGTTCTTCACAAGCCTGCTTGGCCTCATTGAAGTTCAGCTGGTAGCGCCCCCTGGAGGAGTAATAAGGGAACACCACGCCTGAGAGCAGAGAGAGTAAGATGAGGTAATTTCACTTTACTTGGTCAAGGAGTCAAAGAGTTGAGCACAGTGATTGTGACAAAAAATCTTTTTTTTCATTTTAAAAACGTAATGTGAGAGAAACAGGCACTGTTAATTGTGGATTCACTTGTACAAGTTCAACAAAGCAATAGACAAAGACAGCAGCCTGTTATTTCAACAAAGTTCAGAAACATTTACGATTGTCTCATGGTTATAGATCTACCTCGGAATTCTAGCCCAACAGTGACGCTCTCATCTTCAAGTCCGTCGATTACTTCACAGCGGTAAAGACCTGTGTCATCCACGTTTATCGGACTGATGACGAGGGAAGCGTCCCCTGGAGCATCTCGGCGAAGGCGCACGCGTCCCCGAAAGCCACCGTAGCTCCGGTGACGCGCGCCAATGGCCACCATAACGTCCTCCTCTTGACTCCCATCAGTCTGAAGAAGTCGAAACCACTTCACCCTGGTCCGTCGAGGCGTGTGAATCTCTGGCTCATATCGATAGTGACATGGCAGTGTGACATTGCTGCCCTGAACGGCAGCCACCGACGACCTTGGCGTCTCCACAAGAAGGCGCACGCCGCTAAAGTAAACTGCAACACGGAAACAACCTCTTACCCACGCACAATCGATGAAAAACCAAGGAAATAAAATGCTTCGTATCGCCTCTGTTTAGAATTCCAGTAATAAGGCGGTAATATTGACAAATTATGTACCGGTAACTTTGGTCACTTAAGTAACCAAGACCTTGCAAAGTAATCTGCCTTTTCAATTCCACCTGTATATGAATACTGTCATAAAACTAAGTGGCTACTCTGGAAAACAATGCTAGATGTAAATATTTTTAAGGTTTGTACCACCATAGTACCATCTGAGGGCAGTAAGGGACATAGTGATTTTTGGAACGGTATACCACCCTCTTAGAAAAGAAATGATAGCATGGCATTTGTGGTAGGCCTATCTTTTTGTGTGTTATCACCCTCTTTCTGCCCATTTTAAGTCTATGGAGGGTTATTAGAGTAAACATTGTAACTAATAGACATCCCCTCAAAACGTCCTCAGTTGATTATTGACATTAAGACAATACTTCTTTGTATTGCAGGTTTTCTGAAATACTTTGTACCTACATGTAGATGATCCATTATCCACTAAAATATGCAATAATTTGCTTACATTTTAGGCCATGAGCTAGGGGTGCTTACAGTGCACCTCTACCAACCAAACAAACTATGTTTGTTATGCTTTGTTATGCTGTGCTGAATCTGAAATTGAATGTTAACGTGGACAGTTTTTGGATACACTACCTATTAAAGCCCTATGGGTGTACATTGAGAATCAATGCATTTTAGTACAATGCAATCATTATAGAGGACTATGCATTGTGCGTGGTGTGGAAGAAGGTGGGACTTGTCTCTGTGCATATTAAATCATATCTATAGGGTGTAGGCTTCTAGACAATGTACAGATTAGGCTGTTTAACTTTTTTACCCTTACAGTACAGGCCAAAATGTAGATAATTATTGCATATATTTACATTTATGATGCCTAATTTTTCATACATTAAATTTCATAATGTAAATAACCATAATGTAATCATAATGTAACTAATCAGCTGACGTTTTGTGGGGATATCTATTAGTTAATATTTACCCTATTCACCTGTAATAAAATCCTCTATAGGCTTATGATGGACATAAACAGGCTAATAAGACACCCTGAAAGCAGAAAGCTATCCTGAATGCAATGCTTTCACATATTTTTTAACTCTAGGGTGGCACACCTTGCCAAAAAAACACTGAGGCTTACAGCCCTAGAATGGTACCGACGGGCCAGATTTGAGGGTCTGGCTCAAGGACTAAATGTCGAGAAATAAAAACTGACCTACTGGCCTACAGCTCCAATCACTTACAGGGCTTCTTAAACAAATACAACTTATAGCCCCGCTAAAACGTTTAATGAAAATGAGAAGATCTCTTACAGTTTCCAACTGAACATAATGATCTTATGTAGCCTACTCTCGCCATTGCCGTTGCTGTTCTTTACATCTTGGTAGATGAAGCCGTTGGAGTATCTTGGTGACGCTTCGCTGAGGTAGAGCGAGTGAAGCCAAATGACCACCAGGTGACGTGATATCCACACGTTCATGTCTTCAAATCAATACCCGCAAGTTCTATGTGGTGAGGAAATTCAGAAAGTCGTGTTAATGTCTGGATCTGGAGTTTTTATGCGAGTGCATGTTTACGCGTTTTAGTGATACAATGTTCGTTGAGCAACAAAGCTAATCAAAAGCACATGCCGTGATTTAGCCAAAAGATGTTCTCGCTGAATTTTGGTAAGCCTACAGCCAATATCTGTAATGACAGATAACGATATGCCATTACACACCAGAATGCTTATGGTGTCTTACAAGCATCAATAATCAAGACGTATAAAAAAGTAGGTTGTGCTCATTCCCAGTAGTTGGCTATGAAGCCTTTTTTTACATGGCCTACACACATTTGTCGTCTTTATAAAGGAAAGGATGCACAAGTTTTTGAAAGTTTGCTTAATCTTCAAACTAAAATAATGCCAGTTCACTGGCTGACAGATTGGATTGCACGTAGTACAAAGACGTATTTATGAATTTCTTTAATGGCAAGGGAGCCTCGACATAGCACATTTTCTGGGGCTCATGCCATTGTCCCTTGACTTAATTATGTGATTTTGAAAGAACTGTTTAACAAAAGATATTTACTTACTGTTCTTAGGATGTCAAAACTTAAGTCGTCGAAGGGCGTCCTCCAGCTGCTTTTGCGCTTCTTTATGTGCGTGATGGACTAGAATGCCGTGTCCACCCCTGCCTTTTCATTGATATTTTGATGAATTACGAGGAGTGACGTCATTTAAGAGAGGCATCCCCTTTGAACTTCACCAGTGTTTTACCATCTCCTGAGAAAACGCTTAAGTTGCTCGTCTGGTGTCTGCGTTTCGGTTGGATTACATAGCGTGCTTTCCAGTGTGTTTAACTTTGGTCTAGTCTTGACAAGATTTCGATTGTTTATACAATAAAGAAAGCGGGCTAAACCAAACAATGACGGGTTTTTTTAGAAACAGAGTGCAATGACCTTTATTATAGCTTCAAAAACGGTGTTTGTCATCGTTCAATGAAGTCAGTGTGGTGTTGACCTGAACTGGAACACAGAAAGGATACGTATAAGAGGACTGAAAAAACACAACCCGTGGAAGAAAGCTGATAAACAAATTCCACTTTTCCCCGGAGATCCTTAGAATGTGTCAATTCTCCGGTGCAAAAGACGGAATAGTGATGTGAGGCTATAGATAGCCGTGCAGATGTCCAGTGTTTTCCAAACTCTATCACATGCCCACATCCATCCGAGATTATATGCGTGTACCCTCGCACTCCACCTATATCCTACACAGACACTAGAGACCAATGCTCTCTAATTCCTATGTTTCCTATGGGCGACAGTGGCCCCCACACCTGCTCTTTTTATAGTAACCTCTCGCCGTTTTTGTCTTTGGCTACACACAAGTTGTTCAAGTGCCTGTCTATCAACAGTGGTCTAAGTGTTTTTCTGTCGATTCAGCGCCGCGGAAAAAGCTGTTACGCGGCCTTTGGAAAGGGCCGGATGTCAGGTTAACTCTCTAGATTTCTTTCCAGCAAAAGTATACTCTGTTGTTCCTCGGTTGCTCGAATTGCTTCACTGTTTTCCCGTCACTATGTCTGCTAGACAAGTGACTCTCAGACCCATTAGTTGCTGTTTGAAGCTCGGTGTGAGTCCGTTCCCAAGACACAGATGAAAGCTCCAGCCCCAGGACACGAATACCAGTGTTGTGGGTATGGGTGAGGCGGGAACTGAATTCTTCATCACTTATTGCAACTATAATGGTAACCTTACGATATCAGTAGTGATGCTTTTAAAAGAGTGTTCTGAAAGTGTGAATGTTTCAATGGTGAAAAGAAAGCCTCATCGTCTCTGGGTGCTTATTTGCATTCAACCCACCAGACTTTCAATGAGGTGTGCAGTCTCCCATTATGCTTTCAGACCATTAGAGCTTAATAAAGCCATGTATCCAGTTATAGTGAAAGAACAGTGCAGGGGTATTACAATAACATATGTTTGATGATTTGTCAATGACTGATTTCAACTGACATCAAGTTAAATTTTAACACACCTTGGTCATGAAAGGGAAACCTATATTCAAACCATGAGGGTAGCCTACTAGTTTTACTGTATATTTTCAACTTGAAGGCAATAAATGGGATTAGGCCTAATTGCCTTTAAATATAGATATGCATTTTAAGTATGGTATGGTTTCCTGTCATTGGCTCTTTTTAGAAGATTGTGCCCTGAAAGAAGATGATGAATTGACTTTTTTTAGACTGGGTAACACTTGAGTAAAATGAATGCATAGGTTATTCAGTATCTGTTATCAGGTTTCTATGCTTCAGATTTGACCTTCTGCTTTTGTTTTTCATCAGTCTGGGAAAAAGAATTAAACGTAATGACTGCCAAGTTCAGGGGGATGGTGTAATTACCTACTGAAGGGTTTCATTAATTACAATCTTTAGAGCAGTATGTACTATACACTGCTGTCTTCTCTCTGTTTACTTCTAGGTCTGAGAACAGTATTGAATGTATAAGAGACAATGGAGGCATTGAGAGAAGTGGTTGGACCTGGAGGTCAGCTGACACTGGCATGACTGGACTCGCTAGGTTTGGCCACACAGTAGAATTACAGACTTGGGAACATGCACTAACTTCAGGTAGCTCACTCACTTCAGCCTAAAATATTCTTAAGCCTATAAAATCTTGTCAGAACAGCTCAGTTTATTGGTAGTTGTTGGTAGTAGCGCACAGAAATTGAAACCTCTTGAAACTCTTGAAAACGTAACATCAATGCTATGAATGCTATGCTATGAATCCTGTATATTTGTCCCGGTTTGTTCAATTGTTTAAACAAAGCAGCCCTTCCACCATTCTTTTGTAGTGTCCATGAAATCCATGTTAAGCGTAACTTGCATACTGATGACTATAAGGCAAATTGATCATTTTGGAGTTTAAAACCCCTTTAATGCACTTAGGATGGACTTACATGTATACACATACTACTAAACACAATGGGAGGCTGCACAGATTTATTTAAACTCTTTATTGTCTTTGTCCTTGTTTATAAAGACCAAACAGGAGTAAACTGTTTAAGACAGAAACATCAAGAGGGATCCAAATCTATGCTTAGAACACAATAACAACTGCAATGTGTATAATGCATAAAAACCCATTGGCTTTGGGGAAAAAAAAACAAAAAAACTAAACAGGAAGTATTTCTAAGCTAATATATAACAAAGATCATAGCAACACCCTTAGAGAAAGCTATCAAAAACTATATAGTTGGTAATGAAAATGATAGAACCCACAGAATGCATTCTGCCTTAAGGAAACACTGTTCTGGTTGATAAATATTTATCAGCTTGTGATAACCACTATCTTCTGTATTCTCAGTGGAAAGCAGTGCAGAGAAATACTGTTCTTATTTTTAACCATTCATTAATATTAAAACTCCTATCATATTGCACAAGCCCAAAATTCATAATTCATGGAGATATCACAATGCCAAAGCCTGAACGTATTATGGAGATTGACACCATGGACGGACATTAAATAGAAGCGTAGAAATCATTCTTAATTTGATTTTTACCCCCTCTTCACCTTATCATTTGGGTAACAGCCTCTTCTCTCTAAGCAATCTGTTTCTCATAAACAGCCTTTGACTGTAAGCAACTTGGACTAATTCGGCAGACATTATCCATTTATCCTCTTTTGCAGAGCAAAAAGAGCCTCAAATAAATCAATGGGAAAAACCCTTATTTTCCCATCTTATTTTCACACAGTCACACAATTTAACACGCAAGAGTTGCCTCAGCAAAGCAACTGCTATTTCTGATTCACGTATGTTTTTTCACTGTTCTGGGTCCTGATGACCCAGTAGTTAAATTGCCAACAATACAGATACCAAAAAAGAGATAACAGAGCATGATAACAATGGGTATGCTCTACCCAGAAAAAAATTATATTTAGCTTACATGCACATCATAAAAACCTCAGTAGCACAATGCAATAAAATAATTTTTCTACCTGAGAAAAATATTTGGCAGTGTTGGGCCAAAACTTTTATTGGCATGAATGTTGACCTGTATATTCCTTAATTTAGTCACACTAGATCATATTTTGTTGGTTTACAATGATAGTGAATATTGAAAATGGATCATTTTGTCTACTCATCATAATATGTATTCTTATTAGAACACTAAAAGTTTAAACACAGTAAATTATCAATTTATTAGGACAAATTGATATGTATCCTCTAATAATTGTTTGTTTAAATGTCATCATTAAACAAATGTTAGACCAACTTGCAACCCATTTACAGAAGCTGGAATAAACTTCATAGCTTTTTAATTTCTAAAACATATTCACAATCAGATTACTTTGCTCTACTTACTAACAACTCTGATGTATAACTGTACTTGGAGTAACAAAACCCAACAATAGATTTACAACTACTCAGCTTACACCACAAAGATGACAAAGTGTGACTATTTTGGTTTATGTACATCCCTCGCTAAATCAATTATATCATTTGTCACAAAACAGGGACTTAGAGCAGCCAAGCATATCCATGAACAACTTCTGCAAAACCATAACCTGTGACTGCACTACAGCTCCAGAAACTGGCAGCGCTAGAGTGTATGTGGAAATACTGTGCAAGGCCAGAAATACAGTCAACTCTGTTTTGTTCAAACATATTAAGCATGCTTCTCTAATTCATTTTGGATACTGGCAATACTTCAAACTTACAAACAAACCCTTTTGAAAGCCATTCAGTTGCTACAATGAAATGAGGATGTGATGCATTTAAGCACCTCAAAGTGGAGTTCAATCTTCATCGCTCAGTAAGTGAGGCAGCATCACTGTGGTTGGATTATGTGGAGTGCGTGTGTGTGTGTATCTTTGAAAGAAAGAGAGTGAGAAACAGAGAGCGTGTGAAAACAGGAGCGGGAGGTCACTGAGTGGCGTGTGGTCAGAGAAGCAGACTGTGTCCGAGGAGCTTGAGTCAGTCCCCCCAGCTCGGCTGGGTGATGGGGCAACGCCGCCCTCTGGCGCTGGGAGCAAGGCAGTGCAGGCATGGCTCAGGAGGAAGGGAGGGAGGGAGGGATGGAGAAGAGAGGGAGGAGAGGAGAGGAAGAGAAAGAGGGAAGGAGAGAGGGAGGGAGGAGAGATGCTACTCGTCACAGCCAAGCAGCTCCATTCGCAGCGTGATGCGCTCGTGCCACGCCCATGGCAGGACGCGGACGAATCGAGCATAGAAGGGTGGCTCGAACACGTTCTTCTTGTGGACGTTGTTGTCACTGTTGCCGGGGAAGATCTGCAGGTGGAAACCATATAACAATGATGAAAATGAGAAATGAGATGTAACAGACTGCTAGATCCCTCTCTCCATATGCTGCTATCTCAGAAAATATGCACCAGAGTTTTTTTTAACAAGGCTTCACTATTATTATTACCATTATTATTATGATTATTATTATTATTAAATAACTATGTTGAATGCATTTAGCTTTTATAAGGAGCGATAGAAAAAAGAGAAAAAAAGATAAATATTACAAAATGACGTGTATGTGTGTGCGTATGTGTGTGTGTGCATGCGTGTGTGGGTGTGTGTGTGCGGTCCCTTACCTTGTCATCATTAGTCCGCTCATCTTTGACAACAGTCCAGTTCTGGCCGTCATCACTGTAGGACACCTTGAAAGAGGACACAAACTGAACACTCCCAAAGTCCTTGGCCCCCTGCGTGATGATCCCTGTGATGCGCTTGGGAGACTGCAAATCAACCTGCACTCACACAAGACAGCAAATGGAAGATGTAGATTGATCACTGCCGACAAAGTTAAACAGTGCAGCCTGTGCTTAAACCTACACAACATACACACCGGGTATATGCTGATAGCTAAACACAGGCATTACTCAGGATGTTGATTGGCTTTTTCTATTTACCTTACGCAGCATCTTTCTAAATAATAAATCAGTAATTTTACAAGCACTATAATGTACCATAGGGTAGAATTCAGTTAAATAAATAAATGTACAAATTATGCTTTCCATGGTGAATATGTTGAGGAAAACTTTCTCAAATGTTATGTTTTAGGTCAGTCAAAGGTACTGAACTACTCCTAAAAGTCCCAGTGTGTCCAGTACTACATATTCACCTGCAACCACTCAGAGCGGCTATTGACGGCGGCAGTCCAAGCATTCGTCTTGCCCTGCTTGTCCAGGCGGGCGTAGTGCGGGTGCCAGGTGAACGCCTCAATGCCCCACGTGCGGAAGGTGCTGGAGGCCGTCATCTGGGTGTCACTGATCAGACGGGACTTGATGCCCAGGGGCTCGGAGCAACCTGTCATGTTTAAATAGACTGTGGAGTGAGGACCCCAGGAAGAGAGGGACGGGAAAGAGAGGTAGAGAAAAGAAAACGATTGATAGACAGGTGGACAGGCAGCAATAGCACAAGCAAGACAAACCAGGTTAGTGGCGCATGATGGCAGACAGCAGTCGATGGCATGCAGGTGAACAGGAGAACCGAGCATCTGAGACAGAGAGAGAGAGCATTTGTGTGCACGTTTCTGTAATGTTCAATGGTCCATGCATAACACGTGAATGTGTGTGTTTATGTTTGAGGAATGTTCAATGGTAGTATATGTGATCATGCATAGCAAGCGTGTGTGTGTGTTTGTGTGTGTATGTGTATGTGTGTGTGACTTGCTCATGAGTGGTCTGTGAGAAGGCCATGCAAGACATTGAACTGACACTGCCAAGAGAAAGAGACAAGACAGGTGTGGACATACTGGAACACTGGTAACACAATGACATTCTTGGGAATAAAGCAGTGAGGGACAGTTCTATTTCTTATAATGAGTTCACTCAGGCTGTAGCCAGGGCCAATGCTGAGCTGGGCTAAAGCCACTGCTGAAGCAGCACCTAGAGCAGCTACAGTTGAAATGGAACTGTCCCAAAGCCTTACTAAGAGAAACAAGATGTACATTTTCAATACAAGCATATTGTCATCACAAACTGTGTAACCGGATTTTTTTACATAAAGGTAACAAAATATGTTTTTTTTTTTTGAGAATTGTTTGTTTCATTGTTAAAATTGTTAATTTTCGATCTCGTTCAATACTGTGCACTTATAAACAGAAATCTACACCTCCCATCTTTTGCTGTGGTTTGGAAACAAAAAGCATAAATCATTTTGATCATATGTGAGTTCCGGATGCCAAAAGCTACATCAAGCTCCTGTCACATGGCCTAAGTAAACCAAATGACTGTGGACAGTGAGTATGTGTGTTTGTGTGTGGGTGTGTTCACATGTGTGTAAGTTCAATGTGACTCAGATGGTGTGTTCCTGGACTCTGGATACCACATGCAAATATACATGCATGGGCATTTTCACCAGCGAAATGTATGCATTAAGACCCATCAATCCTCCTTTTCATTCCCATTCTAGTATACACTATAAAATCACTTGCCTATAATGACTCTGAAAATCCTGCTTATCTAACTTTTTAATTCAGGTTAGATTTACACAAGACAAATAGGATTTCTTTTGAGTAGTTCACATGTAAAAAACAATTAACTATGCATCCATGACTGCTTCTTTAAACACAAGAGGAATTTACCATTGAGTTCACAGCCGACCAGCTCCATGCGTAGGGTGCAGGCTTTGCGGCAAACTGCAGGGATGATGCGGAGGTGCTGTGCAATGATGGGCGGATCAAACAGGTTCGTTTTTGTACCGTCATTGTCCATGTTCCCGACAAATACCTGCAAGGTGATAAATCACCACGCCCGTTAATTCAGCTCATGCCTTTCACTTCAACCCCAACTATGTTGATCCCACTTCATTCCATCACAGATACTATCCTCTGGATATGTAGACAAGGTGCTTGCCCTATTCTCAAATAAAAAATCCAGACCATTTCCAAACTGATCATTTTCCTTGCCCATCTCTCTCTGCCACTAATTTTTCCTGTCACTCTCTACTGTTCTATTATAATAAAGGCAAAATATCTTTACAAATAAATTACTTTTAAAAAAAGTATATATATATATATATATATATATTATTTGTTGTATTTCTGACACCTATGTTACTGTTAACTTGTTATTTATTATGACCTTTGTCAGCTTTCCTGTGCATGTATAACTACAGACAAAATTCAATTTAGCCAAATTCCCCTCCCCTCCTCCAGGCCTGGTAAACAGTAATTCCTAATTGCACACTTTTTTAGATCTACACCAACAACCAGACAGGCATGAGTCATGAGGGTGTGGCGCAACACCTAAGGCTTACCGTGTCTTTCTTCTGGCCCTCCAGTCTGTACATGGTGTAGGTGCGTCCATCCAGGCTGGAGGCCACCTTGAAGGCTTTGATGTACTCGGCTACACCCATGCGACTGGCTCCCTGGGTAATGATGCCCGTGAAGCGCATCTTCCTCTGCATGTTGACCTGAGCAAAGAGAGCATGCCGTTTATTATCACCCGGAGAAATGGAATACTGATTTCTGATGGGTGTGTGTTAATTTTGAATAACACACACCTATGAAGTATATCTGGTGAAAACGTATAATACTGTTCTATATCAATGCTCTTTTGAATGGTAACTATAATAACCATAGTAAACGGCAGTGGAACTTGTCAGTAACAATGGAATCAGCTGTTATTAGCTATAACCACCATTTAAAAGAAAGTAGTACAGCAACTGAGCAAGTTCCTTTATAACTGAGCTTTATGTTTAAATTGACATCGACTCCATACATGCATGAGTTATAACCGGGTGATAAATGGGATAACGGCTTTCGAGGTGTGCTGTTATACAGAATAAATGAACTTGGCGGAAACTTCTTATTCGCTTCTGCCTCATTTATTAATTCCGTATAACAGCACACCTCGTTATCCTTTACAAAAACACCTGAATCAGACAGACAACAATCTTTGGTGGCTTTAAGGGCTCAACGCATCACAACTTCAGGAAATGAGCACAACCCAAGCAAAGTAACAAGGGAAAAGTTTTCATCTGTTCAACATATGTGCAGCTTTCAGAATACGCAGTATTTCACACATTACACATTACAGAAATATGCTGCCATTTCAGACATCACAAAATAATAAATATTCTGTTTTGTCTATCTGCATGTTTTTTTTTGAAGCTGTACCAGAGGAATGAAAGTCCTCACATGCATAGAATGCATACCAACAGAGACAAACCCAGTCAAACATACACACTGAAATATTTTTGTAATGCACATGCATGCAAATCATTCACGTTCCGGAGAATTCTTACTGACAGCCAAACCAATGCTACCACTGTTGTGGTCTCTAAGGAATGAAAGTCTGAATATGTTGCAATGAATCATGGGATGTATGTGGCTCTTTCCAGCTAGTCAAGGCTGTTTTTGGCCAAGAATAATGTGGCCTGTTCACCTCAATCCAGGGGTTCTTGTCGTGGCTAGCGGAGGTCCAGGCGTTCACCAGACCCTTATTGTTGAGGCGAGCCAGCTCAGGCCCCCAGCGCTGCAGGCCCAGAATGCCATAATGCACAGAGGAGGCAGTGATTTGATGCTCTGCAATGCCCCCACCCTCCATGCCGAGCAGGGAGATGCAGCCTGACACACACACACACACGCACAGACAAAACAAAGTGTTGAACACAGCTATATTACTTCCTTGGTCTGCTTTGTTTTAAGAACCATCCTTCAATCACCAAGCCTCAATGACCTGTCATTACACAGAAGAGGTGTGTAACACTCTCACAAGAGTTTTTTTTTGGCACGTTACTTGAGCTGCACAGCCTTGTGGCTTTCCTCTCTTACACTTTACGGCCTCTTCTGCATGAAGTGTAATACGCACCACAGTACTATATTTGGATAGCTGGTCATTTTCATGAGCATGCAGGTTCTGACAAGGAAAATTGCGAGGAGTAATTGTTTAGTGCTTGCATGAAGGCCAATTTCCATATACACTGGCATTTTCTCTCCGACTGACAGACTGACTAGGACAACTGTACATTTAGAGAAGATGGATGGCCATTGTACTTACGCAGGTGGCAGTGCTTTCCGACATAGGGAGAGGGGCACTTGCAATTGAAGTCTCCTTCCAGATCTCGACAGACACCTCCATTTTTGCAGGGCTGACCAGCGCAGTCATTGACATCTGAGGAGAGGACAGCATTGCATTTCAGAGGTCAGGTACAAAAAGACCACAAATTGGTATTGTTTCTAAGATTTCTTCTATGTAGACTGATTGTTAATCCTCTTTTGTCCTCGCTTTGTATAGAAGCATCAGCTAAATGCATAAATGTAATGTAAATGTAAATTCAACATGATTTCAGCGGTTTCTTTACTTTCCATTACCACAAGATGGCGCCCTAGGTGTCAATGGAGAGTTATCTTTCATAAGTAAGCCTTTAAGTGTTGTTAAGCAACACACAGTGTTAATTATGGATGAAGCAAACAAACTGGCAAAGAAACTATAAATAGAGCATAATAAATTAGACAAGCTCACAAACACTATGTCTTCTGACTGCTGTTGCAGTGCAAAGTTATTTCTCTACACAGAGCATCCCCAACCACAGGTTACCCAATTACCCAGTTAGACAAACGTCAAAGATGTGCCTGGTACACCACAGCACATGGAGTATGCACGCACATGCCCATCCTAAACCAACCAAAACACAACATGTCCTGAAGTAATCCTTGTGGTCAGGCAGAACCAGAGGGGTTGATGTCCTGCCCTGTGTCGTAAGAGGATTGAACCAATGCTCTCCACACTCTACAGACACATTGGGCCTCACAGGCCACTAATCCACTTAGGAGACTGGGGTCAAAGATACCTTAGGTGACTCGCTGACATGAGGCAGCCCTCCAGGGACTGTCTGCCACCTATGAGGTCAATGCCCTGGATGGTTTTGCCACGGGCCACCGTGAGATCAGGTGTCAGGAGTCACTGACAGCATGGCTGGCAGCAGGACAAGCGGCGCCCCGACACCCAGATGGTGGGCAGCATCTAGACGGGCAGGACATTCCAGAGTTGATAGAGGAGAGAAATGAAGGGGATTACTATATGCCAGAATCCAGATGGGGACAAGGGCGGGTCGGCCCAGCAATGCGCAGCCAACACTTCTCTCGGACATGCCAGGACTGTCCTGAGGTACATAGGTTAGTCAGGATGAGGAGTCTGTGGCAGGCTTCTGTTGGACTTTGGGCTCGCAGAGATGAGCTCTGGATGTGACTTCTTCAATGGCTGAAAAACATAATGTAATCTCTAACCATAAGCCTAAAACCCTTCAAGACTAAACTGGTAGGAATCTGCCAATAATCGATGAAGTCGATGCATGCCAGCCAAGTTTTTGAGGAGCAGTACCTACGGCTGAAGGTCCACACTGAAATTCATACAATGTGTTCTCCTGATTTCTTTCTGAAGTGTCTTCAGTGGTCATGTACATGTGTCATCTCCCCATCGCTCACAAAAGTCATGCTGATGCTGGGGAGTGGCCGAGCTGATTGGTCCCTTTATTGAGTGTCAATACAAACAGCGGATTGACATTTCCATGGGAATAGCGGAGAAATATCAATAAGGATCCCATGGACCTTGCAGCATGATCCAGATCAATTTCAGCTCAGTCAGCAGGCTGTGGCATGTGACGCTGGGAGCGCGCGCTTGCTGGTTACGGGGGACACTGCAAACACAAGTGGAGGAAAACAGAGGAGTGCTTTTGTTTGGGCCCCTCGGCCCCCCACGCCATCTTAATGCCGTCTTGTGATCCCTGCTGCTGCTGCTGTTGCTGCCACTGCTGCCGCACAGACAGGCTCGTAGGACAGAGAAGGACGGGGTGAGCAAAGTCGTCATTATTCCGTCACCTTAACTGGCTCCTCACTCTTGGATGGGCAGGGGCTGGGTTCCCTGCACCTATTTTCATAGCCACCAGCCAAGTCATGAGGCTTGCATGGAAACTGTCCCAGAATCAGCCTCTTGCTGTGTCATGCGGACCGGTCTGATCACAACTGGCAGTAATTCTGGTCTTGGGACAGGAGAGTCTTTCACTGTACTTGGGGAAGGGGGCAGGGGCAAGGGGAGAGTACAGGAGTATTCCCTATGGGGATGTGTGTTGGTAGGTGAGCACATCAGAGTTGATGTTGATGATCATATGATGGCTTTACGAAGTAGGTCATCACACTGGACATCTACAGAAGCAGACAGAAGACTTGTCTTGGCCCCTAGGAATTCAGAACTGGTTTGAGGCTGTGGTGAAAACCAGTAAGGAGCCTGGGAGACATCCTGTGTTAGCGTGCGTACAGTAGACAAAGTAGACTTTCTTCTGTTGAGGCTACTGGTTTGGTGTCATTACCTCCATCAAGGAGGCTATGTTTTCAGTGTGGTTTGCCTGTTGGTGTGCAAAGAAACCTGCAGTAGGTCTTTGAGTGCTCTGCTAATTTGTTAAGATTTACGATTCTGCTTCAGAGACAATGAGATCAGTAACTTTGCATACAGAAACAAGCAAACAAACAAACAAACAAACAAAACAAAAAATACCAAGTAGAGTCCTAAATCATTTGACTTGAGTACAGAACCAATACAGTAGACTGGACTCTGGACTGTGACAAATATATTTCACATTGACAGTCCACAAGGTGCAATACATATTGATTATACATTTCATAAGAATTCATAATTCCCATAATACGTGTAGTTAATGATTCACTCAAATGAAAAGCAAGCGAAAGACAGACCTGCCAACCTGTACGCATTTTGCTTTGCAGCCACGCATTTTGACTATATACATGCTGATACACATTGCCACTTAAAAGTAGGCCTACGCAAGTCTAGTGAGTTTAGCGATTTTGAAATTAACCAGAATTTGTAGATGGGCTCCAGTGCTGCTGCAGACTGCAAAATTGCCTACTAAAAAGGTTTAGACCAATCATAGTGCAGTATTCGTTCTCCTTGGCCCTCCAGTACAAAAAAGAAGCAAGAACGTTCGAAGTCCAGAGGCTGAGCACATGTAAAGAATAACATGAAGTTCTCATGTTGTCATAAAGGAGATATCTGCTATTAATAAAGTCTGACGTGTTAAGAGTCAAGTCAGCTTTGTTGTCAGTTTCTCCACATATACTAGACATACAGAGGAATTGAAAGCACGTTTCTCTGCCCCATGAAGAAGAGATGCACAACAGATTTCCTAACACTAAAGGAAAAAAGTGCATAGCAGATAAGGCCATTTTCTTCCTTTTCACTAAACACTAAACAAGAAAAGATCACAAGTCACTCATCCTGTATTAAGTGTTGTGATAGCACAGATTAATGTGCAAAAAATGTCCCTGTGCAATCAGATGTGCTGTAATAGTGTAAAAAGAGATGCTTTATACAAAACCAGCAGTAACTTCAGAGTCTAGAGTTTTTCTAGAAATAAATGTAAGTAGTAGTGCAAAAATTAAAAAAAATGCTGTATACAAATACAAATGCTAGAACAATCAGAATATAATAATAATGATTAAAAAGTTTTCAATAGAGAAAAGAAACATAGGCAACTCTGATTCTGATGATCAAAGAACAGAATTGTCAGGCAAGGATTGTTGTTTTCATGTGATCCACTGTGTATGGTTTAGTGTTTATTTTTTCATGTACAACTTTGACATCCCTTTAAAAAGAGGGGTCTGTGACACCTCATAGTTAATGTAGTTTGCCAAATTGTAAAAAGAATGTAGTCAACAAGAATGAAGTTTGTTGATAACTGATGATTACATTAGTGACTATAAAATACCTGACCCTAGAGGCCACACATCAACATTGACCTAGTTGATCTGACTGAAGCTATAGGCCTAAGCCAGTGAAATTCTAGGTAATAGCCTATGGGGTACGTCTACTGAGGGTACATCTCTGTATGCCAGGGGATTCTTTGCTAGTAAAACGTTAATGACTGACTTGTATTATCCAAAAATTATACACCGACAGCCTATTCGGTTGCAGGTTTAAGCCACTGTTTTTTCTGCCGACAAGGTGCTACTCAAAAAAAATCTTCAAGGTTGGCAGGTATGGAAAGAAAAAGAACAAGAGAAACTGAAAGGCTAGAGGAGAAAGGCCGTAACTGTATCCCAGTGGCAGAGAGCCCAATCAAGGCTGTTTATAACACCTAGCACCTGGGGAGTGGTGGAACATGCTAAATGGCTGGCTGCCACTGAGATCTCTTTCTTACATTGTGAAAATCTCTCCAACCCAGTGTCCTTTGGATTCCAACCTTTATGATCAAGTCTAACAGAACAATCACTCGGCTTTCAAATGGCTTTTCTTCACAGCATGACGCACACGCATGCACGCTCTCACACACACACACACACACACACACTCGTACTTGCCCAATACCTGTCCACGACTAAAATAGTCAGGCCATCAAACCAGGGGACCCATCCAATCTGGGCAATCAAAGCAAATGTGGCTGACCATTAAGGCCCAGTAAAAGCTTTTGACACAGATTTCACGGCTCTTCAGCGAGCTTTCAGCCCAATTTCACATGGCGGCTGAGGCCCTCCTGTCAAGCTCGAATCAAAACTGTCACACTGTTACCACTGACTTCATTCACTTGCCCGCCTCCACTTTCTATTTTACCCCGGCAACAGGGGTGGTGATGGTGTGGGTGTGCTGCTCGGAGCTGGTGGCCTCCTGCTGTTGGCTGGACAACAAGCGTGAGCATGCGTGCATGTGCTACATACATGCTCTGTGTATGTCTAGTTAAAATTCAGCCGTTAAGAGGATGAGAAATGTATCAGCACAGCAGTATCACACATCTGCGAATAGCATTCACTCAACTCCACTTTAAGTCTACCATTTTCCCAACACAGAGACACTTCCACATATTTTCCACCTTGGTATTTGTGTACCTAATTGTTCTACCTTTGTATTAAGACTTCAAAATAATTTATGAACACATTAACAAAGGGTTATAAGGTCTTTATAAAGCCTCTTAATGACTGGACTAATACAACTGTTTCATGTCTTACATCTGCATGGCTCTCAGTCTTGCAGGCACACTGTTTTTAATTAATGCTGAAATAGAAATTTTTTTAGATACAAAAGCCATTCTTCAAAAAACATATTTAAAGCAAGGGTTTGAATAGTAATTCAAATGTGTAAGTGAGAAAGATTCTATGAATTCACTGGTTGTTGGGGTATTGAGTGCACCAATGCAGACAAACATGACCCCCAAACAATCTGAGGATGATTTTAACAAGATAGGTCATCACAGTCCTGCCAGGAGAGAATCCCCAATACAGTGGTTGCTTCACATATGGGGAAGATTTTCCTTGCTTTTAAGTGATTCAAATACAGCTCTGGCCAATCCCTAAAACACTACATGTGGTGTAATTTGGTGCCAGTTGTGTGATACAGCATGGTGGCATCATGAGGTTGACATATTTCTGCTAGACCTGGGACACATTTGTTAATTGATGGTAGGACAAATTGTATGTTAGACAGAACACTAAAGAAAACTCTTTAGTTTGCTTAAAGCCCTGATCAACACCCTGCTGAGAACTGGGTGACACTACAGTTCCGGCCCCATTTCCATACGCATGCAGGCAAAATCTCTTGGGGTGACATCTACTCCAGTGGCCAAGCTTCTGTATGTCTCTTAAGCATTTGTCTAAGCTCTCAACAGCTCATCCCCACCAAAAGCATACGTGTGGGGGTAAAAACAGCAAAAACCCATAAAAGCATGAAAACATTGAGCGACTCAGAAGCTCTATAGCTTTCTTTCTATACATAGGAAGATAAGGACAATATTTTGTGGTTTCTACCATGAAGTTACTCACCTCAAAAGAGGCAAAAGTGACATTATCTTCAATCACTGGTGTTTAGTGGTGCTGATCATGATGTGTGGAGTGTCGCCACCCTCTATCTTAATTGTAAGCGACGCAGATTTGAGGAGCTTGAGGGACGCATTTTCAAAAGAGGCAACTGCTGAAAACTGGCCAAGGAGCCCAGCCTGTCTGTTACATCCGGCTGCAACTGCCTCCCTGGGGAGTTAAGAACCCCATCTTTGAACCTTCTCTCACGTTCACATGAATGGGACTAATTAGCAAGGACATTAATTAGGGATAAGACATCCGAAATGTGGTCAGCCTCTCAGCACAGCGCACGCGCAAAGCCTGAGGAGTCCATGCGTGTCCAACTGGACACATCTGCAGTTTTTGTGTTTGAGTGTGTGTGTGTGTGTGTGTGTGTGTATGTGCATGTGTGTCTGAACATTTGCTTCAGGGGGAGTGGAAGGTCACAGTAAGCTGATACACCACAATCAGCTTGCTGTATCTAGGTTTGCTTTTATTGAAAAAGTGCGCACTAATGCAGATGACTGTGCACTTTCTTGTTGGTAGAACGTCTGCATATGTGTGTGTTACACAGTGTGATGTTGGTTATTGTGGTTGGTAGTGCTGTGTGTGTGTGTGTGTGTGTGTGAGTGTTGGAGGGGGCCCATTTTTGCTGATGGCTGCAGTCCTAATGTGCTCCCATGCCCCGTGGGCAGTGTGTCATCCGACCAGAAAAGCATGGGAGCAAAGAGCATCTGAGCTGACACTCACGGGCCGGGGAGCATCAGCCAAATGCACAGAACCCGCCTCAGGAGGAAGTGGACTTCTGAGCCTTGGTCACATTGTGTGGTTGCATAATGCATGCATGATAAGGAGGGCTTCTGCGCCACATGCATATAAACCACATGACTGCCACAGAAAGACCTGTGTATGATGAGCTCCAGTTGATCCACAGAGTCTCCTGACATCTGACAGCGTCTGCTGGTTTGGAAGAGAGGTCTTGAAGTGTCCTGCATCACGTTAAGTCTCTGTTTATACTTGTGGCATGCAACAGCATGTCTACATATAGTTAACAGCACTGGGCATCCTGAGTCATTTCACTGCTTATTAACAAGGCCTAAATATATAACGGACAGCTCCAAAGGGTCTACAAGATGCAAGATGCCATGTACATCACACACACACACACACACACACAGAGAGAGAGAGCCTGGGTAATGCTTGTTGCTGGCAGGCCTGCAAATCTTTCTACTTTTCCATGATCTACTAGCGAGACAATTAGTCTCATAAGGCTAAGTCTGGGCAGAAATGAAAGGAGTCTTTGGGAAAGCAGCAGTAGCACCAAGCCAAGTGCTACAGATGAATCTCAGCTCAAGGCTTTGGACTGGTTCTTACTGTTTTGGCAGTGGACACCATCAAAGCCCTCCTGGCACTTGCAGACGTACTCGCTGAAGACGTCGCCGCGCCGTGTTTGGGTTATGACTTCACACACGCCATCGTTCTTGCAGGGGTTTGGTTTGCAAGGTCCTAGAGTGATATGGACAAAAACATACTTGTCTACAAAAATATTTTCAGTACCACAGAACATTCAAATATGAATCAGAATGAGGTTAAGAGAAACAAAAAACGCTGTTTCCAGATGCTAAAAGCTACAGACACCACTGGATTTGAACTTACGTGAGCATAGCATCAACTGCCACACTAATCAGCTGACAAATACTACTGCAACCAGTTTCATAATTATTCAAAAAAACTTCATCAGCTTTTTAAAATACTATTAAGAGGAAGTGGACTTTATGTCTATTATGTCTATTATGTCCAGACACAGCTATTGTTGTACATAACCAATGGTTTGTTTTGCTTTTGTTTGATTCTAGCCTTTTGATATATCACCATATCCAAATTTCCCAGACTATTAACCAAAATGAATACCCTTAATACCATTTGATTTAGCAAAATATCAGCTGTGAGGTCAACACGTGGAGGAGGGCCATCCATGGGAATACAATTCTTATATTACATGACGATCTGATACGGATTTATTACAAGTAAACTGTAGTTTATAGACAGATGTAATTACTATGCCAGTGCAATACAGGTTAATACAAGGTTTTTTTTTTTTATTCATCTAAAACACCGTCCTGCATTTTATAGAGAGCGTCTTATGTTTGGGAGATTACTGTAGTTTTATTTGGAAAAGCATGTGTTCTGAGGTTACCAGTCTCTGTGTCATTGCAGGTCTCGCCGGTGAATCCATCTGGACAGATACAGATGAAAGGATTTTCCCCCACTCCAGTCACGCAAGTGCCTCCGTTGTGGCAGATGTTCACCTCACAGTAGTCACCTGAAATGGCAGATGGGGGAGGAAGTGACAGAAAGAGGGACAGAGAGGAAAAGAGACATGTTTTCAGAGTCATGTTTTGTTTTTATTCACCACCAAGTGACACATGAAGAGATATATTTGTTCGTTTGTCTAGCTATATGGTTGTTGATGCTGCCGAGATGCATCTTCCAAACCATGCCTGATATAGTTTACTTGTCTGGCATAGTGCTGTGAGCTGAGCATTTACAACAGAGGGAGAGGATAGGGCCCCACACAACAGCTAGAGAGCACACAGTGTCTGTGTCTGGCTGTGGACTGTCATGTGTAGCTACTGGGAGTTCTAAATGCTGACAAAGCCAACACGAGCGTCAGTGCTGGAGACTTCCATACAGACCACACCGACTGATGTGGTTCCCCATTAGTCAACTAATCCATGTTGAAACATGTTAGTGCCACCCAGAAAGAATCCAGATCAACGTGAATACAATAACACTCGGTCGGTTAGGGTGTATATGAAGGTACAGTAGAAAGAGCCAGAACAAGAACAAGCAAAGGTAAAGGGAGTAGAAAAAACAAGTCACAAGTCACAGTTAATTTGAAATAAAAACAAAACTGAGTGTGTGTGGCAAGTGTGTGGCACTACAGCCAGTAGACTAAGTCTTAACTTAGTCTCCACTGCCTTCCAGTTTTGGCCATATCTGTTTAGAAGTAGATATCAGTGCACATTATGTGGCTAGTGGGAGTGTTGTTGCCAGAGACACCTCTTCCTCACTTTTAAAATGTGTGGGTGTCACCTCTTTAAGTATCTGGGAGGCTAAGTACAGCCCCAAGCCAATCTGCTGTGTCTATAATTCTGAAGATGTCTGGTTCCATTTTCCCGCAAGCCCCACACTGATAGTGACACTTTTGGCTCTCCTGAAGCTCTGGAGAGTGACACACGAGGCTCCGCCACTTCCTCTGCATTCCTCATCTGTGCGGCTCCCAAAGCACACAAACAGACTCATCCGGAAAACACGGGTACAAACCGTTCCAAACTCCTGGGCCCACTTGTGCAAAGGGACTGCTCTGGGAGTGTTATTGCCCGAGCCTTGGCCTTGGTGTCGTTCTGAGGCTCAGCCTCCCCTGGGGAGGGTTACTCAGGCCCTGGCTGGCGCAGAAAGCATCCTTATCCAAGCGCCTCATTTGTTTATCTTTGCCAAAGGAATGCATCCTCCGTCTCGGCACTGTAAGCATTAGCACTGCCAGCGAGCCAACGAGCTAAACCTCAAACTCCCACACTCAGCTTGCCGCCACCACTGCGCAGCTGCTGCAGCTCAGCTGCCGTCCTGCTAGACAGGGGCCTGTTAGTGCTCTGTGGCCCGCTGCAGTGGAGCTCACATGTGGCCCTTCTGCTCTCTACAGTGGCCTTGTTTGGATGACCTACACCATCTGCCAGAGACATTTGCTGGGATGGGAGTCACCGTAAAATGTGGAAGGGAGAAGGAGAGAAAGACAGATAGTGAGAGAGAGAGAAGGGAGGAGGGGGATTGACTCCGATTGTGAAACTGCAGAGAATAGCATTGAGGTCTGCGGAAAGGAAGTGAAAGTTATGCTTGGACACCCCTGATGCCTTTGGGTGTCAGTGATACAAGGAAGCCTAAGATTATATTCAAACACCAGCATGTCCAACATTGTTACCACTCCTCTTGTGATGGTGTTCATGTCTCCTCTAACAAAGACTTCAATGCTATGTAATAGATCAATTTCCTGTCTCTCCTGGCCTATGGTTCAAAGTACAGTGCTCCCTGTGGGGTTTTGGTATGCGTTTCTGCATAAAACACTGTATGGCAAAAATTATTGAAAAAGAAAATACCCATGAGACCTAATCTACATGAGATTATGGAAGATGGGTCAAAGATCACCATCACTTCAGAGAGCTTTCATCTGGGTAGACCTCTAAAACCCTGACCTTGTGTGTCACTGAAAAAGAGAGGCTTGATTAAGACACGTGAAGTGGAGGAGCTCAGGGGGAGAAAAAGGAGCGAACTCATCAACAGAAAGGCCGGTTTGATCGGCTGAAACATTTGATCTGCGCGTCAGCAGCTGAACAAGGCTTTTGATCAGCAAAAGCGCTCAGGCAAACGTGCAGGCAGGCAACCCTTAGAAGCCTGCAGGAGCCACCTTAAGCAGTCTAATACATCGCTTTTCATTCTGTGGCATAGCTGAGAGGCACTTTCAGTTCTATTTCGGTGTAAAAAGAACATATGGAGAAGCAGCAACTAGCATTATATGCCCCCCCACCCCACCCCCTGCAAAAAATAACTATGGTGGGTTTTTCTTTCTCTTTTTTTTGAGACAATCGAGGGCAAGAATTTGACTCAGGGAAGAAGTGGAATTGGAGCACTGTAGTTCTTGCGCTTCGATAGCAATTTGGATTTTCAGGGGCACACATTCTCTGAGGCACTCAGGAATAACGTTCCTGAAACTGGCAAACGCAGATTTTAGAACGGGAACTGGCTAAAGTAAACAGGGTGTGACGCTATTATAAATGGGCCATCCCAATGCTATGACTAATACCTCGGGGGATATTTTGTTGTCCCAAAGTCCACATATGGTTTCACTGTGCTGTTATGTCATATGAGTCACCACCAGCCATACTAAGCAGCATGAACAAAACAGACTTAAGCTTTGGGGTCAGGTCAGAAAGCTCCACATGCCATGCTGAATGAGGACCAGCGCTGGGAGCATGACAGTGGAAATGTCCAGTCGGAGATTATCATTTATGGTCTATGAGTCACCCAAGGCACAGAGGTCAGCTCCTCAGTTATTTGGCTGTGTAGAGGACAAGAGAAGCTCAGGACTACAAATAATACCGTGGCTGGTTGTGTTGCCACAGGTGGGCACCACAAGAACAACAGACTTACCATAAGGAGAAACTAGGCACACAAGCTTGTGTGACACCCAGTTCTGTGAGAGTAAACATGGGTGTCACAAGCTTTCATAGCTAAAGCAGACAGGGTAAAAGTGGAGTGACAGAGAGGCGCAAACATTCTGTAAGTTCCATGTTCTATTTTCGCAAGGGGGAGGGGGTCCCCTTTCATGCAGACCAGATCACTGAAGTTTATATTGTGACATTATGTGACACCCCCACTTATGTAAACTGGAACTATTCATGTCCATTGTAACGTATTATGTTGCTCTATCTTGGCCAGTATTCAGTGATCTTTGGCTAAAGCAAGCGTTGCTCCCATGAACATCATTTATTCAAATAAGGTCAATAAACCAGCCCATTCCCCTCTGTGACACTGGTTAGGCTTTAATTACTGGCATATGCACATTTGGTGATGATGTCTGTATTACACTTCTGCATTCTGTGGCAGACCATTTCAGTAAAATTTCCCATTTATTCACCTACCTGTTTTCAATTTCAGATGACAGTTCTGCAGAAAAACACAGGCTCACATAGTGCAAAAAGAGCACATAACAAAAGCATACCTGCTAACCTTGAAGACTTTTTTGACTAGCTACCTTGTTGGCAGAAAAAAACAGTGGCCCAATACTGCAACAAAATATGCTATCGATGTATAATGATACGTTGTATAGTATACGTCATTAACGTTTTACTAGCAAAGAATCCCCTGGCATACAGAGATGTACCCTCAGTAGACATACCCCATAGGCTATTACCTAGAATTTCACTGGCCTAGGCCTATAGCTTCAGTCAGATCAATAAGGTCAATGCTGATTTGTGGCCTCTAAGGTCAGGTATTTTATAGTCACTAATGTAATCATCAGTTATCAAAATACTAATATCTAAAACATATTTAACATTTTTTACAATTTGGCAAGCTAAAGTAATTATGAGGAGTCAGAGACTCCTCTTTTTAAACATCTCTTCATTTTTTGATGTCATGTCAAAAAAAAAAAAAAAAAAAAACATTCACAGTGGATCACATGAAAACAAAAATCATTGCCTGACAATTCAGAGTTGCCTACTTGTGCAGCTATAAACCGCCTTCTCCGGGTGTGCTCTTCATGCATTTCATGCATGCTTCGTTACGTTTTACGCAACACATGGACAATAACTGGCTAGCTGGCGAATAAACTTCAACGTTGATGTCAGGCCAACATTAAAACTTATTTAGGCTAATTTATAATCTCAGTTTCCAATTCCCTCACAGGCTATCTACCTTTGAAAAACCGCTCATAACCTGACGCAAGGAAGACAAGCACAGTGAGGAGAGGTCGGGAACCCGAGAGGTCAGCGCTGCCGCAGCAGCCTCTGCGCTTCTATCGTTCTTGCTTGATATTAATTTTGTACCGGCAGGCCAAGGAGAACGAATACTACACTATGATTAGTCTAAACTTTTTTTAGTACGCAATCTTGCAGTCTGCAGTAGCACTTGGAGACAGTCTGAAATTTCGGTTAATTTCAAATTCGCCAAACTCACTAGATTTGCGCACTGGCAATGCGTATCAGCGTATTTCAATGAAATGAAAAAAATGCGTGGCTGCTACGCAAAATGCGTACAGGTTGGCAGGTATGCAAGAGGTTGATGCAGCTCAGTGTGCACTTAGTATAAAGCTCAAAAATACTAATCTGTTACATAGCCCACTGACAATCTCTCATTCGGTAAAATATTTCTTATAATACTGAAATGCTCTCTCAAACAAATGGGCGACTAGACTATACATAACAGTTGTAAAAGAAGGGTATGTTTGATTTTTGTCGACAAACAAATTCCTCCCGCCCCTTTAGCTGTGCAGGTTGTCATTAAAATTATATCTTGACTAGCCAGCATACCATTGGTCAATGCACATCACTGAGCTAAACAGGATTACCTATAGCAGTCTATAAAAGATACCATAAGGGCAAAGGAAGTGTTGTAAATAGGCTGGTATGTCAGCAATAAGCTTTACATGGCAAAGGTGCATTGGCTCTTGACATCTCTCCAGTGTGTGTGAGTGCATGTCTGAGAGAGAACAAGGATCTCTCTATCTGTGTCTACATCCTTGTGTGCATGCGTATGTGTGTGAGTGTGTGTCCATCTGTCCAAAAGCCTATACCTTCGCGTCGTTGCACATTCATTCCCACACCACTTAGCATTCCAGCGTGCTAAGGGCATACAGTCATGTGGGACTTCATGTTCCTGAATTCAGTGAGCAACCGTCCTCACAGCATCACGGCCCCTCTGGCCCGTTTGGACACCGGCAGGCTGACGGCCAGGGAGCGGTGTAACGACCTGTGCAATGGACCCCCTCCCTCCTCCACTGTTACTTGTCCTCCTGAGAATAACCTGCACTTTTCTGGCACTGCATGGATGGAGGCAATTCATAGAGGCGTGCATGGAACACAAACAGTGTGAATGCCACTACAGCTGCAGGTGAGATTTCTGTAATCTTTAAGGACTTTTCCAGAGAGGCACAACCATCTGCTTGGGAAAAAAAAAATCAACTGGCTAAAAATACACTCGCACTTAGTCAGACTTACACTAAGATATTCTCTGAGGTTGCTACCATGTTCCAGCAAGCAGGTTACTCTCAGAGGTAACATACATCATGCTCATGGAACTTTCTCAATAAACAAACTCTCTTGCAGTATTATTCGTCTAGGTATAGACTGGATCTCCTGTGGATTTTGCCCTAATAAAATAAACATGAATGTCTGTTTTTACCACAACAAAGATTTTTTTGGAGCAGCTGGAAATCTTAAGGTGTCAGATCATGGGACTGGCTCTTAAAAAATTCATCATAGCAGATTGGAAAGTGGGACAAGACAGAAACAATGACAGAAAGGCTCAAATGAGAGCTTCCAGACTGCGGGGCACAGAATGAAACATTGATTAGGCATGATCCAACATTAATCTGGAAGAAGCCTGGACTGTAATTGGCATTATAAGTGAAGTAGCAAGGACAAATGGAACTCTCCCCTGAGGAAGTGGCTTCGCTGCCAGATGGCAAAAGCTATAGCCTGGCCGTTTTCTCAATGGTTCAGGAGACAAACACATAGAGAGTCTACATACACACACACACACAAAGAGAGGAGTTGGAGGCTGTTTGGCTTTCTATATTTAGCATAAAACAGTTCAGCTGACCTGAGACAAAGAAAAAGAAAAGGGAGTCACACTTTCCTCACCTCAAGTGTGAAGAGAATGAATAATTTAAATCACCTCTTGTGGAAAAGCAGTTTTTGGCAGCTACAACTCAAGCATGGCATGAGACGGATGTGAGTCTTTTCAGATGGCATTTGCCTACAGATGTAAATCACGCTCGGCTCAATGGTGTTTTGGGGCGGAAGGGCACAGTAAGTACAGGCATATCCCACAGGAGTGGTCATTAGTGGCAGGAAGTGCCCGGAGCTTTGTCAGATTTCAGAGCATGTTTTGGTGGCCACATTCAGGGCGGTGAGTCACTCTTTTTGGTTGGTCACCGAGCCACACCTACAGTCTGCAGCCAGGCCCATGGCCTAAGGCAAACTGCCACTACTGGGGCAGGCATACGTTTTGTTTTTTTTGCTGTTGCTGTCTGTTTTGTGTGTGTGTGAAAGAGAGAGGCTGTAGCTCAACAGCCATTTGTAAAATAAAAACAAAAAACAGGTCAGCAAAAACACAGGATTCCTGTGAACATGCAAACATGCAAATCGGCATAGTGTTGTAGATTCAACTTGCAGAACTATAGCCATTTTTCCAGATATTAAAAATAATCTGCGCTGAAAATGAAACGGGAACCAAGACAAACTGTCTAATAATCAAGAAAATCAAACATGAAGAAGCTTTGAAGCTTGGCCTTCAAACATGCAGGTCACTATAAAGCTTGAGGTCAAATAGATACTGTCTCGTCAACAATGACTTAAAAAACCTATAACATAACAGAACAAAACATAAAACCAGGGCATGTCACTCTTGGTCTATGTGAATTTCCTCTCAAGGAGCAATGAGCCAGAAGGATGTGGTCTTGATGGCACATACATAATGGACTCTGCATTATTAGCAGACCTTTTCAGCTAGGACTTGTTATACATGAGATCAACATCAACATTTTTTCTTAGTGCCAATGTGCAAAAACACAGGTTGACTGTTTCAAATGTAATGACAGCAAGTTGAATCATTGCAACAAAAATTTGAAAACAGCAACCAGTTAGAAAAATAGAGAGAGAGACAGCAATACAGTATACTGAACATACAGTCAGCTATGCGTGGTAGCCTGAACAGGCTACTCCTGCAAGAAGTAACAAAAATGGTAACGTCAAAGTCGGTTTTTTGACGCTAGAAATACATCACTAACGTTACTGAGCAGAACAACAGATTAGATATCCTCTGGTTTTCAGAAATTAAACACAACTGAAAGACAGTTATAAATTAATTATATCGGCGCAAATTGATTTCACTGGTTGCAAAGAAGTGATGAAAACAATTACACAGAATCAAAGTGACGCTAAATATTGTGTGCTAGTGTCTTCCTTGACATCTACTCACAACAAGTAAACAACCAGCGGCAGACGCCACCATTCCCCGTGAAAGCGTGGAAAGCCCGTTACAGTCAATAAAGACTAGGCTGAATCAAACTTACCGTTCACAGCAGATATGGCACTCAGCACAAAACAGAGGGTAAAAAGCGGCAAACACTGTGAGATGCGATTTTGGCGCTTCATGATGTTTTAAAATACTTCTTTTTATCTAACTTGCGAATGTTCAACTCGACTCCGACGACAAAGGCTCTGAACTGTTGAAGCGACCGAAGTCCGTGTGGATAGCTGGGAGGCGTTTGTGCGGCAGCACGTGTATGTGTGCTTTCATCCAATTACATCCTGTATTATAATGATAGGCCCTCCCCCAGGGACTGATTAAGCTAACTGTTCAATGTACCGTTGCAGTACGGCAGGCTTGACACAGGCCCAGTATAAAGAACACACAAGTCTGTTTGCGTTGACTTCAAACGTTAAAATAGCCTTTTGTTTTTCGGAATTAATGCGGGTAGCTTCCAATATCAGTTAACCATCACACTGAACTTATGTACTAACCTTATTCTTCTTATTCGCATTTTTTTTTACATGCCCAGCCCTCCGTGTGTGTGTGTTATCTTTATATATGGGGGTGAGGTGGGCATGGACGTTAAGTGTCAGTGAAAGATAGCTGCATTAAATTGGTATTTTTGGGAATGTACTGATATAGGCCTAAGAGGACTAAGCTGATTGAGGTCATGGTGGTGGGTGTACTGGAGTCAAGCTCCATCCTTGATCTCAGACCAAGTTTATATGTTGATTCTGTGTGTGGGTGTTGCTTATGAATCCCTCTTCCTTTGATGTTTTTTTTCTTTCTTTCAAAGCAGAAGACTGGTACTTGAAGGCAGATGTTGAGTACTGATGAGCCATAACATAATGTATTGATTTATTCACTGTTGCAGCACAACTGACCGGATGGGTGTATTCACACACATATTCCTTTGATGTGCTTTAATAAGTAACATCTGTTATTTAAGAGTGATCACGAGATTAAACCGTGATCTAGTCAATGATTTAACCTGCTCAAATGCAACCAACCCTTTGTTATTTCTGAGTTTTGTCAATAACCATCTGAGTTTAATTAAAACAAAACATGCCAATTATGCCTGCTACATCCTCATAAATGAACAGTATTTTTGGCCACAAGACTAAAATTTATTTAAACCCTCCCGGTATCAGAGAATGGGCTACAGGGAGAGGTGAATGGTGCTTCAGGCACTACATCAGTGTTCTTCCATTCAGGCTAAGTGCTTTTAAGATGGCTTGTTTCCAAGTGCCTTTCATTTCCTTTGGATACTTTGTCTCAGATAATTTGATGGTTAAAGTGAGTTTGCAGAAGGTTTAGTCTTAAACTACAACACACTATACTAATCATTTGTGGCACAGAGAGAATATGGACTGTGGCCACTGTTTGTATATGATTGGATCTATTGTTATTAAGTAAAATGGATTAAACACTCCTGCTTTGTTCTCAGTTCTCGGAATCAGCTGCCTTTGTGCTGAATCGTCTGATAGACCTAAGATGATGGACCCACACTTTAATAATCTGTGTTACATATTCAGCTCCAGCTGTATAACATATTCAGCTCCAAAAAAGAAGTCAATTTGCATATAACTGAAAACCTTGACTACAATGATCTGGATCAATGAGAATCTTCACAGACATATGCAGCTGGAATTCTTTGCTGTTCAGTAGTTGGATAATGCAACAATACTGTTTTTAGCCTTTTAATATTAATGGCTTTTAATTCTAGGCCGTATGATGTGAACATATGGAATGGCTGCTTAGGTTTTAACAGAAGCTGCGATACCATAATGAAAGAGAAATTAAGTAGAAAAAAAAATAGAATTTCATGCAAGCACAAGTTTTTAGGTGACTAGCTCCCCCCAGTGGTGAGTCTTGGAATGGAAAAAGATGAAAACATCTGCTTAAAAAGAAAAAAAGTGTTTTAGTTATTGTAACTGAACGTAAAATAGTATTGAGCTCTGTGCTCCAAAGGTCTCAATTCTCTATTGTCTACTTTAGGCTATTTTGTGCTGTGTATTACTACTGTCTATACTTTTCAGTGGAAGCACATCATAGGAAGCTAATGGCAATTATTAAATCATAATATCCTAGGCCACATTAGCCTTCGTGATGAACTGATTAAATAGCTGATGGACTGTTGTTGCTCTGTTCATAAGTTACATTTCTGGGTCCTACTACACTCATGTGGAAAGTGGGGGTTGGGGGCTGATCTGTTCTGACTCCCACTGAAGTCCAGCGTTGAATTGGGTCATTCCAGATTACGATTGGAGAATGGCGTGGGATTCCTGATAAGGGAGCGAAACTGGAACCCGTTTGCTCCCAAAATTAGGCAAAAAAATATCCTCTTGCAATAGACAAAGCTTATAACCCCTTAAACATTTCCATACTTTAGGCCTATGACTTTTACACAACAACCTGAAATATTTTATACTGTAATAAATTATTTTGTAGTCTTAGTACCGAGAATCACAAAATGTATTGGTTAGTTCCTGTGTTTTCCAGCATACATGGTACTTCATAACCGTTGCAATAGGATTTCAAATACCATCCACAACGAACACGCGCTATGGTCAAATTTTGTCAACCAACTCCTGCGACCTGTATGCAGAGCTGATATGTAGGACATGACCTGAGATGCGCTGTTGGAGCTAGGCGCCTGTCTACACATGCATTGTAAAGCGCCCCAGAACCAGCTGCTGTGTTTATGTGACTAGTGTGACGCAGTGCTTCTCTGTGCTTCTCGCCCAATGCAAGAGCCACATGTAAATGAGCTCTCCTCAAGAGCTCATTCGTCGCCGGTGTTTGTTTTGTGCGTGGCTGAATTACGGAGTGGATGATACGTGACAGCGATGACCTGAAAACAATGTTTTATCGCCATGGATGAAGTCATTCTTGAGAAGATTTTCGAGACTATCTTGTGGTGTGACATGGTTTCACGCAAGTTTCATTCCGGTATAGTGTTGTTGTCACTGATGATGCTGCGTTGATGCTAGAATGTCTATATTTTAGCCAGAACGTTCACAACAACAGGCCATAGCAAGTTAGCCATTTTGCAGACATGCTGTGTATATGCAGTTATATATTTGTTATAGTATACCATTTCCAATATTTTTTTTCGTTAATGTAGGCTCTTTTTACTATCTCCACAGTTTGTTGAACATTACAGTAGGCTGATATAGCCTACTGACCACAATCAAGCTAGTCAAGCTGCCCACTGTCTAATGATTCCATCAGTGTCAAGTGCTATCGAGACTTATTGGAGGCAGTGAGTGACCAAGGTGTAAAATTGCGAGAAGACTTTTCAGGTGGGAAATCTTATTCCTTTGATTCTTTATTTACCTAATGTTTGGTAATTGCACCACATGTAATGATCTGTATTTCCGTTTTCCAGGGATCAGTTAGCACCATGACTTCACACAGTGAAGTAGATGCTTACACCATCACGCCCGAGATGCCAGCCATGTTTGATGGCATGAAGTTGGCAGCTGTGGCAACAGTTCTGTATGTCATAGTGCGCTACTTGAATCTGAAAAGTCCCACTGCACCACCTGATATCACCTACCAAGACACACCTCTCAACCACTATATCCTGAAGTCCTGCCCCATCCTCACCAAAGAGTAAGTCTGCTGACAGATGCAGAAAGATATCCATACAAGTGCAAGTTCATTAACAAAACTAAAAGTATTTTGCTTGGTTTCCTGTTTTTGGTTTAAGTTCTTCTTTAGTGTAGATTTGTAGATGTTTTTGTCAGATTCATTTTTTCTGCATTATGACAGGAGCCACAAACAATTCTGTTAACATTGCCAGCCATTGCATTATAGTGTCTGGCTGTCAACACTTAACATTTAATTTCCATATTGTACATATTTTGTAGATATATTCCACCATTACTGTGGGGAAAAAGTGGACACTTCCAAACAGCCCTGTATGGAAAGATGGGACGGGTCGGTTCTCCAAATCCGTGTGGGCTTCGGAAGTATCTTCCCATGCAAGATGGAGCAACAGCTACCTTTGATCTTTTTGAACCTTTGTCTGACCATATTACAGGGGGTTAGTGCCTTGTGGAATTGCTAGCATTTTTGTTTCAGCTGCTTGTAGTAATGGTAATAATGTGTTCATAGTTATTTGGACATTAAAGCATGTCCACACAGATATTACAGATGTAATTAGTTCTTCATGTTATGTTTGTGCTACTGATGTTTATTTCATTTAGAGGCAAGCAGATCAGTGTTATGCTATTTTGTTGGTCCTCTTTTGGCTGGAATATTTAATCCAATATGTGATGACAGAGGGTTATTTAATGCCCTAAAAGTTTAACCTCTGTTTACAGATGACATTACCATGGTGATATGCCCAGGGATTGGCAACCACAGTGAGAAGCACTACATTCGCACCTTTGTGGGCTACTCCCAGAGCCAGGGCTATAGATGTGCTGTCCTTAATCACCTGGGAGCGCTGCCCAACATTGAGCTCACCTCACCCCGAATGTTTACATACGGTAAGTGAATAGCTTTATTGATCTTACCAGACTATTACAATGCAGCACACGCATAGTGAAAAGATTATTAGGTCATTTAGTGCCACCACTAACAAAATTAGTCATTCAAACTAATTTTGTTAAGTGTTTCAAAATATTTGAAAGATGAGGTGTGATAACTGTGAAAAGAAAGAAATGAAGAAATAAGTTGGTCAGTTAGTTACAGGCTACTTTTAATACCTCTGGAAGGTTGCACATGGGAGTTTGCTGCTATGGTGGGCTACATGAAGAAGGCTTTCCCCCAAACACAGTTTATTGTGGTTGGCTTCAGCCTGGGAGGGAATATTGTCTGCAAGTTTCTTGGAGAGAGCCGGACCAATCAGGAGAGGGTCCTGTGCTGTGTCAGCGTCTGCCAGGGCTACAGCGCTTTAAGGTGAGGAAGTGTGCACACCAGACTTTGAAATAGCATAATATAGCTTCGTACACCAGCAGTAATGATTCAGTTTGCCGATGCTCCATCCAGGGCCCAGGAGACTTTCCTGCAGTGGGATCAGTGTAGGAGGCTCTACAACTTCCTTATGGCAGACAACATGAAGAAGATCATATTGTCACACAGGTATAGATATGCCTCAGCACAGAGAATCGAACTTTAGATGGCCTAAATGCTGTAATGCCACTTGATTTGATTGCTACATGCACTTTGCTAACTGTATATAACATCACTTTCATTGTCTATTCAGTAGCACCTATTGCAAAAAGCTGTGATAAAATGATTTAAACTCTCTTAGTCAATTGTGTTGTATCAGATAAGATACACTGTAAATGCATAAAAGCTAGCATTTGTGGTGTAATTATCATGTCATTTATGCTAGTTCACTGAAAATGGGAGAGTCAAGTCATTAAGCTTTTGACAAAATTTTGTGTCTTTAGGGGAAGCCTTTTTGGAATGAATTCCAGCAAAATGAAGGCTGTAGACCTGAGCCGCCTCTACACAGCCACCTCACTCATGCAGATAGACGACAGCATTATGAGGTGTAGTATTCATGTGCAAGATCCTGTACCTTAAGGTGACCAGACCTCTGAGATGAACATCGGTGACATTTCCCTGAATTATCCTTGGGAACCAGGGACATTCCTATTTCTACAGTCGATATCATTAAAATTAGTAATGTTTCAGCTTTAAAAAATTACGGGGACTGTCTCCAGAATTCAGGAACGTCTGATAACCCTACAGTAACTGCTGTAGAAATACAACTTTCATCTACCAACTACAGATGGCCTTACAGCATAGGAGCTGTGAGTGCCAGAGGCTAGTTTTACACATATACAGTATGGTTGGTGGCAACCTCTCTGCCCTGTGTGCTGAATGGGATGGGAATTTAACTGAACTAACTGAGAGAAAAGGAACAGTACTTAACCAGTTATAAAATCATATCTGACCTAGCTATGTTTTACAACAAACGTTCAGATTAAGTAAAATTATTAACTGTTAAAATATTTCTAATTAATGTATTGGATTATAAGAATTAACTGTAAGAAATGTAAAGAAAACCTATGAAGTAATTACTGATGACTTCATGTTTGAAAACAAATAATTGGCTAGTTTTTGCAGAGTTGTGTTGTGTTGGTCAAAGTGTGGCCTGCCTTAAGAAGTCCAGTAACCACCATCCAATATCTAGATTGATTTACAGGAAAAGTGACTTCTAGGAAAAAAGGCTTTGAATGGTTGGCATCCACTTGTGGTTTGTGTTGGCTGAAATGCAAACAGTTTTATAATGACCCTCAAATATCCAAAATGACCTATTTGAAGGCCATGGGAACTCATTGGCATTACCCTAACAGCAGCTTGCTCAGTGTACTCTTGATAAGGAAGCAGAAGTGGGCCAGAGGGAATCCAGCCGCTGCTGCTGAATAAGAGTGACAATTGCAGTTATGTGTATAGGTTAATGTGACATTCTTTGTCTGTTTACACTTTCCAGAAAGTTCCACGGACACGACTCCTTAAAAGAATACTATGAAAAAGAGAGCTGTGTTCACTATATCTATAATGTACGTGTGAAAGTTCCAGTACATTACAAGTTTCAGCATTCTAAGGAATATTAAACTAAGTTGTAGTTAATGGAGATGTCTACAAGAATCATTGACAAATATAATCCTTTTGACATTTTTCAACAGGTCAACGTCCCACTCCTCTTGGTCAACTCATCAGATGACCCTCTCGTTCATCAGTCTCTACTTACGATCCCCCGCACACTTGCAGGTATGTGCCAGCATTTTTGAGTCACCGTTTTGTTCCGATTGTCCATAGATAAGCACAGTCCACTACTATATGACTGTACCAAAATTATTTGACAGTTTTTTTTATTTCTGCCAGTTACTTTTACATGTATAACTTGGACTGAAATTTTCATCAGACAAGAGATTAGGCCTGTGTGCTTGTATTTTATATAAATTAATGTAAATATGGTGAGAAAACTGAGCTTTGTGTTTAGTCTTTTGTTTGTGATTTGTGATTTTTTCGCAAGTGTGTATGTTTGGCTGTGGTCTTTGTGTGACTTCTGTGATACTGTGTGACTTTTGTGATTGTGGCCACAGCAGCAGCACCTCTCCTGCATTAGTGACAATTCATTTGGTGTGGAGGAGCTTTAACGGCTGATCGTATTGGCACCATTGTGTGAGCACATCTCATTCAGGCATCTGTCTTCTGTGCGCATTGTCACGCGCGTGCCCTCGTTGTGCTAATGGTCCTAAGCTCCTCTCTCTCTCTCTCTCTCTCCCTCTATCTCTCTCTCTCTGGTCTGCTGCGGCTCAGACAGCCGTGCTGAATTTTTCAGGGCCATGTGATCCCTCCCCTGTGGGATTTATTTATAGGAGGTCTTGGCACTGTGTCCAGCTCGGCCATGGCCCTGTGGTGGGTCAGAGGAGCAGCTTATCACTCTGTTCTAACATTCAGCCTCCACCTTTCGGACATCTCCACATCCAGCTCAGAGCTGCCGTTTCTCTCCTGGCATCGACCCCCGGTGGCCGTGTAGGTTGTGTGACAGCACCTGCCCCCCCCCATTCCATGTGACTTCACCTGAAACCGGAGCAGAGGCAGAGCAAAACAGAGCAGCCCCACGTGGTGATTGTTTGTTTTGATGTCAAGCTGGCATCATGGCGGCGTGGCTCATTAGCTTGTTGGGAGGCACCAGGGAGTGCCATCTGCCCTGTCTGCTATAGGAAGGGGAGGGGGGGGGGGGGGTTGAGGTGGTTGGGTCAGAAGGAGTGACTGAGCCCAGAGACTCTGAGCACCACACCAGCTGTCTGTGTCCACACGTCTGACCCTCCACCCTTCCTTTGGCCACCCCCCTCAGCTTGGCTCTACTCAGCTTAGCTCTGAGTACAGCGTGGGCTGGGACTCCATCTGGGCCTTAGAATTAGCCACCAGTCAGACTGTGCTTCCCTACTAACCTACTTTTACAACTCAGCCAGGAGCTACTGCCGTGATGATGATGATGATGATGATGATGGCAGAGTGTAGGGTGAATCCTGGTCATGTATTTACTTAGAGTTATTCCTGAAGCCTGACTTAGAAAAGAGTCAAAAGATGGGTGGCTAGAGTCTGGCATTGCTGACGGATTCACCACAGTGTCGCATATCGAGCTTGGTTGGCTTCTCAGTTTGCTGGGCAAAGATCTGTCAGGACATTGAGATTAAGAAGGCGAAGATACTGAGAAGTCCGAGAGGTTTTGGGTGTCAGAAAGAGAAAGGATGAAAGGGCCCCGAGGAAATGCAAGGGTGTCAAACTGACACCTGAAATCAAGCCATGTTCCTTGAAATTGTCTCTGCTGCTGAGTGTTGTATCCATGCTCTGGATTATTTGTTAATGGCTCCTACATGCAATTTAATAAACAATGGGCCTCATTTCAGAACAAATTTCTTCATAAAAACTGTTGGTGATCGAGGCCCAGTGATTGGCAGACAGAGGGAGCATAATCTTAAAGTATCAACAACATACATAATCAAATATATCTATTAATTCTGACTGAAGTTAGCTTATTGAAGGCAATTGAGCTGCATTTGAGCTTCTTAAAAGTAGTTATTTAATTTGTAAGATCATCCAATGTCAGATTTGTTCATTAAATTCTCCTTCTCACGGTGCCCTCCACAGAAAAGAAGTCCAATGTGATCTTTGCCCTAGCGCGTCACGGGGGTCACCTGGGCTTCTTTGAGGGTGCTGTCCTCTTCCCCCAGCCCCTCACCTGGATGGACAAAGTAATCATCAGCTACGCAAATGCCATTTGCCAGTGGGAGAGAAAGCAGCCCACCTGTCAGGCAGCTCGCCTGCTGCCCACCTCCAGGAGTTCAGAGACCAAAGGCAAGGACTAACTCTGACACACACACACACACACACACACACACTAGAGTAATAATTCTGTATAGGTAGAGTGAGTTATTTGGACTGTGCCTCTTGTAACGTGTGATTAGAGCGCAAATTAAGGGAAAGACCCACAATCTGTCCATGTTTTTATCAATCTTAGCAAGAGGGGGAAAGACTTAAAGTGTTTGTAATAGATGTTATATGAAAAGAAGTTTTTTTCCCTTTTGTTTGTTTTGTTTCCTACCAAACAACCTTTGGCAAGAATGATTATAGTCACTGTTTCATTTTGTTTTGTGTAGTATGGGTTTGTTTGTTGTTAAATGAGAGATATTTGCAGTTTATCTCACTACTGTGAAATGTAATGTAGTTTTCTTGTAACACAAGTCACTATAGTAGTCTGCCCATTATTTTAAGGCACATTTCCTTATGTGCTTCAGCTAGACCTGCCTTTAGTATTTAGTGACCACTGAAAAAAGTTGAAACCATGACACATCACTAGAGATGCCTGCCTTTTACACTCTTGTGTGACTCTTCCACCTGCCTTACTGCCACTCCTGTGCACCAAGTCTCAACCAACTGTTGTGTGTAACAGGTGCTCCATCTGCTGTTGCTCTGCAGTCTTTGCACTGTAGTCAAACCAAAATGCTCTTAGTCTAGGTTTTAGAATCAAACCCCACTTCACTTCAAGAGTTGATTGCACAATTGCACAATGATGAGAATATACAGATGATTCTACTTGTACATTTCTCCAATGAATATTACACTTATAGTATGTGGGTTCTCATCCTGTAGGAGGAGTAATTTGATGTAATGGATATTTTTTTCTAAGCATTGTACAGGGTTGTGCTCCTCTCTGCTATTACAGCATGGGCATTTGTTCACTGAAATCAAGCAGGTGCAATTTAGTAGACCTAGTTTCATGTAACATCAACATCAGTAAACTGTATCAACATCAGTAAACTGTTTTGTATTTTTAAGCATTAGCAGAGACTGCAGAGAATTAGGTAGCCGCTGTTTCTAACTCATAGATCTACAATTTTAGATTCATTATTAGATAATTATTCTGTTTCATGAATTGAATTCATTTGCAATTCAAGTTGCAATCATCTGGTGTGCATTTTAATACTCCTCATTGGAAACACTGTAATTTTCTTTGGAAAGTGTGCTGCTTATAGTGAGTAACATTTGAAAATAGAGAGAGAAGTTTGTAATGAACAACCAGCACAAAAGTGCATTGGTGTCAATGACATGCAATTTGTTTTGTGTTGTAATTCAATGCCCAAGAGGGATCACATGGACTTCAGTTTAACATGGACCACTACCTGTGTCTGTTTATTTGTTTACAGCGTAAATATGTTGGCTGGATCATAGTTTGTCTGCCTTCACTTTATGATGTACAGCATACTGGAAAAACATGATCCTCCAAGCATTGTGTTTCATGTCTTGAGGCATTATGCAACTTGACAGGAAATGAATAGACCAGTAGCTTGGCAACAACAGAATTAAATGTAATTTGAGATTGTGCATTATGTCATTGGTGTATTGTTCCAGTGAGTATTTAATGTCAGTAACCAATTGAAATACATTACAACAAAGTATTTATTCTTGGTATAATTACCATTATCAAGCCTTATCTTTTGCAGATTTTATTGTGTAAAGTCACATTTGATCCCTTTTTAATAATGTTAACCTCCATAGAAAGTGGCATGTACTGTGGTATTATGCAAAGTTTGGAGGATAATACTCTTCAATAAATTATTTTCATGTATAAACCTCTTTTGTCATTTTTACACCAATTTACAAAAACAATGTTTAATTTTTAGGTAGCAGCAGCTCAAAATATGTGGTAGTTGGTGCTCCTCAGCTAATTTAGCTTATTTAATCAGCATAACCAAGTCATATCTGACTTTGATTACAATATCCAAAATTCCAGTAGAATCCATATGGACATAATTTACTCCAGCTTTGAAACGGAGTACACTAAAACACCTTTCATATCGCTTGATAGTGGACTCCTTTTCCACTTGAACGTGGCTTTTTTTTAAACAATAATTTAGGCCAACATCTTTATATACAGTTTATTGTACACATTCTTGTGTAATGGCATGTTTGTGACATTTAATGCTTTCTGACATTGATACTCTGCGTACACACATTTCCCATTGGAGTCAAATAAAAACAAAGGAACAGATACTTGGTCTCTATGACATCACTGTCTGGACACAAAGCATGGGAACCTTAATTATTACTTGGGTGCAATTCACATCAGGGACATGTTGGATATAGTTTGTTTTTATAGGGAAAGCCATTTAGCAAACAGGATATAGTTTTTTTATATAGGGAAAGGCTTGTTCCTCAGTCCTTTGTAGAGTTATGGATGATCAAATTAGGTTTGTCTCATTAAAAAATGTCCTCAATAAACCCACTAGATTCAGTGGCAGTCAGGTCCCTGATGGGTTTTAGGCTCTGTAGCTCAGCCGTTAACCAGCTAGCAAATAATAACAGTGTTTATTATTAAGGCACTGAGTGAATTCAGGTGAAGAAAGGGAGCATAATGGTCAAAAAAAATCTTGTGCGGCTTCCATTTGCTTCATTCCATTGCACTCGAGCATAGATGGTTTTTTTTTTGTTGTTTTTTTTACACAGTTGACATGAGCCTACACTTTGTGAAAATGAAATACCATAATTACATTTCTCCCCAGGGGTCTATGTGTGTGTGTGTGTGATCCCATTGGTCATGTTCAGTCAAACAGCTTTGCCGCTGTTGCCTTGCCGTCGTACTTGGAACCTTTGCCATCAAACTCAGAGGGCAGAATGTCAGCGTCAAATTCCTTGTAATAGTTTTCCAGTTCATCTCCATGGACAAACACCTGTTGGAGAAAAACAAAAATGGATTCCAGTCAGGTAGGGTTCAAATAGTGTTCACAGGCCCATATGCTTTTTAGAAAATTACTAGCACAGTCCCATCATAATCTGGAAGAATAGCCTGTAATCTACTTTCATCACACCTAGAGTCCATCAGTAAATTGCACTGTTTTTCCAGCTAGATGATTAAGTCAATTTTTTCCACAATTTTATGTGTATGATCAGTAAACCACAATTGTTGGACATAACTCTGTCGTCTGGTTCTGTGAGATGAAACAGTTCAATTCAGTATAGTTCAGTATCATTTATTTTCTGCAGTTGTGATGATGGTCTGGTGTTTATGCATGTGTTACAGTACACTTCTTTTATAAGATGGTTAGATCATCTAACTTACTCTCTCCAGCAGTTTGCCCTTCATCAGGGGTTTGACCACATTGTAAGTGGTGGTGAAGTACCATGGCTGATGGATGAAGTGCACAGCCTTAAAACGGGCTGGGAAGGAGTCCTACCAAACAAGAACACATTTAATGTTCCCCTAACATGAATGAAGTGCATGAATAAAATCTCAAAATAACTTTTGTGAAGTAAATACATAATACATACCATATAACATACTGTTAAATGCATGTCAAAACTGATAATCACCATTTTTCATATATTCTTAATGCATATAATGAAAATTTACTTAAAATATCACCATACATATACTCTGCAAGATAAATATAGCATTTGTGTGTTGTCTGGTAATCATACGCAATGATGTGCATTTCCAAGAGCATTACAATTTCCTGTTTACAATGTTACCTGTAACATGTCCACCATTTTCTTCAGCTCAGTAGGTTTGATACCTGAGGCTTGCTGCATAGTGAACCCTTTGAAGTTCTCAATAATGCAGAAGCCATTGATCTGAGTCTCCTCATTCTCCAAGAGTTTCTCCAGGATCACACAGTAGGCCCTCAGGATCTAGGGAGTGAGCACACGCAAACACACACACACACACACAAACACACACACACACACACAAACATTTACTTCTAAATTGCTATATAAGAGTGATAACATCACAGTATACAGTAAGTATAGAGTGTATGACAGACACATACCTCATCAAAGGTGATCTCTTCATAATCCCAGTTCTCAATGTTGAAGAGAAGCACCACGCGGCCGTATTTGTCCCTGCTGGAGAGGATGCCGGGGTAGCCTGCTTCAATGGTGCTCCTCACAGCCTCAGGGGTCAGGTTCTCAAACAGCTCGGGGTAGTCACGCCTGAAGCGCACATAACCTAATAATGCAAAAACATAGCAACATCACTATCTACCAGTATTATCAAAACACTATTACAAAACAACATTTACATATATGTGTATACAATTGTGTACTGAATTATCTTAAGTTGTAATTCATTTGAAATGGAATTAGAATGACAACAGTAATATTTCAGTGAGCACAATGTCCATGTTTATGGTAGAATAGTGTTCATTTCTGTATCTGCCTTACCCTTCATGAGTTCATAAGCTCTGTTCACATCATATTTCCTTGCGCGGATGAACCTGAGGAGCACACCATCAGGCTTCTCCCCAAAGGTGTCGAGCACACCCTTGCCCAGGTCCTCTCCCCCTTTATCTTTAATGATGCCTCTCAGCTCCTTCACAGCAGACACCCTTTTCTCGTCTGTCTCATTCAGCTCATCCTTGGCCTGCACAGGACAAAAAGTTTGAGAGCCAATACTAGATGCCACAAAAAAGTTGCAATTTATCATAATGATAAAATAAAATTGATTGACAACTTTCAGCAACAAAGCAACCAAAACATCAATCACCAAAAAGATTAAATGATTTGAGAGGTACTACATTATGTTAATGTAAGATGTTAAAAAAGCAAAAAAGAATCACACTTTAACACTTTAAACATCAATGATTATGGTGTTTTTTTCACCATTTCATTTGCACCATTTCACACCTTCTGCATGGTGTGATCGGGAAGCTTGGCACAGGGCCCAAACACAGGCCCATGGTCCTTGACTGTCAGGTGCTCAAGTTTGGCACGGAGGGCCTGCTCCTCTTCAGACACCATACGATATGTTCCACTCTGGATGGGAGAAAACATGCATGCATGCATGAAAGACTGGGAGGTGGGGGTCGTGCACAACCACAACATAGCCAAAGCCTCTCAGAACTCAAGAACGCTGGAGACATACTATTAGGAACTTTAATCCTGGCTGTGAGCCCAGGACTGGGACCTTGAGGGGGGACTCGCATCAATAGAGCCCAGTGTGAGGATTTCATAATCTGCCTCACATGAATGTAGAAAATCCTGGTAAACCTTTGTCTGAGATCAGAGATTAGTGGCTAATGCTAGCAACTGTATCATTCTCGTAAGACCTGTCGTGTGCTCTGTACATATCTTCAGACCCTGGTCCACGTGAGGAAAATCAGGGTTTTGAAATTTAAGGTACAGCTATAACATGAGGATCAAAGGGAAAAAGCACGTGACTATACTATGTCATAACAACCAGGGGATCAGACATCAACCCCATATCCACACAAGGTAAATCGTAAATACATTGTAAATTAGACTTAACTTATCACTTATATTGCTTGTGCAAATTATAAATAAATAAAATAAGCACAAGACAGTAAAGATAAATTGACCTTAACTGACCTGTAATTAAATGCTGTGTACCCTCTCATATCATTATTTTTCAACTCTATTGCATAAGAGCATTACATAGATTATATAGATATAGAGATATAGAGATTTACTCACAACAACAGCCATGGCTTCAGATCTTCCAAATACTGTTGACTTTACTGTGAACAAAGGAGAATGCTGTTGAAATGCTTCGACCACAAGAGACAGTACAGTGCCGGAGTTTTTTTCCCCTGAGAGAATATTACTGCATACTGGTTGTGGAGGAATCTTTTCTGTTTGTTTCTGTTCATGGTGTTTGGCAGATGCTTTTGTCCAAAGCGAATTACAGAAAATTAACAATCCATTCCTTAAATTAATTAAAATCAATAATTATAAAAGCGAAAATAGATATACATCTTATGGTAAAAATACCAATTTCTCACTCCAAATACTGTCCCAAACATAAACAACAAACAAAACTAAACTAAGCAGCGAAGTCTTTACAACCTATAAAAGTACAGGTAAGTGGAAATTAAACATATTTATCCACAGATTAAATATATTAATCCACAGATGATAAACTCAGATTTAGCACCATGCATCAGTTTCTCAGCTGGTGTAGGCTGATTGATTGTAGTGTAGTTTGTATCCCTTTCCAGCGTTAATCCCTGTTCTAACCATCTTCATTCTTCCATCATCCTTTACTTAGACCAGTGCAATAATAACGTAATCTCTGACCTCATGATCTCTACTTTCACTTGATGGAGCACTTGCTTAGTGACTAGTTTGAGCAGACAAACAACATTGCTAGCAAATGCTTTGATTCCTGGGGAAAACCTACAATTTATCCAACTATACCGTGAAAAATGAATAGCCTGCTGCCTATCACGTACAATGAATACAGTAACACATATGCTAAAAGCATCGACAATTTCCGTTTTAAATTGATGGCCATCCCCTTGAGTAGAAAAAAAACACTGGCTTTAAACTCTCTTAAAAATAACATAGCTGTCATTTGCCATAGCCACACAGAGTATTCCTCAGCAGTGGGCCAAAGACTCACCTGAGTTTAGACAGGGATGCTGCACTTCGTCCTCAGATCCTGTGAACAGCGAGGCAGGCGATTGAATGATTTGTAGTGTTACCCCTGACAGGATTAGTGACGTCATATGAGATTATGCAGATCTGATTTTTTCTGATAATCAGCAAACATACAGAGGGACATAGGGAAAGGGGAGACAACCCATCACCTCCTGACCAATCAATGGAAAGGTTGATGGGAAGAGGTGTGCCAATGAACTCTTATTACTGCAACAGTTAATTTTAAGGTCTATAAGGAGGAGTGGTACCAAATGTGTGTGTGTGCGTGTGTGGCTTACAGTGAGTGACCTGACTGAATTCCAAAACTTCTTAACAAGAAAAGTAGCTATTGTTGCTCTCCCTGAACTGCAATGTGATTTGCTAGTTTAGACAGCTGTTCACCCTGCACATGTGAAGTCACGCATTTACCCCGTCATGTTATTAGGTAGTGTTAGCATGTAGTATTACTGTAGTTGGATTTAAAATTTTAATGCTAACTTATTACAGTATTAGAGCTACATTGCTTTTACATCTATTTTCAGTAAATAAAATGTTCTAATAAATATCAGAAAAACTTGCCATGCTGTTTCAAATGATAGAGATTGTGCCAGATTTCTTTTAGCGTGAATGAGTTAAAACTTATTCATTATTAACCAATTAACCAATATATTAGCGCCGACATTATTAACCAATATCTGGAATACTGTGGTAGTTTTGGGGATAATAATTTCCATCCATAGGACACAGAGGCTGAAGGTCTTGTTTTATTTAAACGTGTCCCCTTTCCCACACAAATTACAAGACTTCTGAAATACTGACGTCACCCCTACACGTTTTTTACTCAAACCGCGGGTAGTGAGCCGGGGTTAATCTTTTAAATCAGACTTTAGCCTCTCAATGACGGGGTCTGTGCAACCAAAGCAGCAGGATTGGCAACACAATGCTTAGCTCTGTGCTCCCACTGCTAAACCTCCATAGTGGTCAAGACATCCACCAAAACATGGTCTATAATCCAATGCTAAAACTGTTCACAACCTTGAGTCAATGTCCCTGTTGAAATTAGCTACTGGACGAGTTCAGGTCTCACGACTGAAACATCTGCCAAAAGACTGTGCCTCCTCTTGTCAAGTCAATTGGCTGTGCTGGAGTATGGTCTATATATCAGTATTAGGAGTTATCACCCTACTCTTGAAATGACAAGACTAGGTGACCGGCTTGGTCAAGTATAAACCTCAGCTGTGTGTGAGACACTCGCCACTCAAACTGACATGTGTTGGCCACCCACTGGTGATGTGTATAGAAGCAAGTCATGCAATTCTGGCAAAAGCTTCAATGAGAGTACTGGGTCAAGTCCACTTTTAGGCCCAGTACATTAGCTATGTTGGTAATCACGTTATTTCCTCATCTAACTCCACATTAATCTATACAGGCTGGATTTAAGAGCAGAAGTAACAATCAAGGCTGTGGTGTGGCTCTTGCACAATTGCAATTCTTCCTCACTGAACACAGGGCACCTTTTTGTCCCAGCTAATGCTAGGCTTGATCCAACATTTCATATGTTACCGGTGAACTACTGAAGAATTGCTCAACAATACAAAGACCTCATATAGATTAGACATATATAGCCAAATGAATTCCTTGAAGCCATAAATCTGTTGGACCATCAGATATGGTGAAATGCTAACATATAGCATGCAAGTAGTTCAATTCAGTGTGGCATCTATTGTTTTTTTTTTACATATGCAACAACAAAAACGAAAACTAACTTATGGAAATAACTAAATAAATCATTAACAGGCCTAATTTAATAACATGTATTGCCACTGAGCACTGTAATTTCAAGAACATAATTTCAAGAACAGAATTACATTTGTACATTTTACGTGTGCAGAACATAAAAACAAGCTTGTTCAACTTATCCAGGAATACTGTTGCCCTTTATGAGACATTTGAACTTAAAGCAAATGATGGCATTTTAATTGTAAAGAGCTGGATGCATTAAAGATGGCAATTTGTTCCCTTCAAGCCACTGGTAAACAACCTTACTAACATAGCATTATGGTAAGGAGGGGTTTAAGGGCACTTGGTCTCAAACATATGCAAAGGCATTTCAGTTTTGTACCATTCATAGCGTCTGATGACTAAACAGAAAGCCTGGTAATAATCTATTTCCTGGATTGAATATGGCAGTTTGGAAATGGAATAAATCAGGAGTTGCATTGAACTACTAGAGGTGTATACATTGAAAGGAAGAAAACACAGATCACACCTTTAACAAAAACTGCCAGTCAAATTAGGTATGGCAGCTAGAGTAGCCTAGAAATCTAAACACACCCTAGTGGTAGCAATTAGTTTTGCTCAGCAGGTATGTCTAGAAATGCACCATTGGGGCCTTCCACTGGTCTTACCAAGGTTTGGTAAGACCAATCGCAACACGCTTCGATAGTGCGGAAAAAAAAAAAACCTAAGATGGCTGGGATTGGTTGTAGTGCTATCCTGTTGCATACAGAGGCAGTTGAAAGACAACCACTGATTCTTCCTTCAAGATTGAGCCCAGTCTATCAGTTGTGGCCAGATATACATTCTGATATTATAGTCTGGTTTGTGAGGCTACTGATGCAGCACAGTAGCCTGTAAAAATGCTATATTTGGTGCCTACTTTGTAATGTGGTGGTGGAGGGCCCTTTGGGAAAGGCTTGCAACACACTTAAACCATGGAATATAGACATAAGTGACATTAAACAGGCCTTATGGCACCTAAAGTACACCATTATTACCATTTCTGCTTTACTTCAAAATTCTCAATTTTTTTTCCACACCATGACAAATAGTGATATGCTTTTATTCATAAATAACCCCATTTAATATTAACCATAACATATTATCATGTTTTAAATAGCACAATAACAAAATGTTTAAGTTAACATTTAGTATTAAACACCATTATCATCATGAATTTGGACACAGTTAACAGTGTGCGTATAGCTGAATGTCTATGAGTGGCAATCTTAGTTTTCTTATTTTTTCTTAAGTTTTAGTTAAGACAAACATTAAAAAGTTACTGAGGTATTGCCATGGTAATGACAGAGGGTTAGTTCTTCATATTTCATATTATCTGATCCTAAGGTAATTCATTGATAAGGACAGATCTAGTGAGCTAGTTAATCACTGGCTCAAAAATACAGCTTAGAAACTGTACTATTCAAACTGATGGATGGACAGTACTAGTATTCTGATAAATGTGAGATGTGCTGAAGTAGCCAAACAAGAAATGACATTTACATAGAGGCTACAGCACCAATCATCTTTAACATCCCTTTCAGAGGGCAATCGTAGCAGAGCAGAGACTCTGTGTGCATGTGCTCGTTCCGACACAGTAAAATACGTAGAGAGCACTCAGCCAGCTCACTGGCTACAGTCCATATGCTCTGGCCAGTATTGGTCCAGCATGTAGTGACTGAGTGACACGTGAGAGTCAGGCTGTGAGGGTGCCCTGTCCATCCCAGCAACCTTCTGCTCCCACTGCTCCTCCACCAGCTTATAGAGGTCCAGTGCAGCCCGGGCATCTTCCACTGAGCAGTGGCCCTCCTTCCCAACCTGAGACACAGACAACAGAGAGAGGTCAGCCTTAAACTGTTTCACAGGTCTGATGCAAAGAGCCATGAAATGAGACTAAGAATGGATCAAAGAAAACAATCTTGTTTGGTATAAAATGTATTACTTTGACAACTTTGAGATCTAAGACAAGCCTAAATAACATGTCACACTGCTGTAACTCCCCCAACACCATTCTATTATTCATCTAAAGCCAAATTTTAAAAGGATGTTCTAAAAACAGGTAACTTAAAGGGGGTTGGCAGTCTACTGCTGTACACCTCACCTGAATATTTCTGTTGAGAAGTCTTCGTGTCAGAATCTTGAGTGATACACCATTTTTCGAAGGCAAGCTACACATTTGTCGAAGTGCTTGTGATGATAGAGTATCCCTGATCATATGCCGTGGATGAGAGAACCCCAAGGCTTTAAAGTCATTGTGAAGAGCATGACCGACAACCACCTTGCCTTCAATGAGGGCTACAATCTGGAAACAATGAAGTGCACATACAGAAAGCATGTTAATTTTAAACATGTTAAGCATATCGCTGCCATTAAACATTTCTTTTTCATTGGTGGAATGATAAACCTTCTGCACAGACAGACATCAAGTGGCCTACCTCTGTCCTCGCCTTTTCAAAAGGAACTGCATGCTTGAGGTGCTGCTTTCTGATTCCACTCCAGCGAGTGCGGTAGTTTGTAACAGGACGACTTGGTTGAATATACTGGTCGTACAGTACTTCACCATCATAATCCAACACGCTGCAGCGAGCCAGCTCACTGCAATGTCCGTCAGGTCCTGTACCCACCATCTCGCAGTCCATCGCTACAATTTGGACAGGGCAGTGGCCAATACAAGGTGAGCATCGGCCACTAGAAGGTGGGCTAGCCTCAGAGGCAAAACCACTGTCCAACTCCCAACATTCACTGAGTGAAAGAACCCTCTTCTCTGTACTAGATTTCAAGTGATCAATAGCACAATCTTGGACATCCGTGCTGCTTTTACTGGATACATAGGTGGAAGTATCAATAACAGAGTCAGCTGTTAAAGAATATGCACTGTGTCTTAAGTCGTGACCTTTAACCTCCCATTTTTTATGTTTCTTTGCAGAACTGGCAGCTTCATGTATTTCGGTACCGTAGTCGGGCTTTTCTACGGCCTTCCGCTTTGTTGGCTTCTTCTTAAATACTTTTGAAATACTATGGTTAGGGTAACGTGTCCGAGGCTGTCCATTCAGTGGGCCCCAAGGGGGGAGCCTTCCACATGTGCTCTCTAACTCCGACATATTCACCGTCTGAAATAGCTTATCGTTAACGTCACATCTGCAAGAAAGAGAAAGAGACAGACTTGATGGCATTTCTTTTGTTTATTGCTAGCTTCACGTTTCAAGTCCTAACTATCGCCGAAGGTTTATATCCACTAACGTTTAACAAATGTCTTTCTTGCGTGATTGTCTTTAGACCAATCTAACGCTACTGGTTCATCTAGCGGTAGCGTTACACATTTTGCGATTTTATAAATCCGAGATCTCACGTGATGTAATCAACTCGTTGCTTTGTACATACGTATACGCGTAAAGCTATGCGTATATGCTAAGTCAAAAGCATGTTGAATCAAAGCCCATTACGCTTCACTTTTACCCTCTGTGATTGAATAGAAAATCAGCTTCGCCGCCTGTTAGCTAACATTAACAACGACAGTGTTACAGTGTAAGTCAAGTCATATTGTTATTTTGAGCTGATACATTTTCTTAAGGATCTATCGTGACCTACATTACTGCGTCATACTGACAGTAAAAACCGACAAACAAGACAGAACGTAAGCTTTTATACATTTAACATGTTTAGCTAAGTACCTACCTTTTCAGACACGTGGACCCGGTCGGACAGTCGTGAAAGGTGGTAGAACAAGTCCGGACACGTTTTAAAAGCTGGGTGGCCATTGGTCCGTTCAAATAGTTCGCTGCAATAAGCAACATTGGTAGGCCCACCTATTTTCACTTCCGATGGAGGAAAAGCAGCAGTTTAGTTTGTACAACCAATTACAAGCACCTCGATTAAACACCGATGCCTTGAGTTTCGAGTGTTGATTCTTTTGATATTAGATGCGTCAGCAGCAAAAAAGAACCTCTATGACGCTGCATTTAGAAATATTAGGCGAATTCGACACTATATACTAGGTTGAAAGGCCTTTCGTATTTGGATAAAGCGTCTGCAAAGAACCCATGACCATATTATTTCTTCATTAAAAACCAGGACTCAAAAATTGTTCTGTATTTCTCATATAGCCTGGACACATGCAAAAACGTAATTTCTACCCTGGACAGCAATAGAGAGGATTATGATTCAGCCCTGCCTGTGCAATGAAATATGAACAACATATGAAAATTAATACATTATTCTGTTCGTACATATATTTTTTGCAAATTACAAAGCCAAACCGTATGCTACCATCATGATTCTTATATTGCCAGATTCCAAAAAAATAACCCCATTACAACATTATAAGATATTTCTACTGGCATGCTTCCTATTCTTATAACGACTGAGATAAAAGTAAGGTAGTGAAATTACCCCGAGAATAGCCTAAGGCCCATAGGGTTAACTGCTTCATTATGAAAGAGAAATTAATCATTAAAAAACAAGACTTATGTACACCAAAAACTCAGGTAATGCCTTATGCCTAATGCCTTGGACCTAGTCCTAGTCCAGTTTTTGCACACTGAGGGACAGGAGGGACGTGAAAATTCTCCTCCTTTCAAAGTGGGAAATGACAGAATAAGTTTGAGAACCACTGGACTAGGCTAATAAATCATTGCAGGGCTGTATCAAAAATGACAACCCATTGTGCATTAACATGCTGTGACATGGCATGATGCGACTGTAGACAGCAGAGATGCAGACCAGATGTACCCTGTGTAAACTGGCATACTTCTGTATTTCAATTTAGTTTTTTTGTCTTGTTTTGGCAAAACAAAAACATGGAGTCCTAACTACTGCACATTACGATTTACTGCTGTGCATCTAGCCAGCATGGTTTACAAACAGGTGAACTAATAATAGACTTTGGAATGTTTTGGTTTTATTGTCATTTGTGTTCAATAGATTCAGTGTTCTTATTGTTGTTCTCCACTTTGCTATGGGTGAGAATGACGACAGAAAACAGTGGTGTTCATCAGTGGACAACAGGCACAGGCATTAACAACTTTCAAATAGTCATGGTTCATGTTCATATACGCCTTTGCCACCTACAAAAACATCAATACAGGGGAGACAGAAAACAAATACCAAATCTTAAAAGCTTGAGCTTTACGGTACCTGCAAGTACAAGATACATGGCCTCATCTTGAGGTAGCAGATAGAGATAGTCTAGAGATTTGTGCCCCTTCAAATTGTTCTTAGCCCATCATTTACAAATCCAGAGAGGACAAGCAACTATTGCTAAACATTAAAGCCTGTACTTAGTTGCTGGCAGGTATCCATGGTCAGTTGAAGCCCCTTAAAATTCTTTCATCCCCTTACAATACTAGAAAAACTACTGCCAAAAAAATGTTTTTGTTGTGACCAATTTTTCAGAGAACATGGTGATACATCAATTGGTTTAGTGGGCCTTTTATTTCACAATCCTTCCAAATGTACAAAATGAGACAAAATACAAAATAAATCAAAACAAAAAAAAAAACAGGAAAAAAAAATAACCAACACCCCCATTATGACTTTCTCAGAAAACAAAACAATGTGTGACTGGAAACTGGTCTCATCACCAAAGTGCATTTCTCCATGGTTCAGAGCAAGGGAAACAATAATCTCGATTTCAAAAGCAGTCCACCTTTTGAAAACATTTTTTAAAACCATGTGCAGCCTGGCCATCACCACAGTCCACAGTGTTCCCAACAGGCCAAAGAGAGAGAGTGAGAGGGCTGCAGTCATGACTTGGGGTCAGAGCATTCTGTAGTTCTCTAGAAGATTGGAATTTAATTTAGTTCTCCTTTCACAACTCTCCCTTAAGTGCACGTGGGCCGATCAGGCATTTAGAGCTCCGACTTCTTCTTCTTCTTGGGCTTCTTCTCGTCCTCCTGAACCACCACGGGATTGGTGGCCTCCCTCTTCAGGTAGGAAATGAAATCACTGACCTCACGACCTCCCTGCAATTGAACCGACACGCATCATCAGTAAAAGCATTTACAGTATGTGCAAAACAGAGTTATAACCAACCAAAACAAAAACTGAAAACCTACCTCATATTTCTTTGGACTATCTTTCTGTCCAGCTGGAGAGAAAAAGATTGTGGGGAATCTGAAAGACAGGCGTCATGACATGAGCAGAAGTTTCACAGATGCATTTGATGAACGTGTCAAAGACAAACTAAACAGACTAGTTTTGCAATTTTTTTCTTACCCCCGAACTTCATATGTTGAGGGTACATCATTTGCTGTTGCGTCCATCTTTGCAATGACAATATTGGGATCATTGGCAAGCTAGAAGAGACAAAGGGGAAAAATATGATTTATGTAGTCAATAGCATGTAGAAAAAAGTGCACATACTTCTGGATCGAGTCACAATTGTTAATGTTGCTGAAGCCTGTTACTGGTAGGGCATATCATTTTAACAATACATTTAGCAAAGCATGATTCTGATGAAATAACTGATCTTTTAGTGACAAAAAAGGTGGCACTGTGTCTGAAGATTCTCATTCATCCAGGTCATGGTAGTCAAAGTGCTAAGTTGTATCCAACTGGACTACTTTTTTGGAGCTTAAACAATTCCAATGAGCTTGAAGTTCAGTTGCATACAAATTAGCATTTTGACAAGTGACGCTGTGCATGACTGCTGCATAACCTGTTGAGTTACTTTTCTCCAAACAGGTAGAAGCAGTCTTATTGTGCACACACAGCTGGGCTGGGACGTGCAGCTCAGGAGCGCCTCTTATTTTTAATGTAAAGCAACGCTTGCACACGTCTTTTACATGCAGGAAGTCTCAGGGCTTAAATGTACACTGCCTGAGTGAGCAGAAAATTCCAGATGTGGCTCATGCCATCATGCTGCAGCCACGAGCCATCTAGGATTTCAGCGTGTAGTTTTAAGACATCTCAAGAGTTGTCAGCATTAGTTCATACAGAAAGATATAAGGCTGGCAGTACCAGCACCACAGCAGAATCATCAGCTGTGTTTTCCGCAGATAATATCCCAGACATAATGGGCTACATTAGCACTATCCGTGCCAGAGCATCTCTCCACTAGCACAGGAGTAATAATTGTACTGTACTATACCTGGTGACTCAAGCCACTTCTCCACTGTCCCGTGGACAGTCCCACAACACTTACCAACTCTTGTGTCATTTGTCTACCGTCCTGTGCACTGTCCCACGCCACTCACCTATTGTTAGCCATTTGCCTACTGTGTCTTGTGACTTGCCTACACCACTACAAACTCTCCTTTACACACTACTACACTGCATTCTGCTATATTCACATGGAGGGTCCACCATACTAAGGGTAATCCCAAAGGAACTAGCGCAGAGAGTAGCAGCAGGCTGCAAAGCCCTTCATCTGTGTGCCTGAGCAAGTCTGCCTTAGCTTAGGTTTCCAGCAGGTATCCAGCATATTTCAGTATGAAGGAAAACTGTCTGTTGGTGTTGGTCAATGGTTCTACTTTTCTAAGTCAGTGCCAACAGTAGTGGTTTGCCAACCAATTGCTAGCCACTTACTAATCTAATTCAATATGCTAAATTTGGTCATATTTTGTAAATTTTCACAGGTCATCCTGTCTTTATGTTTCTGACATACCATTTTGTTTTTATAATACCTACCTTTTCTCCCAGTTCATTGTACTTGGGCTCAAGGTTCTTGCAGTGACCACACCATGGTGCGTAGAACTCAATCAGGACATCCTTACTGTCATCGTTCACAATGGAGTCAAAGTTCTCAGCTACAACAACCTGTGTGATACAGACAAGGTAGGTGGTTCAGTGATAAACCTGGGTGATTTAAGCAAGGGAAAGTGGTAGCCTGCTTGTTCTGTTCAGTTAAGAGAATGAAAATTTTGAGCTCTTCTATTAGCAGATTTAGTAGTTAACTGCCTATTCGGCACTTTGCCTTGTTTGCCTGAGATAGGGAACCAATTTGGCTTTAACCCCTGATGTAATGGAGGCAGGCTTAATGCCAGAAACTGAAATCAAGACACAACCAACGTAGGTATTTTGATCTACATTCGTTCATCCTATCTCAGATGTTGGAGATAGGAACACCAGGTATCTGGACCAAGCTCAATCTCAGGTTGACCAGATCTGAGATTGAGCTAGACTGATACCAGACCTTAAATCATAGGAAATGATCCACCAGAAAAGCACTTCTTCATCTCCATATTGTCCTTACCTTGACTGGTCCGTCATTTTTTTCAGGAATGGGTTCAGACTTCAGGTAGCGCTTCAGTGTTCCATCAAAGTAGGCCTGCAGGAAATGCTCCAAGGCCTTGCCATCACGGCTGCGTGAGAAAAGTGAAAGTTATGAAAAAAAAAGTGATTCCAGCTTCTAAAAATATTTATTGTTTAATTCCACAAAGTACGCAGTGCAGTCAAATGGTATATATTGGGGCCCATTTCTGTACGGCTTCCACATTCAAACACATACTCCTTCTCTAAAATCATTACTTACGAGAACTCCTCCTGCATGACATATTTGTCGCCTTTGGCTGTGCGGATGCCTACAACAGGTATTTCTCCAGTGCTGCCATCCAGACCCATCTCTGAAAGGTCTTGGCTGAAACGGTTCTTGTTGGCCACAGCAAAGTTCAACTTCTTGCCCTGATCAAGGAATCCCTTGGCGACCTTCATCACCCTGCAGAAAAAAAAAATTAAATTGTAGTTTTTGTTTACTTTAGGACTCAAGGGAAATATCAAAAAGGCGTGGAGGCAATGAACAAGAAAAACCATAGTATGTCAGCACATTGGGGTACACTGGAGAGGGGCGATAGACAGGCCCAGTAGGGCCAAGAATTTACTGGTTAGACAGAAGCAGGCTTGGCAATATCAATCATAGAAAATTATGGTGGACAATAAAATAAAATAAAATAAAATTGGTGTTTAACCTGTTCCTCCAGTAGTTGGAGCCCTTGGGGTTCTTTTCATAGTCAACGTCGTAGTAAGCCACTAGCAGGTCCTTACCCCGCAACAGATCCTTGTTGTCTTCATTCATATGTGGGCAAATTCCAAAACTACAGAAGAGAGGCAGTGAGTAATATTCAAATGAAGAGAATTTTCATCACAAGGGTAACAACAAATCTTTATTTTAGGATCATGGGTGGATTTTTAAAATATAAATATATGAATTATTGAATTGTTAAAAGAATTTAGTAGTAAGCAATGAAAATATCTGTCAACCTGTTGGGACTGAACACTCCAAAGTATGTGCAGGTGTTTTTTTTATGCAAACTAAAGCTATTGCATATTTACAGAGTAAATATGCAGTTGAGAGATGAAATACAGTGTTCAGCAGAATGACTAATGAGTAAACTTACATGTTGTCCTGAATGAACCGCTTGATCTTAGCATTGGTGAATGTCCCCTCACTGAACTTGACACTGCTGTCCTCAAACTTATTGGCCAAAAGTGGGGGCCGGAAGAGAACAATACCCCTGCAAAAATGTCACAATAAATCAGTCTCTGAGATCAAGTTTCAAGATGGCTGCTCATCTCTGTCTACTGAAAAGAAAAAGTGAAAGCATAATATGAAAGTGAAAGTTACTTACTCTCCATCAACGTTGTATTTCTTCAACAGGTCTTCGTTGTTGGTGTGGGCAAAGCGATAGGACTCTCTAAGGGCACTAGCCGACTTCAGGAACTCTACCTGGGCTGAACTGCCACCATCACCAAAGAAACCTGAGCACAGCGAGATGGACATCTTAATACATGCTTAGTCATAAATAACCACTATGACTATAGGTGGTTAGAAGTGTCACATTTCATTAGCTTTGCTTTCCTTTGCTTGGAACTTTGGCTTTTCCTGTAACAGGATATGCATTCTTTTTGTTGGCAACATCATACCTACAACACTTGCATCACGATCTCCTATGAACTTGTCCAAATCTGCCTGAGTCTGCACAGCCACTGACGCTGGGCCTGCTTGCTTCTTCAAGTGACTGACAATTCCATCTGAAACAAAATCCAGTATAAATTATGTGAATCACATGAGAAGAGATTATACAAGTAGATAGAGATGAACACAAGAAGGCAGTCAAAAACTCCAATCCAACGTAACATACCTGCAGTGCGAGGTCCATCATAGCCCCCTGATTCCTCTCCATCTCTGAAGATCTTAAGAGTTGGGTAGCCACTTACTCCATACTTACTACAGACATTGGAGTTGGCTGTGCAGTCAACCTAGACAGAGGAAAATGGTATTTCAGGCATCAAGGGTGTGTAAGTGACATTATAATTTCATAAATAAGACAATGAAAATGCAAAGCACCTTTGCGAGTGACACAATTCCTTTCAAACGGGTAGCAGCAGCTTCGTACTCAGGAGCAAGACGTTTACAGTGTCCACACCTACAAAATTATCAAACCTGAGGTTAAACGGTCATATTCCATAAGTATACTTAATGCATGCAAAGCTTTATTGCACAGTAAGGCCAAGTGAAAAGTTTAAACGAAGGCTTCACTGCTTCACTTGGGTGCTTGTTCAGGTCAGTGAGAGCTAGTTACACTAAAGCAACGTAATAGCTAACCTAAGCCAATCAGAGTCGGACACCGAAACTCAAGTGACAAATCAGAGTGTTACAGCGGATCGGCGGCCATGCCCACAACTTCGCTGCTTCCTTAGCAGTTTCGACAACGTTACTTCAAACTACTTAACTAGTACAAAGTTAAACATTTCTATAAGCACGCTTATCCTTTTCGTCAAAATGACACGAATGCCACGAAAAAGCAAAAATGGGCTTTTAAAGACATGTACAACTAGTCTCACCACTCATGGGTTGGGAAGGGTGTAGCAAACTAGTGTTACGAATGGCTTGCTAACTGATTGTGGATCTCGAGTTAATTAACGCCAACAGAAACAGGTGACACCCAGACAAAGACTAACTAGTACCTAAACTAGAAAAAGCTGCTGTACTATAAACAAATAGCACGTAGGGAACCCAAGGGCTTTCATGAAACCTCGCCAAAGATGACCTGTCATAACTTAACGTTAGCTATGAATCAGTATAAATGCACTACGCAATGCTAGCAGTTAGCGCTCACTCGCTAATCAGGAACTTTTAGATGAAATGGCTAACTTTCAAAGACAAAGCTATCAAACTGACGAAAGTAACATGAACATTAAACAGGTTAAGTTGCCTGGGGTGAGCAAACTGGCTTTTACGTTACGAGTTCATGCAGTAACGCGTATTAGCAGGCTGTTTCAGCAAGCTAACGTTAACGTTAAATTAAGACTTTTGACCCATTTGCGTCATATATAATAATAATTACAACATTATGTATATAACATTGCAAATTATAAACGTAAAGTAGCACTTAAGAGATATTTACGGTTAACAGTAAATGCCAAACTCACCATGGTGCAAAGAATTCCACGAGGATCAATTCGTGGTGTCCAATTCTGCTGTCAAAGTCATCATCTGTGAATTCGAGCACATCACTTGCCTGAGCGGCAACGGCGAGGAAAGCTGCAAGTACTAACTTCAGCATTGTTCGATGCCCAAGTGTCTCCAGTGTATACAACTGGGTTCACCTTTATGTAAAACAGACTTCAGGCCGTACAACCACAAGCACTTCCCAGGCCCAGCGATGCAGGCAGTAAAGGAAAAGAAAGTAGCGGTACGGATGTGCAAACCGGAGCTTCTCAGAGTAACTAAAGTGTGGCATCTCACTATTGGATTTTCAGCAGCGTCATCGTCTTTCAATCAGCCAATCAGTGTAAGCAATACATTTCCTTGAGGAAGCAAACACAAAAGACCCTCATTCTTATCATGAAGATAATCAATGGGATAAATCTAATAGTCATCCATACCAAAATCTAAATATACGTATTTCCATATTTAACTGAAATTTCGGTAAATGTCTTTGAAATGTCCGTAATTTGATTATAGGGGAAATAATGTGCTTGTGTTACTAGGCTATAGAGATAGTGGTATAACTTTTTACTCAGATTGCTATGGAGGGTTTCCTGCGTTGTAAGCGTGCACTGTGTAATCATAATGTATTAATTTTACATGCAACAATGACTTTTTAAGACAGTGTTCCATTCTAAAGAACTCTTTGTCTGTCTCTTCAGTGGTGAGTAACCTTCTGCTGAACTTAGGCTAGTTCCAGCAGACATGGGGACTGAGGTAATTCACTGATTAATCCCTATTGCTATTACAGTGTGGGTGCAGCAAACAATGCAAATGAAATGCTTTTGCATTGTTTTCATTGTGTCACTTCACTCATCATAACCTTTTTTCAGGAGAAATATATTGCCAGAGCAGAGATAGTACGAACCAAACTCATCCAGACTTTTTATTTGATTGACCAACATCAGGAGGGTCAACGGGGCTCTCCAAAATACTGTATTCGAGATGTATTTGGTGAGCCTTTATTTATTTGCCTTTTAAGGAAGAATAATTGTGATAACCAGGACTGTTGAAACTTTCAGTTGAAACAAGACCTATAGGCTTAAAGTACACTTTACCCCACCTCCCAAACCAGCTGTTTTTGAAAGGCTATGCTGAATGTGAATTTGAGTACACTAAAGTAAATAGGTTAAATAGTAAATAGGTCCTTCTTCTCTCCTTCTTTACATAGGCAATTGGCAAACAATGACTGGTGCGCATTTACATATTTTCTAAATGCCAATACCCTCTCAATGTGATTTTTTTCATGCACTGAGACATGTCCCACATTCCTCATTAGGGACAGCTAGTCATGGGCTGAAACAGGTAGTGCATCCCAAAATTTTAGATGTTAACATTCAAATTCACATTCAGCATAGGGACTCTTCCAAAAAGATGGTTGGGAGTTGTGTGTGGGAGTGGGGAGGGGTGTAAGTACATGCACCGTAAGCCTATCTGGCCTGTGGCCTATCACATTCCCCAATCTGACCTGACTTTTTGTGTGTGACAGATTCTAAAACTTTGCAGGGAAAAGATTCCCACCAGCTTGTCCGTTTTGAGATATCTCCTCAGGGAGACCGCTTCATCACTATGCAGGACCGCAGACGAAGTCGCCTTAAGAACCGTTACACACGTTTCCCACCTGCCAACATGTTTGCTCACTGGATCATCGAAAGTATCTTCACAATAGAGATGTTAATAATTGATCATCCCCACCCCCCTTTTGTTATCCTACGTTATACCCCTCTTTCCCCCTCTTTAGTATGATTTGTTTATTATTAACTAATATAATGTGTAGATAATGTGGTGTTTAGAAGTATAGATCAATCATATTCACCTCTATCTATTATGTATATCATTGGTTCTCAAACTGGGGTCTGGGGACCCCTAGGGTTCCGCAGTGGATTGCCAGGGGGTCAGTGAAAAAAGTTTACTACAAAATGGCATCTAGCATCTAATAGAACAAATAGATACAAACCTGTTACATTTCTGTTGTGTTTATTGCGTTGCGTTTATGTTTTCTACTCCATGAGGGGTTCCCGGTCCTATAAAGTTTGAGAACCTCTGATGTATATGTAATGTAATAATATTAAGTCTATAATGGTTAGATCACAAGAAATTTGTTAAGCACCTGGAAACGATCTGCTCTTAGAGATACTTCATCCAATTGGGCAGAAGTCAGTGCGTGCTCCCTGGTAGATCCCAATTTAAAGAACACATAAAGAATGCTTTGAGAATATAATAGGAATTATTCACATTTTTGCAAACTTCCCAACCTTAACAAATATTTTCCAGGTCGCCTGTTTTCAAATATTATTGTTGCACTCATTATTTTGAATACTATTATATTAGAGATTCATGCAGGTGAGGAACGAAAAGTCTTATAATTGGCTTTATTTGGCCTTGTTCAGTTTAATTTCTTCCCTTGTCCTTACCTTTTCATCATGATGTGTAATTTATGCATGCAGAGGTATTTGACAATATGGACCCAAAGCTTGAGATTTTGAAACTAGTTTTGGACATGATGGACTGGAGTATTCTTGCTATTTTCTTCCTGGAGATCCTGCTCAAATGGTTGGACAATTTCAGGAATTTTTGGAAGAGCACTTGGAATGTGTTTGATTTTGTAGTCACATTCTTGGTGAGACTTTGTAAGAGAATTATATCAATAATACAGCGTATTCACAACAGGCAGCATAATGATCTGTCTGCATGATGGCTATTGCAGTCTGTCCTCCCCCAAATTGTAAGAGTCCTTGGAGGTGCAAATGCAGCTTCCATCCATATTATTGAGTATCTGAGGAAGCTCCGCATTCTACGGGCTCTAAAGATGGTGTCCAAATTTCGCCAGATTCGACTAATTGTGTTAACAGTTTCCAAAGCATTTAAGGTACTGGAGAGAGTCATTATACATGACTATAATTAGAGATTCATTCCAAATCCAGTAGACGTGTTGGAGCAAATTAATTGATCATCTGCATTTCTTTTCAGGCTATGTCTTTCATCTTTCTGCTTCTGTTGGTTTTTGCTTACATTTTTGCTGTGGTTGGAGTCATCTTGTTCCAGGCTTACACACGTTCTGATGTCTGGGGTCTTGCATACCATGACAGTTTCAAGTATGTGACAACTAATTGGAAGTCACTTTTGCATTGAAGATAATTTACTTGTCTAGTCTTGACTCTCACCCATCCCCCCACATCCACAGGGACATTACGAGTTCTTTCATCACACTTTTCATTCTTTTTACCCTGGATCACTGGTATGCCATTCTGGCTGATACTCGAAAGGTTCCAGAGATGGACCCAAACATCTGTGGAATTTACATCATTCTCTGGCTGATTATTGGTGCTGTTATATTTCGCAACATTTTTGTCGGGATTTTAGGTTTGTATTTTGATGTGACATGAATGTACCCCTGCATTCCATGAGAAGAGATAATAAACTGATTTTATCTTTTTTTTTATGACTCCCCTTCTAGTGAATAATTTCCAGGCCATAAGACAAGAGCTATCAAAAGAAGTCCAGCAAATTGAGAATCAACAAAAGGCCGACCACTTCAAAGCAGAGGTCATACACAGGTTAAGATATTGACTTACCATACACTTTCTAATCACCCTTCATCATCAAAGTTATTTCAGCTAATGTTTACTATTTTTTTTCTCCTGTTTTTGTTCCCCAGGAGGAAGAGCCACGCAAAGTAGGTTCATTTGTCATTTAATCAAAGATTAAGACAATAAACAAATGTTTGTCATACAATATCATTTGTCATATAAAACCTTAGAATGTTGCTTAAAGGTAGGGTAAATTATGTTTAATATGGCACACATTTTATTTGTATATCATTCAGCTACATATCTTCATAATCTGTTAACTTTCCATTCTCTGAGTGCATTAAAAAATATTCTCCTTACCTAGAGAGGGTTCTTGGTGTGTTTTGTCTTTGGACAGAAGCATCTGCTTAAAAAAAAAAAAAAAAAAAAAAAAAACATAAATTACTGGAAAATTTTAAATGAACAGATGTGACATTAACATTTTTAAAATCAATGTCCATGTGAAGATGAATTTCTATTTATATGCAGATTGTCACCAATAGTACAGGATGAAAAGGGGATGACGGCAGTAGACCAGGCAGAGATGACAGATGTAAATGTGTATAGCACAAATGACAAGGGTGAGATCCACCTGGCGAGGAACTATTCATTAATTTTACATTTACATGTATGCATGTAGTGCATTTATCTGAAGCTACTTACAAAAAGAGGACTAATATTCAAGCTGAAACACAACTAAGAGTACCAGGAAATGTTCTAGCTAACAGGAAAGTGGCAGATGAGAGGGCTGAAGTGCATTAGCACTAGAAAGAGATGGTGCAGTAGGGTGGGGTGGAGTTGTGTTGCAAGTGTATTATAGGTAATTAAAAATGTTAGGACAACAACTTCTTGAAAGTACAGGGGCACCCTTACTCTGGTAGCACTTGGAAGGTCATTCCACCAGTGGGAAACGACAGGCGAGAATAGTCTAGATTGTCTCGTGAAACATGTTAGCAGTGCTAAACAACGTTCCTTGGAAGAACAGAGCCACCTGAAGGGTAGCGTGTTTAGATAGATGGGAGCAGATCCATCAGTCACTCAGTAGGCCAGCATTAGTGATTTTAATTCATTCATTCATTAATTCATTCACTCACTCACTCAAAAGTATCTATATCACAACATACCAATGGTCAAAGTGATGTAATTTTAATTCTGAATATGACATTTAAATGTGCTATGTGGCATTTTGTTTCAACAAAAGCTTTTGTATTCGCTTGCATTGTGTTTGATACAGCAGCCACATGTAGAATGTGATACAGGAGAGATGGCCTGGTCCTAGTTACTTTGCAGACTTCAGTGGATATTTGGACAATGTAGAATGGAGGCATTTTTGACAAAATGGCAGTTTCTTTACATTCTGTCGCTAATTCTACGTCATTTTAGTGGATCTAGGACGTTTTCTGTGTATTGCTTAAAAACCTTAGATCTGATCACAGTGAGCCTAATTGTTAACAATTAAATATGCTGACATCAAAATGTGCTTTAAAATGCTCGTGTAATCATCCTGAATGCTCTGCAACTAACAAATGGATGGTGATAGGTCTGTCAAACAAATAAAGTGATAAGTCTATCCAAATGTAAACAAACATGTTTTCTCAGGAGGCATACAACCTTTTTGACAGTGTATGTTCATAAATGTCTAATTATATCTCTGAAATTAGATCTGATATATCCAGTCTCATTTTTAGTGTAAACTTGCTCTTCAGAACATTCAGAACACACGCTATCACAATTCACGCTGTGATGAATATCCATAAGAGAGTCTACATATAAATGACAGGTGGTCTTAGGCGTGTACTAATAAAGTCTTGCTTTTGTGTTCAGACTGGGAGACCTATGTGGAGGAGAATGTGATGTTGATGCAGCAACAGGAGGTGGATGAGCAGGTCTTCTGGCCCAGGGATTCCCTCTTCAGATACTTTGAACTCATGGAGATGCTGCAGTACAATCTGGATATTAGGAAACGTCTGCAGTCTTTAGCAGGTGAGACCCAGAGAAACCACAAGATTTACATTTGCCACGCATCTGGCAACACTATGGAGTTTCTGGTGTAAAACTAATGGCCTGGGCAACCAAGGCACACAAAAGCTTCCAAACATTTTTCCGGAACCTTATTGACGCTGCTAGAAGCAGTCGGTCAGTATTGTCATGCTGTAAATCTTTTTCTTCTTCTTCTTCTTCTTGTGTGGTTTCCTACCCTCCACTCAGACCTGCACAGTACATATCCTGGGTAGCTAGTGTGAAAAACATTTATTTATTCACCCTTCATATGACTATATGCCATCCCCATCTGAAGATGGCACCAAAATTATTCTGATAAAAAAGGAAAAAGTAGCAAAAAGTTACATAGTGTTGCTTTAAATAACTCTGCATGAGTGTTATTTTAAGAGGTGGAAACAAGGGGCAAATCATCACTTGTACTCTCATATCCTTTCCTCCATTCCTTCCCTGTCATTGTCTTTCTGTCAATTACTTGCAGCTCAAGCATTGCTCAATCTACACGACTCCTAAAATGAAGACACTCTTTGTTTGAATAAAACACTGCATTTTATCTCATATGTCTGTCATGGCCGTGACTTGTCGACCAATTTTTCATTTTTAATCCTAATTAGATTACATTGCACAGTCCCTGCAGAGTCTAAACTGTTAGAGCAGTGACATGTTTGGCCTGTGAACAGTAGGGGGCACTACTCCCTTGTAAGTATGGAGGGTCAGAATGATAAGGTTTTCTGTATGATTCCTTCTCTGCAGTGATGCATGATAGTTTTGCATGTCTTCTGTGTAGATGATTCACATTCTGTAACATCTGATGGTAATTAGCAAGTTCACTGACTGAAGTCACTAGACTTTGAGGTTTTCTTGAGTAAACATTTTTAAATCCTTAGAAGGTCACATCATGTTCTTTAATAGCACCCAACTCATTTATTGTGGGTTAGATAGGCCTCGATGGGTTTTTGCTGTGGGGGTCAGGGTCATGAGGGTCTGTTACCCAAACTAATCCCTCTAATGAGTCATCTTGACTGTAATGGAAGGACACGCTCAGCTGAAGCTCAGCAATCATTTAACACAGATTTTCCCAGTCCTACAGCATACCTTGGGTCTTCTATCATGCTAAGCATATAAAGATTGAAGATCAATCAGACAATATATGTATATATTGCAATTACCTGGATTTCTACATTATTTGGTCATAAAATGTAATCTGATTTTCATCAAGTCACCTTTGTAGACTAAGACGGTGTGCCCAAAAATACCACAAAATTAATGATCAAATTTCATGTCTTTGTGGAAATGAGCCACAAAACATCCATAATGCTGGTGTAAAGGTAAGTGGACCTTTGGGATTAATCAGTGGTTGAAAATCCTTTGGCAGTAATAAACTCAAACTAGTGCTCCTAATGACTGTAAATTTGCACAACATTCAGAAGTATTTTAGCACTTCCTCTTTCGGTTGAGCCATTGTAAATGGCTTTCCGCAATATCTTTATAAGGCTATTATGCTGTGTGTTGGCATAAATTAAACTTATATCACATTTTAAAACTAGATAACGCAGAAAACTAGGTAACTGCAAAGGGTTCACATACTTTTGATCGGTACTTTGTTGTATAACATTTATTACATCCTTATTCACCTTTAAAAGCAGGGATGAACATTAACATGTAATGGACTGTATATACGCAATGAGATGGATGGATAATATGTTATAATTACTGATTGGCAGGTTAGCACTCAACAGAAAAATGTTAATGAAGGTAAATCCACAAGTTTTAAACTGTAAGCTGTTTATTCAGATTTGTTTTACTTCCTCATTTATGTTGACCATTTTAAAATCAAACATGGCTCAGAGGGACCTTGCACAGACTCCATAGGAACCAGCAAAGATATGTGATCTATGTGCCTTTTGCTTCTCTCTCTCTCAGCCAGTCAACATTCCTAGGCCTTTGCCAGTGTTATTATGTTTATCGCTCTGGCATCACAAGCGATTATAGGAGTTCCTTCAGCACTAATTTCCATGGCAACAATTCTCCTTAGCTGCCAGATTTAGAAAACAGAAGGTTGTGGCTTGGTGTTTAAAGTCAGTCTGGTGGGCCAACTTTGAGTGCGCCTTCTCTAAACAAACCAAGGCAAGCACACCAAGCAATTACGAACACAACCAACCTCATGTGTGCTTGTGAATCAAACATGGTGAGACCTAAGCTAAATATAGGAGACATTAAACAGAAACTTCACTGTGCACTGTGTCCTTAGCATGGTCCAGCTAACAAACACCCTTAAAAGAGCAGACCACATGAAGTATCCATTCCAATGTTGCGCTCTGAGTAGTTTGCTTAAGATAATGATGAAGCAGTGGAAAGTGGAAAACAGAGTGCTATCACTCATCCTTCACCATTTTGCCGAGACACATGACCATATGGCACACAGCAAGAGTAGTCTGTTTGAGGGCAAAGTTCCAGCTCCTGAGTTCTTGCATTTCTCTTAATACATTTTGCAATATCACAATATTTCACACTAGTTATATGCCTGACGTTTTGATACTTTTGATCGGTACTTTGTTGTATAACATTTATTACATCCTTATTCACCTTTAAAAGCAGGGATGAATATTACCATGTAATGGACTGTATATACGCAATGAGATGGATGGATAATATGTTATAATTACTGATTGGCAGGTTAGCACTCAACAGAAAAATGTTAATGAAGGTATATCCACAAGTTTTAAACTGTAAGCTGTTTATTCAGATTTGTTTTACTTCCTCATTTATGTTGACCATTTTAAAATCAAACATGGCTCAGAGGGACCTTGCAAAGACTCCATAGGAACCAGCAAAGATATGTGATCTGTGTGCCTTTTGCTTCTCTCTCTCTCAGCCAGTCAACATTCCTAGGCCTTTGCCAGTGTTATTATGTTTATCGCTCTGGCATCACAAGCGATTATAGGAGTTCCTTCAGCACTAATTTCCATGGCAACAATTCTCCTTAGCTGCCAGATTTAGAAAACAGAAGGCTGTGGCTTGGTGCTTAAAGTCAGGCTGATGGGCCATCTTTGAGTGCGCCTTCTCTAAACAAACCAAGGCAAGCAATTACTAACACAACCAACCTGATGTGTGCTTGTGAATCAAACATGGTGAGACCTAAGCACCGCTACATTGCAGACAGTTACTCCTCTACATCTATCTGACCATTACTTAATTCAGTTCAAGGTTTTCCCCTGTCAGCAACCATGTGCTCCTACTCCCACTGTCTCGGTCCGTCGCAATCTCCGGAATCTATCTCCCACTCACTTTTCCTCCTTGGTGGCGTCTGCTCTACCACCATCTAGAAGTTTCTCTTCTTTTGAGGTTGATGATGCCACAGAGTAACTCTGTTCTGCGCTGAGCTCCTGCTTGGATCGTGTGTGTCCTCTGTCTACCAGACCCGCACGACCCACTCAGTCTCATGCGTGGCTTAATGACTCACTTAGGTCAATGCGCACTAACCTCAGAGCTGCTGAGAGGAAATGGCACAAAACCAAGAATTCGGCTGATCTAACACAATTCCAAATACTACTATCCTCCTTCTCATCCAGTGTCACTGCTGCGAAAATGGCTTTCTATTCACAATGCCACAGACACCAAGAAACTCTTTTCCACCTTTAAATCTTTACTAAACCCACCTCCTCCAACTAACCTCACAACTGACACTTTTGCTGCATTCTTCACTAACAAAGTTGCAGCTATTAGTAGTCAGTTCTCAAACCAATCCACTGAGGTTCCTTCTCCTAGCCTCTCTAAACCAACTGCCTCCTTTTCTTCTTTCACTCCCCTCTCCGAAGCAGAGTTGTCTAAGCTTCTCACAGACAGCCGGCCCACCTCTTGTCTTCTAGACCCTATCCCAACAACCCTTCTTCAGGCCATAACCCCCACCATTGTGACAGCAACCACTAACTAGGGGTACATTTCCCACTGCCTTCAAACAAGCCCAGGTAACACCGCTGCTCAAAAAACCATCCCTTGCTCCCACTCAAGTGGAGAACTACCGGCCTGTTTCTCTTCTTCCCTTCCTTTCCTGGTTCAAGTCCTATCTTACTGGATAGTCGTTCAATGTCTCATGGCTAGGACAGACATCGGCACTTCACCAACTCACCACAGGAGTACGCCAAGGATCTGTGCTTTGGCCCCTTTTCTTCGCCCTGTACATCACCTCGCTGGGCTCAGTTATCCACTCCCATGGCTTCTCGTACCACTGCTATGCTGATGATACCCAGCTCTATCTGTCCTTTCTGCCTGATGACTCCACGGTGTCAACACGGATCTCGGACTGTCTCTCTGATATATCTGCATGGATGAAAGGACACCACCTCCAACTAAATCTCTCAAAAACTGAACTGCTGGTCCTCCCAGCCAAACAAGCCATACATCACAACATCAGCATCAAGACCGACTCCCTGTCTGTTTCTCCCACCAAAGTGGCAAGAAACCTAGGTGTCATGATTGATGACCAACTGACCTTTGCAGATCACGTTGCCTCTGTGGCTCGGTCGTGCCGTTTTTCCCTATTCAACATAAGGAAGATCAGGCCGTACCTAACCCAACACGCAACCCAGCTCCTGGTACAGACCCTGGTTATCTCTCAGCTTGACTACTGCAATGTCCTCCTATCAGGCCTACCAGCCTGTGCAGTGAGACCGCTACAGATGATCCAGAATGCAGCTGCACGTCTGGTCTTTAACCAGCCAAAAAGGGCACACGTCACACCTCTGTTCATTGAACTTCACTGGTTACCCTTGGCTGCTCGCATTAAATTCAAGGCACTTATGATGGCCTCCTGAAGCCCTAGGTCACCTGACGACCGCTTCGCTCCTCTAGGGAACGTTTTCTAGCATGGCCAACTCCTTGTGCAGGTCAATCCAGACTCTTCTCATATCTGGTTCCGCGCTGGTGGAATGACCTCCCAAGTGCTACCAGATCAACTGACACCCTCTCCATCTTCAAGAAACTCGTGAAGACCCAGCTCTTCCAAGAATATCTCCTGGCGTAAACTTTGAGAATGCACTTAACAATTTAATTTCTCTGCACTATTGCACTTTCAACTTAAAATGGTGCAGTTTCTATGTTAGCTATCTTAGCATGGTCCAGCTAACAAACACCCTTAAAAGAGCAGACCACATGAAGTATCCATTCCAATGTTGCGCTCTGAGCAGTTTGCTTAAGATAATGATGAAGCAGTGGAAAGTGGAAAACAGAGTGCTATTACTCATCCTTCGCCATTTTGCCGACACATGACCATATGGCACACAGCAAGAGTAGTCTGTTTGAGGGCAAAGTTCCAGCTCCTGAGTTCTTGCATTTCTCTTAATACATTTTGCAATATCACAATATTTCAGACTAGTTCTATGCCTGACGTTATCTTTACTCCATAATTAGTTGCTAAGCAGCATTTTGCTAAAGTGGCCACAACTGGTAAATAGACTCATAGTCATATAGGAGAGCCAATATGGCACTAGTTGATTTGCATTCTAACTTCTGTAGACAGCTGGACAACACATACTTTAGGCCTCTTGGCATATTACCTCAATAGTCCTTCTTCACACTCTGTTGCTAATGATATGTTGTTTTTGGATGTTTTAAAAAATTCCACAGACTACCAGTGCTCAGCTAGCCTCTGTGAGATGGTGTTGAATGGCTAGCTGTCTTAGGGGTATGAGCATGTTAAATATCTGTCCTTAGACTCAGTACAGTAAAGCAGCACTGGACAGCAGTTGGATAAGGAGGTTAAGCGCTAATGGCCATAACTTGTATTTCATCATTTCTTATCTGCATTGTTCTTGTGTAAATAGAGGAACTGACCCATGTCTGACCCATGAAATCAGGTTGGTTTCTATGGTTTCCTCTCTTAAGTGAGTCAGGAATGTGAGAGATTTTCTAAATCTACCTTTTCACCAATTCAGTCATATGGCTATTTATTCAGTAGGATTATGAATACTGTGGGATTAACATGAAAAATTCACTAGCACATACTCACACAAAACACCAATGAGATTCTAAGATAAATATTACATATAATTTATTTAGCTATATGTATTTCAGCAAAAAAAAAGACCATTATTAATATAGTTGGATATGATTATTGATTTCACCTGAGCAAGCATTCACATCCAAGATTATTGTTATTATTTTTACTGAACATTTCATATTGTAAAATGTGATCAAGTATGTTTGTCTGCCACATGAATGAATGAGGCCACAGTAACACAATCATGAAGTACAGTACATTCACTTCTCTGGTACATTGTAAGTGAGAAGCTCTTGAAATACAACAGACACAAGGCATGCTATGGGGAAAGATTAAGGCTGGCTGTGGGTTTGGAATGGTTTAGGTTGGGGGTGCTTTAACATAACTGTGGTGTTAATTGTGGTAACCAGGAGACAGACCACTACTGGGAGGAGGAAAGAGGTGTGGATGGAGAACAGGGCGGGTCAGTCCTCCATCTACTTGAACTGGTTAAGGGGAGGAGGGATGCGGATGTCCTGGCCCTTCTCCAACTTCTTCTCGCACTCGATTAGGTAGTTCACGCCGTCAATCACTGTCTGCACCAGCTGCACCTGGACATTCACCAACAGAAAATGGTTCAGCAAAACCTGATCTTTCTTAAGTTTATGAACTATTATACATGCTTATCCTGCTGGGCCTTTCTTTAAGACTCTATTCCAGCCTATTCTTGTCATGAAATATTTTTTTGTCTATCCCAAATTATAACATGAATATCTGTTATGAATGACTGGAATGTCATAATTTTTTAATGCAGTTTAAAATTTTGTGATCGAAGAAAGATTAAACCCAAAATAAATGTGACTTCTGTCTGACCTATAAGAAGTGGTTGGTGTCTAGGGTTTCTGTTGAGGTAGGAATTAAGTATATTTCTTCAGTAGACTGAAAGGCTATCAATACTCTTCATTTGGTCTGTGTATCCAAGCGACGAGTACTCTGTCAATGTTGACAAGATTACAGCACCATATACTTAAGCTGGTGTTTCCTTCAATCACTTTCACTGTAGTATCTTTGATGCTGTCAGATGGTTCACTGGTTTAAAGCTGACTCAGTTACCATTATCACAATTCTCTTCTTCTCAGCACGGTATCAGGTATCAGTTAAATTAATGCAACTTCAAACTCTGTCACAACAAAAACTAAACTGTGTGATAGTCACAGCCAGGTTAAGCAAAATGTCACGATACCACTATAATGCCTCGATCTGGACACGTCAGCAAACACTGACCTCTGATTGGCCAAGCCGGTCCAGGTTGGAGATGTCGAAAGTGCTGCCCACAGCTGCAGTGTCCACTCCCCCGGTTCCTCTCTTCTGCAGACGCAGGTTCTCCAGAATCTTGGAGAAGCGAGGATCCTTCAGGCAGACAAACAGCTGACAGTTAGTACCACTGACACAATAGACATCAAGGGTTCTAGGACAATGAGCTATTTTACGATGAAGTGGGTCAGTGCTTTGCCTCAGAGGAGATTATGCCTTTTGTTATCCTCTCACATGCTGATCATATAAGGTGCTGTTCAAGAAGAACTGCAAGAATTCAGGATTCCAGAGCTGGAATGTGCTCTAGACTATGAAGCTAACAGCTATCATGCTGATTTGGTATGGGAGTTGAGTGTTCTGCCATTGTGAACTTAATAGGAAGCAACACTGAGTTAAAAACTGCATGCTGAAGTCTCATGGGAGCTCCAGCTGAAAATGTGTTTGCTCAGAATGTTTCAACATAGAGGGAGGATCTAAGCATTCTGGGAAACTTGAGGGAAATCTCCTGTGCAACTACAGCAGAGGCTATTTAACAGACATGGAAAAGTCCAGCTTCAGAGAGTAGTCCTGATATTCTTTCTACACAGTCTGCACTTAACACGATGATCTCACAATTTAGCTATTCTATTCTAGCTGAATAATTGTGCTAATTAGAATGAGCTGATATATGCGGTTGGTTGGAATAGACATGTGGTAAAACTTTTCTTCAGCAGGACTTTTCCACCTCTGTTGTCCACAAAGTTCTTCACTAATAGCCTGAGAATTGAGGTGTTTTGGGAGGTACCTTGCTGAGGTGGGGCAGCTTGATGTGGACGCCAGCACGCAGGCCTGTGCCGAGGTTAGACGGACAGGTGAGGACGTAGCCCAACTGCTTGTTCCACATGAACTCCCAGCCCTTCTCTGTGATCAGCCTCTCCACCTGTTGGATCCACACAGATGACCACTTAGCTTCTCTTACTCATAAAGAAGTCTCCACTCTCTATTAAACGAATTGTATGAGTTCAGTGATTCTTGCCAAGATCCCAATGGATTCGAAATGTACTTCATGTGAAACAGACAGTATAGTAATCAGATGTCAGAACAAGGATGTTTTGCTGGGCCTTTCCATTGATGGGGGTTGAGGGGGGTGGTAGTTAATGAATTGCATTGTTTTCAGGGGGAGCTGGAATGTTTATGTTCTCTGCCTGCTTGCAGATACACATGCATGCATAAACACTCGCTTGCACAGCAGCGCACTTTGACGCACGTGTTGTCTCACAGAACACGGTGCCTCCCACAGCTGTACTGCATCTCATAAAGCTTTGTTTGACAAATAACAGCCACTTGTCTGGCTTCCAAGATGACCGTGTGCCTGCAAATGTGGGTGCATGAGTGTGTCCATTTGCCAGTGCTTGAGTGTATGTATGTGTATGTGTATTTGAGGGTACACGCACATGAATGTGTGCATGCATGCGTGTGTGCTCACCTCTTTCAGGCCCCTACAGAAGCGCTCAAAGACTCTTTTCATGTTGCCCCCTTTCTCCATGGAGATGACACGTGTGTGGTCCTCCTCATTGATCCATATCAGAAAGGTCTTCTCATTGTTGTGCCTGCAGCATTCACAAGTTTGACAAGTTTTAAGGAACTCCAAACTGAAACTAGTTTTAACATTTTGTTGGTGTACATTACAGGAACTTACTCCTCATATTTCTGTCATGCAAAAAACGGCTTTGTCCTTTTGATGGATGTAATGTAGACATGAAAACCTACTGCAGCTTTTGTAATAGTCATTCGCTGTTATTTACACTCTTATTGTGACCCGTCAATAGTAAAAGAAAAAAACATTACATTTTGTGAGGCTGCAATTTATTTCACTTCTTGTCGAGGGCAGGTAAGGGCACAATAGCTGAGACTGTAGCTAAGAGTTGTAGAGTGACACATGAATAATGGAAGAGCAGTGTCTGGCATCGTGTGGGCACTGGTGATCGATGCTGCAGCGGGGCCTAATGGGATTGCACTGGCATTGCTCTATTTCGGGGCGCTGACTGTAATGCGAGACTGAGAGGGCACCGTCAGCATCAGCAATGCAAGGTTGCTTAATCCACTGGAGAGAAATGCAACAAGCAAGTCGGAACCTTTTACGTAAATACATATTACTGCTTTTAGGTGTGCAGGATCCATTAAAAAACACTGCTGGTAGAGTTACTCTGCAATTTGAAATGGAGGGTGAGGTGACAGTTGGTATATGATGTATGCTGTATACAGTTGATGTACTGTATGTTGCTATTATGCTAATTAATGTTCAGATTAATCACAACTGATCTGAATATAATAACCTACCAGATTCCTCGAGCATCGGGCCAATCGCGGGCCATGCCTGCACAGGTCAAGAGAGGTGACACAGGCTTGTCGAACAGGAAGTGATCCTGAGTAAACACAAAGCATCAAACGCTCTTGTTGTTCTGTTTAAATCTCTGAGTATTCATTCCTCATTCATTTTCCTGTGGGTCATATCATTTTATTTAGCAAAAGTTTCAAAGTCCAATGACTTTAAATAAAACTAGTAAGAAATCCTCTAAAGTCAGTGAGACTAGAGGAAGCTAGCTAAAACTGACTCCTCTCTTACATCAATCAACTGCTGCTGCTCCTGTTCAGTCATCTGGCCCAGGCCGTAGTAGCGACCAGACAGATCCCCCTTCAGGCCCGACAGGGCATCCACCACCACCCGCTCGACCTCTCGCCTCTCTGCACGGGTGCATGCCGGCGGCAGGCTGAGTCCACGGATGCTCCGGCCCGTCCGCACACGTGAAGAGAGCACATAGCGTTCGTCAAACATCCCTGACCTAACCTGATGATGGAACACGTAATGGATGTTGGCTTGAACAGTCACACGCAGTAAATCAGAATGCTTGCATATGAATTGCAGTTGAATTCATGCACCATGTTATTTGCTATGATCTACCTTGCTAGCATCCAAATCAGTTGGATGGGTCATTGTTCTGGTGTCATATCCATTGTGTCTCTCCTTAATGACAGGATCAAAGAGTTCTGCAAACACCTTCCGATGAAAGAGAGGTCAGAGCCATTTTAGATTTAATAGATTAATGTGCTCAAACCAAATTCCCACAAACCACAAACTGGATTAATTATTATATCCTACAACTTTGTATGGTACTTTTGTGTAAGGGTGTAATGTAATGTAGGCTAATGACTATATGTGAAACAAAGGTATCAGGCAATGACTATATGTGAAACAAAGGTAAGGGTTTTAGGATAAATCCAAACGGTGTACAGCAGTACATAAGTACATAAGGCAACCCTGGTCATGTCACCAGGAGCTCATGTTGAGTGATAATAGACTAAAATCCTTAGGTCAAATCCCTGGCATCAAAGCATAATGCCTTACACCAGTACAGCTCGGGCACATCTGTCCCCTCACTGTAAATAATCCCAGCACACTGCAGCTATGTTCTGTGGCCTCTCAGCAAAAGCTGATGCAAATCATGTCTTCTCATCAGAATCTTGGTATTGTGGGAAACTCACAGCAACCTACACCATCCCTCTCCTCCCCTCCTCACTCATTTTACCAATCTCCTTCCCTCTCCAGAAAGGCTGAGTCGACTGCAGTCTTTTTGAGTAAAACAGCATAGATATTGAACACAGACACAGAACTCACTGAGAATACTCAAGCTACTTAATCCTCATTACTGAGGCTAATTTAAATAGCTGCTGATGTCAGAGTATATCAAACCACGACCTTCCTACTTGCTTGCTTGCCACTGAGGGTCAGTTTACCTCATATGACTCCTCGTCCCCGGCCACCATGCCCACCGTCTTGATGAAGGGATGCCCTGGATTGTCAACACCAGTCTGGATGGCTTCATCCAGGGTGTATCCTTTTGGAGTGGCTTTGTCACACAGTTTAGCATAGATAGCGGGAGTCAGATGACTGGCCATGCAATTGTTATGTTTCCGGAGGTCTGGATATTCTGCACTATTTGGGCACAGACATGAAGAAGTGTACTTAACACAGGGGACAAGTGGTTTAGTGGTTCCGTCAGATACACAGGTTACATTAAAGAAGAGATTTTTTCCACCAATATGATGCGTGGAAACACTGCAGCACAGTTTATTATGGGTGCATATGGACATTCTACCCTACAGACAAACTAATTCAGTGTCTTATTCAATTTTGACGTATTTTACATGTTAATGAGAACGTTTAAACGTCGAGAAGGACGTCTGCAAAAGATTATCGATAGGCTATATGACGCCATGATCTAATGAAAAGGCTACGTGCATGCATACGTGGATCGAAATACCCCCAGATTTGTGAAGCCTTGTTTCCAGGTCACATGAGGACATTCCAGACAGTTCCATGTATGAGCCTCGGTATACGTCCTAGCATATGTTATTTCTTGATATTTCAAAAACAACTGGGTCATTTCATAGAAAATACATAGATAATGAATATATTCAAGTCTAAAGTACAGCGCCTCCGAATACCCTACATAATGAAAATGATGAAAAGCCTTTTATGCACGTGGCATCGTAGCCTATAATATCAATTTGGCAGATAACAATGAGTGGGGTGTGTAAATGCATCATGGTGTCTCGAAAAATCTGCAGAAGTCTCCACGTTTACCTGGCTGGGTACAGTCTCCGAACCTGTGCTCCGGCGTTTACATGTTGCTCCCTGTTCAGCAAAATCCCCACCGTTAACGATCCGGCTCCAAATAATGACAGGATGCCCACATTTCTTTTTGTGGAAAAAATCCGTGCGAAGTTACTTGCCATAATATTTCCACAAGATGAGAGTCGACGCAGGTACAGCACTGCAGATACTTCGCTGTCGGTATGCTGCTGAAAGTATGATGGCAGGGAAAACAGAATCATATACGGTTATAAATACTCACCATGCTAGGGCTATATAATGGGGCGTGCAGGAATATGACTTCACCAGAAAATAAACCTACAATAGTTTATTTTTCCCTTCAATGTATGCAAATGTGAAAGTCGTGCTGTAAGCAGCTTCTGTGCGTGGAGAATGCAGTCACAGGCAATACTGCTCATCCACAGTAGGGCGGTGCGTTCTTCGTATTACACGTAACAGCCTATCCCACCAAATCATCAAACTTACAGCTACAGATTGATAAAGTTTTATTTCAACATGATATTCATTAAACACTTTCACAACACAGTCCCTAACACTATCTAATGTGCGCAAATAGACTCTACAAACAGACTCTAAGGTGATGAAATGGTCATGGGTTCAACGCCCAAGTATTCTTACTACACTTTAACGGTGTAACTTCGTTTTGTCAAAAAACACACATGAAATTTGACTCGAACGAAAAGATCGGTCGCCTCCCATATGTGGTAAAGTTCTTTGGGCTGTAATTTGTAAAGAAAGACGTCGTTTTGCACTGTTTCTGAAACGCCTATTGTGAAAACAATAGGTCTACTGTATGGAAAGCTTAATGTAGCTAGGCCTTAGTCGTAGGCTATAACGGAAACCACACAGCCAAATGAACATTCGCTAATCGTGGAACATAGTTTGTTACCTCTGCTGTACAGTCGCGTGTAGACATCCATCTGTAAGGCATTGCCTTCGAAATCAGTATCAAACGTATGCATTGATAGCGTCGAACCAGTAAACTACGACAGCAGCGTAGGAAGCCGACCACCGCTTGACCGACAGCTAACAGGTGTTACTTGTGTGACGGGTTTTAGAGCGGTGGTCTAACTGCTCCTCTGTCCCATCCATTCCATCCCACCAGAGGGAACCACGTTGCTCCCCTGTTGCTTCAGTTTTTAAGGATGGCAGAAGCCCCTGAACGATGCTCCATTCCCAAACATGTAAGGCGTGAAACACGAGTACCCTTTAATTAAAACGTTTCAATCATTAGGCCTATCCCAATGCCGAAAGTACTCAGTGGCAAGACTACTTCAGATCTTTTATGGGGAGAAAAATGTCACAAAATCTAATCAGCAGCACATTGAATAGCCAAGCCCATCTCTATACATCCCAACGTTTGAAATCTAGTCATATTCCACCTCATTTGTCAGACTTACAGACTTACGTTGTGTGCACAGTCCCTGTCTCTATAGTCTGTTAGCCTCAAAGCCACTAAGACCACAGAGGTAAGGACTGAAAGGGGAGCGTCACCTTATCTTTCTGACTGTTTGCACATGATACTACTCACCAGCACTTCAAACAATAAGCAGATAAGGTACAAATTTAACCAACCTCACCTTCCCATGAAATTACTGCTGCCAGACATTGATAACTGTTTATCTGCCCAGTGACTGGTTTCAGAGTACGACCATGGCTGGATGTCACGTATTCCATGAAGTTTTACACACCTTGGGCCTTTGACCTACAGGGTGTTTTAGGCAGATGATGTGTGATCAACCTTCACCACTTTCATCCATGGCACACTCTGGATTTGACCTTCTAGTTCTTACATGAATGCCTTTGCCAACCTAATGGGATGGCTATACCTGCTCATTATGGGTGCAGACATACACACATTTGTTTCAGAGATGACAAATGTAACGTATAAGATGAAATTGAGGAGGACCATAAATAAAGTACTAAAGCATGCTCAATTCAATCTCTGACTTTCTTGTTCCTATCAGCCTGAGTACATTAGGCCAAATTTACAGTAGTAGTTTGCAGTGTGGAAGCCTTTTAGATAAGGGAGCAAGCACCAAAAAGATTTAATTCAGTCACCACACCCTCGCCTATCAACACTGGACTTCCATAAACGATAGCTGCATGATGAGGTTAAAAAGTGATTAACAAAGTCAAGGGAGCAAGACTAAGGACACACTCCTAAGAGTTCCTTGTTTGCAGTACATTTTGCAGTTGAAGTTACACAGTAACATTATCACAGAGAGGTTCTGGATGTCTTTATTAAAATAATCTCTTAGATTTACACATTATGTAACACATATATACAGCCCTTTTTCATTTAAAAGAACATACAAGTCCATATCAAAACATAAAAACAAATAAATAATCATTTAACCTTGCTCAATTAATAAGGCAAACTTGATGAGGTCTACAACAATAAAACAATTAAAAATACACACACACCTCATTTCCCTCTGAAAGAATATTCAAATCAACTACATCAGTAGCCATTATGAAAGTTGTAGGACAATGAACAGTTGAGATGAAATACAAAGGCCATTGTGAACCATTACATCACACACAAGCGCACACGCACACAGACACGCACGCACGCACACCTGATAACTGAGCTTCAAGAACCAAGAAATTAGTCAAGCAACCTTTTCCTGCTGTAGGTTCTTCCAGGAGCAGTTCGGCGACGTGTCTGACTGAGAGGGGATTGGTCCATCTCAAAAAGAGCACTCTTGCGAGATTCATCTTGAGAACACAAGAGAGGAAGATTAAATAAACTGATAGTCAAACTTATACAGAACAAAGAAAAAAAACCCCAAAACAGCAGAGCTGGGACTGATTAAAGACTTGCTATCATGGCAGTTCATGTCTCTTTTGTACACCAAGTCAAACCATATCAGACCAATCTATAGTGTATGCAGTTAGCTGAAACAAGCTTTTTCTTTTTTCTTGGCATAATCATTCACCATGAAGAATTTGAAGATGATACTGGTACTGGTTGCTTATAAAAGCACAGCTGATAAAATAATTAATTATTGCATCCTTTAAAGGTGAAACTGTTACAATTTCATAAAACCAGTGTTTGCTGTGGCAGCAGCAAAAAAAGCTTGTATTTATTACACCAAAGTGTTCCTCGGACTTAAGGATTATCCCATGAGACTGGTTGTGTATATCTGGATATTGACCAACGTCTTGGCATTAGCAAATTATTCCATCTCTAGTTTTACAGAGATACTACGTACATGCCTGAATACAGGCCAATATCAACCAAATGTACTTTAAACATGCAAAATAGTTTGCCAAGTATTTTTAAACAATTGCACCCTCTTGTGGTCTATCTGTCTGTGTGTCCAATCGCACAAGAGCTTAAAAAGTACTGATACAATTTACTTTAAACATTCATAAAACATGAGGTTACCATGCCTACATGATGCCTGGGATGAATGAATTTGTCTTCCCCCAAACTGTTTACAACCCTATTCCAAGTGCAGGCAAGGGTCTGCAGTCACCTGGCTGCAGACCCTGCAGGCTATCTACTTAAAAAAGACGAAGCCCAAGTACCTCCAGGGGACTCAAAAGCTACTGATATTGTTATACAATTTCTTAGTTTTACATTTAGCTTACACATTTCCTATTACCATGTAAGAAGGGTTACTAAGTTGTACCATGTGCAGCAGACAACTTTGCAGTCGTTGTTATCTCGACATCTCACCTTCCATCTCTGAGGTTCTTTTGGCTGCTGATGAGGTTTTTCCTTTGAATAACAATGGTGACTGTGTAAGAGCCAGGATCCCACTGGCAGACACCGGCTTCTTTACTTTGGAGCTGGGAGGAGTCACTACTGAAGAGGGAAACAATACAATAGCATGATCAGACCACAACCTATTTTGTTGCCAACTGCTTCTAACTCACTTGTACTAAAAGTCATGTCTTAAGCAAAAACGAGTGTGTCATGGAAGAGTGTGTCAGTTACAATATACATAAATGATTTCTGTCAATTTTGTATTAATGTGGTAATAAACCTGTTATTATAATGGATACAAATAGCCAACTCTTTAAAAGGTTTTGACTGCAAACCACTATCCATTAGTTCAAATGTTCACTTGGTTTAAGAATCTCACCTGCACTTAGAGAGTCTTTTCCAGACAGCCATGGAATATCATCACATCTTAGAGCATCTTTGGCATCAAAGTGTGGGACCAAGGCCTCTGCCCATTCCATATCTTCAGCAGGGTCAGACAGCCCTTCATTCAGTCCTTTAGCAGGAGATGGGTCCACTCTTCGTTTCCTGGTTTTGGATGTGAGGCCACGGTCCTTGCAGTCTTCCACCTCCTGCAGCCTGAACACCCCTTCCAGTTCTGGGTCCTCCAACTCCTCTAGCTCCTCCAGTAGAGGTTGGCCCCATATGCCTTGTTCCTTGTTGCTGACCACCCCAGCTCTTTTCTTGCGGGGCCAACTGTTTAGGCTGTCTGGGGTAGACCGACCCCGACTTTGTGGGGACGGGGTCCAGGGAATTGGCTCAGCAGCAGCTGTCGGGGACGGCGTGCCACCCGGGGTGTGCGTGGGTGTGTAGGACTGGCAAATGTACGTCTGTATGCTCGCCTTCCCCGGCGTGCTTTTGGCAGGTGTTCCATGGGCACACAGCGAGGGTGACCGGCAGACGGAATCGCGGTGTTTGCTGCAGTGGGTTAAAGGGCTGTCTACTCTGGGTGTTTTGGTAACCCTGACGCTGGGTGAGCCCACTTTAGCTATACCATCACTGAAGGCATCTCCTGCACCAAAAGAATCTGTACGCTTAAATCTGAGCTTGGGGAGTCCTGACGTCTGCATTTCTAGCTCTACTTGATAGGTGAGGGTGTTGGGGGTGCTGGCGGTTTTTGGCTGAGCTTTTGAACCTCGCGGGGTTGAGAAGTTTGGAGGTGTTGCAGAGTAACCAAGGCGGGCTGCTGCCTCTCTCTGGCGGCGATCTGGAGTTTGACGGAAACCATAGCTCCGCGACGGTGTGGTGGCTTCAGACTCAGGCTTCTGTGAGCCTGCAAACTCGAAAACCTCTGAAGACTTGGATGACTTCCTGGAAAAGGAAATGTTCATTTTTATTCCACCTGTGAGTTGTGTTTTCACCACAGAGGCCTCAGCAATGTCAATGCTCTCCTCCTCAGTAGTAACAGCGCTGATCTGAGAAGAATCAAAGTGCTGTGAGTCTGAAGAAGAGCCGTCCTGTGCCCCTCTTTCAGCCAACTGTGCAGAATCAGATTGAGGATTTAAGACTTTTAGTGAAGGCTTGGGACTTCTCTCGTCATTTAGTGAAGGTAATCGCTCATGAGTTGATGATCTCCGGAGACTGTACCGCCTCCCTTGGCTAATTTCCTTGGGACTTTTCTTGGGTAGAGAATTAGATTTCTCTGAAGTCACATTTGTTCCGTCTTGCATCACCGGTGTCTCATCAGGAGACTGATGGGCGTTGTCCTTCAGTGGTGTCCTTGAACGTGTAAACATGTAGTGAGCTGGCTCTGGAATTGAGGTTTTCCTCTTTGGCGTAGAGGGAGACTTGGCTACATTCGTCCTTTGCACACCAGATGTCGCCAGGTCTACTGTTTTTGCATCTTTTTCAGGAGTGCACAGATTCCTCAGAAGTTGCCTAGGAGAGTTTTGTGGGGGTATTGCAGAGGAAGTGTGGTGCATTGTCTTAAGTGATTTCTCTGGTGTCTTGAAAATACTTGACCCTTGGCTGCAAAATTTGCCTGGTGTAAGTAACCTTGGTGACATTCGAGTCGGATAGCGTGGAGATTCTGGAACTTTAAAGGGCAACCTGACTGCCTCTGCTTGTAGTTTCCTTGGCGATGGAGACCAAGTCACACTCTTCTTTGGTGTTCTGATGCCGGGGCTCTGTAACATCTGAGCACCACCAGGGGAAAGGCAGTCAAGTAGAGTTTTCACTGGGGTTCTGAGAATCCCTTTTAGAGGACTGTCTTTTTTCCCTGGGGTCCGCAAAAGCTCTTTCACAGGGCTGTCTTTTTTCACTGGGGTTCTAAGAACTCCTTTGAGTGGGTTCTTTTCTGGGGTTTCCAAAACCAAGTCTCTTCGAGCTGAGGATCGGTAAGGGCTTCCCCGCATGGTCTGGCTCTTTGTTCCTTGTATGCCCTGTTTCTGAGAGGCTGGAGAGACCAAAGACTTAGCAGTTGAACGAAGTGTTCTTGGTGTTCCAGGCGTTCTACTTCCCAGGATGGATGGAGGCAGTTCATGTGGAGATTTAGTTGGTGTTTTGTAAACTGATTTCCTTGGTGTCTTACTGGGACTCTATAGAAGAAGTTATAGTACACACCTGATTGGTTAAGAACATTTTCATTGCTCTCAATTTCATCTCTGGATCAGTGGAGTGATTTACAGATACATTATATGCTATATTTATGGTACAGTGCTTTTAATTCTACAACTATACACTGTTTCCCATACATTGACGAGACTATAGTGCATCCAATTGACTAAATAAGGATGAGGAAAAAATATTTCCGCTATACCAATGCATACTGATGTTTTAGTCTAATTCAGGCCTGTTTTGGTGTAGAAAAAGTAACATGAAGCAGTTTTTGAACCTGCAGTAGTGCATAGCATGCCTTTGGAGGTTCACTCCACTCACACACACAGAAATGTAGGGCCTCTGTATGCCGCTCCAAGCAGCCATAAATTAAGCTTGTTGCTACAAATGACAAGGATGTCACCTATAACTGGCTGAAAATGATGAATTAAAGACTATCTGAAACCTCTAGTTCGTTATTCTATATTTACCGAAATTCCAAATGAAAATTATGTTAGCATGAATAATTCCAGTGTCTGAGAATTGCTTTTAGAAGACTGTATTAAATTTGGAAATTGAACATCTTCCACTACAACCTTTGACGTCAATTAGCATGTTCAATATTTAGCTTGTTAATTAGCTACAGGATTAAAATGGTCACTTAGAAAACTCCTCTCTTGAAACATATACTAAATGTAGTATTTCTATGAATTGGACAAATTTTCATTCCAACCCCATACAGGGAAGTTCATGTTGACTGTGTGAGAGAATTAGCCTATAACCAGAAAAAAAATACCCAAAGTAGTCTATAATAAATATACAAGTATAAAAATTGCCGTCTCAGAGCCATAGTCTCAGAAAATTCTGTGGGAAGCACTACACTATGCTATACTGCTATAGTTACAGAGCATACCTCAAAGACATCAGACTCAGTCGACAGAAGTAAATTTCTCCGGCTGCTTCTAACACCAATAGAGTCTGAAGAGGTGGAGGGTCTTCCGGGGGACTTGGCGGCACCAAAGAGCAGCCGCATGGGAGATTTCACTCCACCAACACTAATACTTCCTGATAACAAAGAAAACCAACAACAACAACAAAAATCAAACAAAAAACACAATGCCTCTGTTAACCAGTGTATTCATGGTGAACTTTCAGTGCAAATTTTCAGTGAAAATAATTTTTTCTGATCAAGATACACCACATACCACAGAAATTCACAGACAATAATTCTATAGGGGCTGTCTGATTATTGCAAAATTATTTTGTCCAACATTAAGATCACAATTACTATATGATTTTGAAAATTGTCCCGAATATAAGACCTGAATATAAGACAAGCCCCCTTTTCTAGACTCAATTTTGGGGAAAAGAAAAGAAAAGAAAACTTTCTTTGTAGACAAAATTTTGCCATTATTTAGTTTGAAAATAATTTTCCATGAAAGTGCGCACAGTACACGGTAGGCTATCTACCAGACGGAAAACCATATGCATTACCCATAGAGGTCTGCATAGAAGCAACAGCCTTGTGTGTCAAAGGGGGGAACTGGCCATACCTGCGAGACACTCAGACATAACAGCTTCTCTCATTTTCAACGCACAGTAACTGATTTTCAACCTTTCTTTGCAACAGTAACAAGGTGTTAGGGTTAGGGTTAGGCATGTCGAAAAACACTAACATTTGCTCAGCATTGCCTATCTGTATGAGTGAGTTTTCCTTAGTTTGATCATAGACTACCGCCTAGGGTTGGTTTTGTGCGCATTTAAACAGTGTCTCGAATATTAGCAACACTGAGCCAAGTCATTCTTTTACACCAGTCAAGGCTAATTTTGAATTCGTTGAAGACTGTCTCTTATCTCTCCAATGTGTGTGGCTGTTGTAGGCCAATGAGACGATGCTGGTGTATTTAACAAACATTTTCTTGTTTTTTCCCCCACATTTTTTGTCTAGTCTGCAAATATAAGACGACCCCCCCTTTTTAAGAAGTTTTTACGGGACAAAAATATTGTCTTATATTCGGGCTAATACGGTACTTAAAAAATCTTCAATTAAATTTTGTATAATAAAAATGAAAAATTAGTAAACCATCTCATCCCCAGAACTCTTCAGTCATGTAAATCAGCTAATAAGAGATGTTACCCGTGCACAAGCATAAGGAATACATGTTTACTTTCCGAGTCTGGGTTTGTACACCTCTGAAAATACTTGCATTTAGATTACGTGTGATTATGTTTTCATAATCAATGAAGGTCATTGTCACAATTAATCAGTTAATATCTGTGTATGTGCTTAACAAGATCTAATTTAAGTCTCTCTCTACTACACTGGGCAGGTTAAACTATTCATGGCATGACTGACTAATCATTGGAAAAAGAGGCCTTTCACCAAGACCTTTAACACTCATGACTCATGTCGCCTGCTGCTCTTTGGTCATCAGCTGCAGTGCACTGGTACCCTTAGTGTCAGGTACTATAATGGCAACCCTGATGTACTGATTTCTGCTCACCTATACGGCCTTCACTACTGCAGAGTTGGGAAGAGGAGAGAACTCGGTCCAAGTTCCTAGAGCGTGGCTGAGAGTTTGAATAGAACACACTGGAATGCCTGCGGGTAAGGCTCTTTATCCTGGGGCTTCTTCTCAAGTCTGGCAATGGAACAATAAACTGTTAAATGCTCAAATACCAGTGGATGATAAGCAACAGTTGGACAGCATGTTTTTTTAATGTTTAAGTACAATGTAATTCCAGTGGTTGTACTAATAAAGGTTCATTCATGAGAATTACATTTTACATTTATATTTTTTTTCTCATTTTAAAGCATGTAGCAGATGTTTCACATTTACATTACACTTTACATTTACACAACTTACATTTGTCAACTATCAGTTACATTAGGGCTAAATCTCCCCAAGGGCAACTTGGTACCTCCCCTAGCACAACAGTGGTAGCTGGGATTCACCCACAATTTCTAGGCTACAAGCATGCTAGCCAGGCTCCTAACCCGCTACGCTACCACTGCACCACAGCCAATGCCCATGAGCATCTCTGAGGGTGTATTTTACCTGCTGATGGTTTAACTGGTGATTCCTCCACAATGCTCACATCACTTTCACCGGACCTCCTGCACAAAAAGCAAGAGTATCAATGATATGCAGTCAGTTAGTTAAGACAGTCGCATTATTGGCTTTCAAGTTTAAATGAATAAAAAAATACTAGGGATGCACCAATTGACTGGTCGGCAGGTTTTCATGTAATCGATTGGCTGGTCAAACAAAAATATTCGTTTTTTGATTAGTGTCGCGCAACATCAGCAGCAAAAGCGTGTGAGACGAAGCAATATTTTCTTCTGTCACTACAGCGCCCCTGAATGAAAACTAATCACAGTGCTATATACCAGTAGGCCTACATCACACATTGACTGTTTACTTTCACGTAAGCAAAAATAAGCAAAATGCAAAAATACAATTATGGCACTGGTCAATTTGTTGTTATTATTATATTAAAGAGTGCAAAATATACCACTGTTGAGACTATGTAGGCTAAAGCAAAATCAACTTCATAGGAGAGAAAAAACTTTAGTTTGGGACCATGAAGTTAAACTGAATCAAAATTGCAGAGCTTAGCGTATGTAACTGATGGTTGCACAACAGAGCCGATGCACCTGACCGTTTACATTGGCTATGAGGAGGCAGCTGGCTTCTCCCGTTGTCTAGAATCTTATCTGTCTGTAGCTTCACGAAAATAAGAAAATTGCAGCAGCAGAACTGCATGCACTAAAGTGGGCTACGGTGCTTTAAAGTAGAAATCCAATATATTGGTCACAGTTCAATAAGGCATCTAGATAAGGGAGATCGATTTATTGCACTCTTGATGACATATATATATAAAAATAAAAACAGCAGCAACAAAAAAACTTACCTGCCAGTCATCTGTCTGTGTAGTAATCTATTGGAAACCTGCTTGTGTAAGGGCGTCTCGGTCACTTTCTTTGTTAAAAGAGCATGGTGATCTAAAAAAGTACAAGACAATATTATATCTTCCATCCATTATGGACATAAAGTTAATATGTGTGTGTGTTGTCATTAATAGATCAAACTTACCACTGTTTTCAGTCATCTGCGAGCGTTTGCGTTTTCTCAGTCCCTCCACTGCCGATACAGACTGACTACGGGGCATTTTGGACCTCTTGGTTGGTGAGAACGTGTCTTGGTTAAAGAGATTCCTGCGCACTTTTGTCACTTCTGTGCAACACAGCCCACCATTGGTCATTATTTAAAAAAAAATCTTGAAAGTTTTCTAGAAGGAATTATGTACTGAAACACTAAATACATGAGTCAACAAGACTTGTGAATAAATGATCAGATTCACCTTGAACCTCTTGCTTTTTGGCTGATGGTTGCTCAAGGTTCTTTTTCTCAACAGAAACACTCAACTTTGGCTTGGTCTGTACAAAGAGCAAAGGGCATGTTGATATGTACAAAACTGCTACACACAGACACAGTAAACATAAATTCTGACCCTTTGCATCTGAAGTACATCGAGCAAGAAATCATGTAGCAGAGGAATCACCTGATACAAATAGGTATTCAAAGTCATAATACACCTCTGTTGCCAAAAATGCATACTCACCACCCTGGTTGATTTGCGAGGCATTTCAATTTGACGGAGAGCCTGAGATGCATCAGTCATGCTTCGATGCCTTGTAAGCATCCCCTTTCTGGGAAAAATTAAAATAGATTATTTTTTAATTTTTCATATTTCCAAATCCAAATTCATTGGGCAGTATTTAAGTAAACTTTTGTTAACCAAATAAAGAGAAGTATGAGTGATTTCAGGCTTTTTAGAATGAATTCTGACCCATGTTCTTCATGTTAATTTATTTGAATCAGTGCGTTAGATCCTGTGTGGCAGTCGTGTGACTATGGGTAGGGTATTAATCCGCTAAAGGTGTTTGATGGTGCCCTGGCAAAGCTTTGTTTTTTTTTTCAGTTGAAAATGATCTAATGACCTAACTGGCATATCCTTTAAAATAGATGATTTTTAATTTCTTGGTCTTATTTTTTCCTCTGATTCATATTCGGTTGTCCCCTCTAATCTCCATCATTCCTACATTTGAGAAAAAAGTTTTGAGTATTGAGATTTGTATTCAGTTAACAGGGCAAGGTCCTCAAACATGGAATTTTGTGAGTCTGAGAGAAACAATATAAACTAAATAATGAACAGACCATGAAATATAGCCAATCAAAGCCCATACAGATACACACAAATGGAGGGACTGTGTAAGCAGGCACACACACATGTAACACACACCTTTTCTTGCGTGCTGAGCGACTGCGCAACTCATCCAGGCGGTCTCCAGAGGCAGGATTTTGCGTGGCAGACACAGAAGAGGGCGTGGGAGAGACACTATCCTTCTGCACAGACTCGTCACTGAAGAAGTCAGATGGCAGCACAGCAACAAGTGCCTCAGGTAGTTGGGTGCCAAGGCTGTTATACACATCCGCAAGGATGCGAGGGATGGCTGTCAGATACCTGTGTGTACAACAGGGGAAAACAGGGTTAGGCAGGCAGCCATAGGTACAAAAACTGTCAGTGTGCAGTAGGATGAATGCGCACGCGCACACACACAGAGCAATAATGGGGAAAGAGAATGGCTTACACTGGCAGCAACACATCCTGCATGAACTTGGCTAGATAGACTGGGTCTCTGGTCAAAGAGATTATCCGCAACATATCAGCAACCTGGGAGTACAACAGAAACATACACTGTTAAAAAACATGCACTTTGTAAATGTCAGATAATTGAATTTGATCATTCTGACAGACTTTTTTCATCAAAATAATCAGCACACCTCTTCCACCATTTCCTCCACACGGTCACTGCTCTCGGGGTCAGAGGACATCTGTCGGCAGAGCTCTACCCTAAGCGTTGCCTGTAACTGGCACCTGTAGGACAGTGCTTTATTTGTTACATTTGCACCTTGCGCTCAGAAGTCAACAACAGACAAAAATCAAATCATCCTTTTTAAATTTAACACAACAGAAGAAAAGAATTATGCACTATGCAATATTTGCCCCACAAAATTTCAATGTGAGAAACTATTTATACTTTATTAATCCAACATGGCTTTATCCTCCATTTTGCTTATTTACATTACTTTATCAGGCACATTCCTGAAGACTATAAAAGAAGCAGAGGCAGTGAGAGCTCAAATTGTTGATATGTAAGCAGTTTCTGGGGTGTTCTGAAGGCTTCATTCTAGTCAGAGTTTCAGAGCTGATCAAAGAATGCAGAGATTAGAATTACAAAGACATTGAAGCAGTGAGAATATAGCAGCACCCACTCTCTGATTTTGCTCTCAGCGTCTGGAGAGTCTCCATAGAGCTGCCGAACAGATTTACTTGATTTTAACAGGCTCCTCCCAATTAAAGTGGTGGTCTGTTCCTGCCAAGAAAGTGACAAAAAGACCAGACAAATAGTTGCAAAATCTGTCACTGTCAATATAGCTCAGTTTTACTGCCAACATTGCACTAACATCAACAACACATTTCCAATAATTTAATATGACACAGAACTCTTTATATAATTTTCATTAAAATAACATCGAGTCAGCTTCTGTTCCATCATTATAAGCAAAAGCGACTCATGGCTAAACTATGACCTTGGCTTGTAGTGAATTCTCTTACCTCAGAAGAATTTGTGGATTTTAAGAACGTTTTCACCATTGTCAGCAGATTCTGCACCACAGAGTGGAAGGAGCACTGCCTCTCCTCTACTGCTCTCTGATACCTAGACTTGAGCTGTGACAGCAACTCAGCTTCACTTTTAAAGTCTGTCATAGAAAACAAAGCACCATGAGTCACTGAGGCTATAAAATCATTACAATCATTTACAATAACATTTGTAGTAAAGGGAGTAATGTGTGCATTTTCGCAGTAAAGACAATAATTTGTAAATTACATTAGATACATACCATTGTTGTCATAGTTGGACATTGCTGACAACATCATATACACAAATGATTATTGTTTTCTTTTACAAAACGTGCTCCATAAACCATGTGGCATGCAATAGCACAAGTATCCAACACAGGCACTCACGCATAGCACCAGAGCTAGATTTAGCCTGGTCTCCTGATCGTCGTTTGCCCATCCTTTCTGACCCTTTTCCACCTCCCAGGGGCTCTGGGTCTGTGTGGCTCTTTTGGGCCTTCACATTCAGCCGAGCAAAGTTCAGCATCTGCAGAGAGCGGCTCATAGTCTTCATCTTCTGCCTCACTGGTGTGCGCTGAGCGCCACCTGCAGGAAAAATAAAATAAAACATAATGAATCTGGAGCTGGGAAGAAAATCTCAGTCAAGCTTCATCACATTCCAAACAATAGCACAAAAAAACAGAACAGCACTACTGCCACAGAAGTTGCCAGTTGGACATACGTTTCTTGCCTGCCTGGTTGCCCTCTGAGGCGCTAGTCTGGTAGAGCTCAGACAGCCCACTGAAAAGCTCCTGCTGAGGACCTGCCAGCTCCTCGCTCTGGTCTAGCTCTGCCTCATCTGGGGCAGCATGGAGCAGCCTAGGGACGCAGAACACACAAAACATCTTCAAGCTCCAAAAAAGTAGTCCAGTTGCATATAAATGAACACCTTGACTACCATGACCTGGATGAATGAGAATCTCCACAGACATATAACACACAAGAGACTGCATGTATTATGACAAACTGTCTTACTTTATTTACACAAAGGCATGATTAAAGTTGTATTCTGAACAGCTGTTATTCAATTCTGTGAACTGCTCTCCACAGTCCTATGCGGTGTTGGCAAAAAGTCCTGCAATGTCTGCAAATAAATCTTGTGACATGAATCATGCCCTCGACACGGTTGCATGGTGCATCAGGAGCATGGAACTGAAGAGTGGAATTTGACAACTCACTGAGCTCAACAATAAATAACACTTCATGGAACCTCCACCTAACTGCAGACAGCATCTTGAACTCTGAACAATGTGCATGAGGTTGGGTGTGCTTGTTAGAAAGGTCAGTTACCTCATTGACTCCATCAGATTAATGCTGACCCCCGCTTCATCAGACTCTGGAAACCAGTACTCAACCAAGTCTGTTGAAACAGAGCTGGTCCCAGGTCTAAGCTCCTGGTTGGCCCAGTCAGGGATCTTGCAGTTGTTTACTTTCTCTATAGAAACAGGCAACAGTCAGCATTGTGTGTCATTCCTCGATAAACAAACAGACAAATCTTTCTACTTTCAAATATACGTAGCCTACTCTCTTTGGATGTTTATACATCAGATACCTAAAATCAATTTCATTTACCTTAATCCATAACAGGCCTCTGAATTGTACAAAAACATATGCACCACATCCAACACTAGAACACTAATGGCCTTAAGTAGGGCCATAGAGTACATTATAGTACAACAATAATTCTACTGTCTATCAAGATAAATATAAAAATAAACACATAAATAAAACACACTGACAGTGCGTACAGACAATCATCTAGGCCTCACCATCACAAATATCTTCATCCTTCATGAGGTCATACACCACACTCAGCACACTGCTGACCACATCAGGCAGGTCAGTGAGCTCCTCTTCAGACTCCTGTAAGAGCAGGTCAAAGGTCACAGGCTCACCATCAGGGAACATTGGGCGCCGCAAGATGGTTAGCAAAGCTGTGTGGGTCGAGAGAGGTGACAACACGGCCGAGTGCGTCAGGCCTCCACAACTGACATCTGCCACCTGCAAAAGCATACTTGATTACAGATACACACTTTCAAATAAAACCTTCAAATTAGAACCATTTTGTTTCAATAAATATGGACAAAACATTAATAAAACATACATAGGACACTTAACTGCTGGTACACGTGCTGCCAACGCGTGTCAATTCTAACAATGATGGGTACTTACCATGTGAATTCCTTGAGTTAAAACCTCCTTCATGAGTTGCCTAAAATCAGGCTGATCATCTGTAGCCTGCAACATCCAACACTCTGTAACAGCTTGTTCCACAATGTGTGAGTCCCAGTTACGCAACTGAGCCCTTAGTGTGATCACCAACGGTGCAGACAGGAGAGACTGTCTGATGGACATTGGCTTCAAGGACAGGCTGGCAGTTAATGCATTTTCATCTAGGCAGAATAACAAACATCAATGAATCACTATGGTTATTATGCAAGGGAAAATATTCTTCTACACGAAGATGAAACATTCAAGCTTACCTTGACCCCAGTGAAGAACTCCTCCAACTAATGGGAAGGCAAGATCATGTAACTTCTTGGAGCTGAAAATGTAGTCGATGCTGGAGTCCAGTGGAAAGAGAGTTCTCCCCTCAGTAATAGCTGGCCACCCCTGCTTTGGGCACTCCTGAGGTTTTGTGTGACAGATGGAGTACAAGGCATCTATGGACACCACACTGCCACCCATTTTTCCCAAAGCATCATTAATCATGTCAGCCCCGATGTTGTCTTCACTATTTATTGCCTACAATCGCAAAAAAGAGTTATCGTTATGTTGTCACTGGAAGAATGCACCGACCTGAAATTGTCCAAGGCGACACAATTACACAACACTCACCTGGCAATATGAGGTAGTGTCAATCCAATGCAGGATAACTCGACGTTGCAGAAGTATGTCTTGCAGACCTTTATGTAGGATGCGGTCCGACATATCATTAAGTTCCCTACTATTATTGCCACAGGGGAATACAAAGTCTTCCAAGTCAGCTCTTGAATGAGGACACCGAGTGAGCACAAACAAGACATTGTTGCCTTGATTTGTCAGTTCATCGTCCGGTGTAGTAGCAGCTCTTCCAAAATGACTTGACCTTTTGGGGCGCATTGCAACTTTAGTAGGTGATGTGATGTCGGGTCTGTCCCATTGGAAATCAAGCAAAGCTTCCTTCGTCGCATTCTGGACAGCAGCAGCAGGGGTAATCTGAAGTTTCTGATGGGCACGAGCCGACGTCGCTGTCTTTACATCACATTTAGATGAAAATTCCAACTCAAAGTCATCAAACGACTTTTCTGTGATTTCTTTGAGATCAGAGCCTCTGGAAATTAAGTTGCTACTCCGAGGGACCCGTGAACAAAAGAATTTGTATCCCCATCGCACCTTTTCCATGCCATACTTGTTCCCAAAACACAGCAAAATCCTCAGGACCCATTGTTTCAGTGGATGTGGACAAACACTGCTTGCATTTAACTCTGTTTGATGATCAACGTCGATGACAAAAACCACATTGTGCGAGGCCATAACGGCCAAGGACACTCCCTATAAGCCTACAAATTTAATTTCGCAATTACTGAATTAATGTTAGCTAATGTTAGACAACTTCAGACTCACAAGTCGATAAGTTCAACATAGCAAGCACTTGTTATTGAAACAGCTTCCCGAAAGTTAACATAAACCAAGCAATCTGGCTAGACGATCTATTGCATGTATGTTATTATCATGTTGTACCGTAAATATGTCTGGCTAGCAGCTAATGTAACGTCGTATAACACAGATGTATAGACACAAATGTTGTCGTCGGCTAACTCAGTCGATAGCTAGCAAGTGACATTTAGGAAAATAACATTGTTGACCTCCTTTGTTGACATTTGCCTCAAAAATACTTAGCGTCTTGTAAATTAAACAAAACACCGACAGTTACTGTCCCGTTACGGTCAAAATGTGAAACGCCGCGTACTTCAGTTCTGAAATACAATCGCAAAAAGTGAAATGTTAGCCGCTGTTAAAATTCGCCATTTTCCCCTTCCCTCAAACTGTTCGCGCTTCAAAACCGAAGTCCCTACCCTTTTAGCGTCATTGGATGAAAATGTACAGCTGTAGTTCTCACTGGTTCCACATACCATCAATCACACGATCACAAGGTACGAATTTACAGGGGCGCGTTTCATTGGACAACAGTGTGTCATGTGTCAAGTGTAAAGGTTTTAAAACATTTAAATCAAATACACTAAAGAAGTTACTGCCTACAGTGAGGGTTAGCCAAAAAGATCACAAAACATCTATATTTTGAAAATTGTTGCCGAACGTATTGCACGGAACTAACCTTAGTTATTATGTCTGAAGGATATGTACATGTGCAGCTGAAGATGGACCAAAATGATGAATATAGCCTACCGTGACAAGAGCATGCAGAACTCAAAAACTAGCAAAACTTGCCCCGCTCTGCACCATTTACTTTGCTTAGGGCTTTGTGTTATCTTAACATATTGTTAATTCACTCTTTTTTTCTATCTGGAATGCTTTTATGGTAAGTTAAAGACATATGCCTGAATGAAAATATAAAGCATAAAGAAAATATTTTCTTATTAATGGATAATAATTCATGGTAATTACAACTAGCCACCTACCATGTGTTTTACTGCAAATGTCAGTCCATTTGACCATTACTTTCCACAAAATTCACCTGAGGTCATTATTTTTTCAGGGATTATCTTGGAAAAAAAAAAAATCTTCTCCCTGAGCATGATGCTATGTCCCCCCGTAAGTCATATACAAACACACAAACACACTATAGGCAGCAGGGACAGGGTGGGACACCTTTTGAAAAAGAGTTTATGCCCAAACCCAAACTGGGCTATACCTCGGTTAAATAAATTCGTTGTATGCTTGACTTTAGATTAGTCTATAGCATTGTACACAGGTAGCGTACATTTGGAAGCGTATGATGGCCTTGTTAAAACCTGTGCTTTGTGCAGTTTCCTGGCCTTACCTCCATCCTCATCACCACACTCACCACAACCAAATTTAATTCTACTGCTCCAGAGAAGACCACCCACATGGGCCCAACAGACGCATTTGGTAGCAGAGAGCTCCCTCGGAGAGCAGCTAGAACTATGTTGGGGGCATTTTCAGATTAATGAAGAGCATATACTATAAAAGAAGATAAAATAATTGTCAGCATTATTTTTCCTCAGCCTGGTCCAACATAGATTTAAAAGATAGCAAAGATCTCACTCCAAGACGAGTTGAAAACTTCAGAGCCCTGCAGTGCTGAAGAAAGTGAAACTGGCCCTGAACTAACTGATAGTTGACAAATGTAAGTCGCTTTGGATAAAAGCGTCCGCTAAATGCGTAAATGTAAATGTAAGAGACAAGAACATGCAGAACTTTAAAAAAAGCCAAACTTGCCCTGGTCTGCACTATATTGATATTTTCCTTATGGGTTAGTTTAGGTTACTGTTTTCATTCTTCCTTTCCCTTCGTTGCTCTATGTATGTTATCACTGTTGGATTCTATAATGAATTTTGTGCATTTTATTGCCTGCTACATGTTGCATGCAAGGATGAACAGCCCCATCTAAATTATTCCATATACCATGGTAGATCCAAGTAAAGTGTCTTAAGTAGACCAGATTTTTGACTCATTCTATTGCTGATGTGGCTGTCATAAATGTTAACTCCCATATCTATTACCCAGGGCCTGGAACTGACCTTGTTCTTGGATAGTATAAGAACTGGGTTACCTTTTGTTCATTATCCATAGGCCTATTCACGTCATTGGTGGGATGTTTCAAGGAGAGAAGGAAAGAGGATTATTTTTTGTTCACAAAAAGCGTGAGCAAAAGGATTGCATTTGAAGACTCTCTTGGTTCCGGCCCAAAGCCCAGGAGGGCTGCGCTGAGACCGGAAAATGTAGGTCAGACAGAGATTCAGAAACCCAACACACTCCAATCAGGCAGCGTACACTCATTGCAACACAGAACAGCAACCATAAGGACATTAGACTTGTTAATGATGTGTTTATTATTCTCTGAACAGCACTGTGAATCAACAATAACTTAACAATAACAGCAATATCATCTTTTATAATGCATTGTGTTTGCTTGTTGCACTTTAACAGGCTATAAATATTGAATTTTACTGTTTTGTACTTTCATGGACAGCCAACTCAAGATACAACTATATTAATACCGCTCAGGCTGCAACTCAGATCCTTCTATTTCTCATGTTGAATTAGAATTTAGTTGACCTTGTTAGGGTTAGTAAGTATACATTCACAGTGTGGAAAATCTTTTTCTGTGGCAGTGTTTTGTTGTCCTTGTCTGGTAAACATTCAGTACTCTGTCAAGGTTACTGACAGGTTCTCTCTGAAAGACTTAGAGGCTTAGAGTTTTCCTTGAAAGAAGCTGTCAGTTGATACATGGTCACAGAACAGAAGAAACATCTGCTTCTTGCCCAGGCTGTTACGGAACACAATTTTTAAGAGAAGAGAGAAGCTGTTCTCAAGATACAGCCCCAGTAACACATCCCCTCCATATATGGAGGCTTTTCCAAAGATTATAATCATATTTTGGCTGTGGCCTGGCAGAACACACAGCCTGAAACAAACAGAACCAAGAAGGGAACTGATTCAGGGAAAGGAGTATTGACATAAAAAAGGCCAAACTAAAAAAGACAGATGGTGTCGCTGTAGCTAGATATGTGTGTGTGTGTGTGTGTGACTGGACAGGCTACAGGACAGTCTGGTAGAAATGGAACAAAGAGTTGTGTGTTAATAACACTTTCCGAACATCATATTTCATTCCTGCATTACCACAGCAACTGGACAAAAAGTAGGTTGCAAGAAGAGCCCGAAGAGATAAACTAGAGCAGTATAACATGAAGCACCCATATATTCCCTCTCTATCACAAGCATTATACAGTTATTATGGTGTATTTGTCTGGGAAATAGAAACCTATATTCAATACCTCAGGAGTGTAGAACAGACAAAGAGCACTTTTGGATCTTTTCTTCTGACACACAGTGTTTATGTCACAAAAGTACATCCACAGTAACGTGGTGTTTGCACTGTCACAACAACTATGCTCTTACACGACATCACACATAAAGAGACATCGGTGGGACAGTCACGTATTGCATTCAAATGTTTTGTGTGCGGTTCCAGCTAGATGAAAAGGCAATACAGACTATTTTTATCTCCATTGCGGCCAGGCAGGTTGCAGTGCCAGATGTTATGAACTGTCCAATGAGGAAATCCAGCTGTGTACTGTGTATTTCCCAGGAAATGAGACCACTCACACATATATAATTATAAGAAACAGACCCATATGGATGGCCAGGATTAATTGTGTGAAGGGGTCCCAGTGTAGGTGTGGGTTGTGTCTGAGTGATGTGTTCATAGAGTAGCATGCGTCACTCAGGGTCACTGAATGTCATGGCCTCTTCTGAGTGCTTATGTGTTCCCCTATGATCCAGAATTCAAAACAAGCACAGACCAGACCAGTGAAAAACACGACTAGTTTGGAAATATTTATTGAAGTAATAGGAAACTGTACAAAGATAACAAAATGAAATCAAAAAGTATAAAGGCATTTTCGCTCTGTATCTATGAAAAGTGACAACCAGTCCACAGTGTCTTTTTTTATTCCTAATTGAACTAAAATCAGTAAATAAAAATCAGAAACATTTAAAATAAATGTTTGTCCCTTATTTCTGGAAATGATATTGGAGTTAATTTTACATCTCTGATAGCAGAAGGGAGACCAGAGATCAGACATTTGCAAAGACAGTTCAAGAGCAGAGTAGCCTACACAACTCTGCTAGTGACTTCTCTCCTGCCAGAGATAGGCAGTCTTTACCACATTAATAGAACTTATGTAGATTAAGAATCTATGAACAGGCACAAGGTGAAAAAAAACAGAAATGCTTCATTGTTTTAAATAAAAAACAAACACATAGATCCACTTTCAAGCTCTGCTTCAAGTTCAAATTGCTTTACACAGTAAAAATAAAGGAATAGATATGAGGAATTTAAGTGGTGCTATGACTGCGTCACATCTTACAAGCTACAATTAGCTCTTGCCAGGCAGTAGCTACAACTGTTACCCTGCTGGAGGAGTTTGGTTGAGAATGCATCTGATGCATGTCAAGACTAATGACATGTTCTATTCATAGATATGTAAATATGTATGTATATACCATGTGACAGTAATTAATCTACAAACATAGGAGAAAAGTCCAGTCCAAGGAGAGAGGAACTAAAAGTTCATCTGTCTGTCTAGCTCCTTTCTCATCCTCCAGTTCAGGGCCTCTCTCACTGGGCCGAGTCGGAGTCACTGGAGTCCAGGCTGGCCTGTGTGGGGGTGGAGGAGTGTGCAGCGCGGGCTGGGGGTCCATGGCACAACGTCTGGGTGCTCCGCCGCAGGCTCTCCAGGGACTGCAGGAAGGAGCGGCGCGCACGCTCTTCCTCCAGCGGTGAGGCGCCCTCCTCCTCCACCTCAGCGATCTCAGCGAAGGTGACGGGCTGCGTCTTGAAGCGGGCTTCGCGAGGTCGGCGGGGCCGGCTGCGTCCACGGGCGGGGCCCTTGGGCACAGGCAGCTGCTGGGGGAACTCCTCCATGGCGGAGGCCAGCAGGTGGGCGGGCAGGACGGGGATGCCCACCGCCTCCATCTGACGGGCAGCCATGCGCGGTGGCGTGGAAGAAGCGGGGCGCGTTGGATTTGTTGCCGATGCCGGGTGCTCCCTCTTGCAATGCACTTCTCTCTCAGCTGCCTCCCCTGTGGTAGCGGCCTCTTTGGGCTGAGTGTCCGTAGACAGCTTCACGTCAAACGGTGAGCTGCAAAAACAAAAAATCCTGATGTGCTCTAGTGAGGCACTGTGTGCTCCTGCTTCACCAGTGCCTGTAGCAAACACTGCTGCGTGCTGTCGTTAGTGGCTGATCTCTGTGTTGAGTGTAAGCTTTCCTCTGAGCTCCTGCTGCTGCTGCTGCTGCCGTTGCTGTTCCTACTGCTGCCGACTGTGAGCTCTGGCTTTTTGCGTCTCCCCGCGAGTGTTTCTGCTTCCAATGGTCCTAGCTCTCGCTTTTATAGCTGCTCACAACTCACTACTCCCCCTTCACCAGTTCTTCCCAGTTCTTCCCAGCCCTCCCCTCCCTCCACTGGCCCCTCCTTCTACTTTAGTCTCTTTTCCTGCTGCCATACCAGTCAACCAGGATCAGCCCCCTTAAATAAACACCAGCCACATAGAAGGAAACCGGGAGATAGAGAGATAGAGACAGAGAAAGAATGGGGGGGGGAGAGGGGGAGAGAGAGAGAGAGAGAGAGAGAGAGAGAGAGAGAGACAGACAGAGTAAGGGGGAGAGAGAGAGGGGTAACATAAACACACCCACTCTTGCAGAGGTATTGTAACTGGATTAAAGTGTAATGTATGCACATGGTGACATTTGCAGATAAAGAATCACACAAATATGCAAAGATAAAGCACTCACATTTGCACAACAGGCCTTCACACTGGGCCATACAAGGCTAAGGAAGAGTACGTGCAGCTCAGACATGTGGCTCTAAAACATCTGTTCAAAATCAGTCAAGAATCTTGACTGAATTTATCACAGCTCAGCAGCTCAGCAGGCAAAGAGTGGAATCAATTTATGAACCATTTTATAGCACACGAGTGTTAATTGCACACACAAAAAAAACTAAATTCATGGACACATGGAGCAAGAAGCCTCAAATCAAAAGTGACTGCTGCACCTCACGGGGGAGAGGAAAGGATGTGACTGTTGTCATGTCAACCAGAGAGACTCAGTCAGTGGCTTAATTTGTATGTCTGTCATCATCACTATCAACACCAGTGACGACCAACCCTACCATCAGCAATCGACACTGCATGACGTTATGTCTATAATTGAGGCCGGACTGTGTCCAACATGGGGTGCATATACATGTGCTGAGGTAAAACCTTTACCAGTCGTTTTACTGCCAGACATTAGGGGTGACGTGAGGTGTGAGAAATCGTTCCTGTTTCTGTCATGCATTCCCAAGGATAACCCTGCTTGAAAGCTGGAAGAAGACCGGGTTACCATACATGCCAGCCTTCCCATCAGCCTTTGCAGTGAACGGGGTGTGTGCTGACGTGCCTGTGCGAATGAAGACCCAATCTATATCTGGCGCTCGGCAACAATGTCACTCCACTCACCCTCAGGTTTGGGTGACATCACATGACACATGTTTGCCCCAGTCATGCCTCCCTTACTATGCTGACCCTGTCAATGGGTGGGCCGTAATAACCGCCCTGTGTTAGTCAGTCCAGGAATAGCGCCTGTAATGAAACACACTCAAGCCCGTCTCATGTATTACTAAGACTACCAGTGGCCTGTGTTTTGGTTATTCACTTGGGGAGGTCATGCATATAGACAGGGCAGGGCAGGCAGTGTGGGAGGTTCATCTGCTTTATCTCTGTTTTATCCATATATGGATGACAAAACATTGACGTGTCTGTTTGCAGTGTTGGGCAAGCTACTCCGAAATGTAATGTTAATACATTGTATGTAAATATTAACTAAGCTACTAGTTCCAGCAGTTACTATCACTACACTAAAGCTACCTGAAGACAAAATTTAGCAAGTTAAGTTACAAAAAAAAAGCCAGAAGTAGTTTACTACATGCAAAGTTACTTTTTATTTTACAAAAAAGGCCTATAAATAAATTAAATGATCCAACCTTCCATCCAAGATTCTATTAGTGACCAAAATAACAAGTCTCTCCTATAGACATACAATAGTAACTAACTAGTAAGTAAGTGTAAAACTAATCTTTGGGTGTTATTTCCACAATCTGTAGGAATGCTTTTGCGTGTTTTTTTGTGTCCTGAAAAGACACATGATTTCCCTATGGTTATACAGTATTTCCCATGATGCCTCCAGCATTTCACACTTTAGATTTTACAATTTATTTACTCCAATATCCACACAAGTAATAGAAGACACACAATAGATTTTTGTATGCATTGTTGACTTTTTTTGGCTCCTTTCATGCAACAAACGCATCACATTATTGCAAAGAACTGATCTTTCATGTTGGAAGATTTACTGCTGATGCTCTGTAAATGTAGCTTATGCGGAAAAAAAACCCCCAACTAAACAAATAAAAAGCTATCTGATTCAGCAAATAGCAGAGCTACAGCCATGCTATTCAGAAATGTAGCTTTGCTAACTAGTAGCTACTAGTAGTAAACTAGTAGCTTTCCTACTTGTAGTGCCCAACACTGTTTGTTTTTTGTTAAGATTTTTTATAGGTACTTGTAAATTTGAACTTCAGTTTTGCTGATTTACACAGCAGAGACCTGGACACTTGAATGTATTAGCAAAAAGGTGACCAATATTTCTTCAATATTGGGAAAGTAATTCACACTATGATACAGAGGACATATTCTTCTCTTTCACTTTCCTGTTAACCTTGCATGACAGCATGTTGTGATATTTGAAGGCCATTACCAGTCTATAAAATCAGTGACAGCTGGCTCACCAATGATAGATGAGAGGGAGCTTTTATTGAATTAGCCTGTTAACTTTAGCAGAAGTGCTAAAGACAGACCTTACATTGAGGCCCCCCACCCCCCCAGAGATTTCAGCTGGTGCCTCATATAGCCTCTTGCTATAACTTAACCTCAGAGCTATATGGCATTACGAGATCTCAGCCAGAGGTGAGCTTACTGCATGGACACTGGCCTCGTCTTAATTAATGAACCTTCTTGATTTTCAGTTTCCATTCCGATTGTTCTTGGGCCTGAAGGTTGAGCGGCAACAGTTGCCAGAGGTAGAGTTTCACCTAGTTGCAGGGATAGGAGCTTGGTTGTTTCTCTCATTACATCACAACAATTCCAAGGTCGCAAACTCGGACAGTGCCAGGAGAGCCATGGATTTAAAACAGAGGTTAGTGGAAACGGTTAGATAAGAACGGAGGTAAAGACTTGCCAGAATATGTATGGCCATGAAGTACCACCTAGAGTTCAGAGGTTCAGAGGTAGTCTACCTGCTTGACTATAGTTATGCCTGTCTGGTGAAAGTCACAACAAAACAGCTGCTTGCTCAAGCCCCCATCTGAGAAGCAGCATGTGGTGTAAACAGAATCAAAAGTAGGTCAAAGACAAGCTTTTCTCAAAGATAGGACTTATTTAATAATGTTGTAACATCAAAAGTATAAATAGTAAAAAGTTAATACATGTGAGCAGAGGACTGGCACCATTGGTGCCATCAAATGTACACTTTAACACACAATTTTACTGGCAGCCAATGGGCTACTATTTTAGCCAAAGAGAGTATCTACAGGTGCCACTAAGCACAGGCTTTTGAAACAGCCTCAAAGGGGAGAGATTTTTAACAGATCTATGAGCTGAACGTGACACAAAAGTTGTGTTTACTTGTGAGAGCAAGGCCAAATAGTTGTGTGCAGTGCAAAGACTTACACATGTTTTTCTCATTGGCATGATCAAGAAGCCCTCTAGATGACAGGAGTGGGGGGTTGTAAAAATAGCTCCTTAAAGGAATGGATGATGACCCAAGAGATTTGGCCTGGAAAACACCAAGGGGGTGAGAAAGCCGCGGGTATTTATAGGGAGGTTCTTCCCACGCTGCATCACAGATTTTCAAAACATGTCACATTAAAAATACTCCAAGACCACATTACTCCCATGCAAACTCTGGTCATATCTTCCTCCTTTGAATATGTTTGAAAGTGTAAAGTGACTTTAATCCTATCACATAATACGCAGTTCTACTTGATTTAGGTCTCCACTGACAGTGGTCTGATGGACTAAGGGGTGTTTTTCCCTAAGCACACAGATTAGAGCACAGCATCAGTCGTTTCTCTTTTCACCTGTTGGTTCATTTTTATAATATTTTGATTTGAAACAACTATGTATGGGTGTGTTGTGCCACAACTATTTGCAATGCCCATATCAAAAACAGCCAGGTACCCACAGGGATCTAGGCTCTGATTCGCCCTGTGATCATTTACTCTCAGCACGGCCACCAGGACTATTTGCATTTTGTTTCTTTCCTGAGATAGGACACCAATCAAATGGCTTTTGGACAGAGGTGGGCTTTACACCCAAAACCAAAATCAAGAAACAAGCAGTCGTAATCAGTTGTAAAAACCATGTCCTATCTGAATAAAGGCAAAAAAATATACATACTGTAAAAAAGAATTAATCATACTGATACTACCAGTAGTATAGCTAACATTATGGTAAGACGTTGTTCTTAATGAAGTTGCCAAGTGTTACGAGTGGTTTTGGGACGTGGCGAACCTTTGGAATCTACACCCAAGTTAGTGTAACAGAACAAATCTGTCAGTGCTCACCAGAAAAGAAAACAAACATGTGTAAGCACACAAGTGACGTCATTTGGACAAGCCACTTGAGAACTGCACCACTAAGTTACACAAACGCAAACTCATTATGTGTCCACTTAGCTTAAGTGAGCCAAGGGCGGGAGTGTGCTGAGCACTGGCCTCTTGAGGGAGATGGCATTTCACAATGAGCCTGTTGTCTACATCCTGCTACTGGTCTGGCATTGGAAGTCCATGAGCTTTCTGACGTGTGGCCTGTAAGCATCTGCGGGAAGCCTGCACCCTCAGAGGACCTGTGGCTACTCTTGCACATGAAGACAGGTGGCAAGATTAGATACGACTAACTGCAGCGAACAAAGGCATGTTCTGCACGTAAGCAGAGGCAAGAGAGCCAGACAGCTCTTCCCAGAAACACTAGCCCATGTTTCCTGAAGTCAGCACTCAATATGGTTAACCATAGCATCTGTTATCAGCAATCCCACTCACATGTTAGTAGAATCCTCTATTTAGGTGCATGATACAAAAAACAGTCCCTCAGCACAGGCTACCTGCCTCATGTGCAAGAAAACTCAGTCCAGACGAGGCTGAGCCAGTTAAACAACCAAGCACTTTCCCTTGACTTTACTCCTCAGTCATATATGCCCACAAAGAGTAATTAGAGGGCTAAATACTGGCCATTTATCTCATTAAACAGCTTGAGCTGCGAACATCTCACAGCGCAGTGCAGCAGTTTGTTTTCCCAGTGCAGGCAAACCCTGAGGGAAGCACAGAGAGGACTAAGCCTCTCGGACGGGTAAATGCCATTTAAAGAAGCTAGCACATACAAGCACTTCAAGTTTTAATTAAACCTGCACAACAAATCTCTCGAATAAGGAGACTGTTTCCAACATCAACAAAGGGGTTCTCATTAGAGCCTTTGGGATGTGTTGAGGGCTCTGCTCTTGGTTTGTTCACTCTGAAACTGACAACATCATCAACATCATCATGTCAGCAAATGTTTTTGCACAGGGATAGTGAGACTGTGTGCCCCAATGGCACTAGTGACAGACGAATCTGTAACAGGGCAGGACCCTCAAGCCTCTGATCATGTAACAGATATGGCTCAAGAGACAAGCTATTAATAATCATGGAATGGCGGGAAAAAGTGTAAACAGAAAATGACGGGACATGTTTTTGCCACATGCATATACATATATGTGTATTTACCAGTGATGGTTGTTTTTACTGAACACTACAGATCTACAACACATATGATGTCACAGTGAGAAGCAACACATCTAACTAATTATATATATATATTGTTTGGCACATTTCTTCAAGATAGACCCTCCTTTTAACAGAACTGGTATGTAATAACCGGGTTATGTCAGTAATCAGGGGCTACTTGGCATTTCTCTCTTGGATCACTTGGTGCTCACTCTGCTGTTGCCATGCAGACCCTGTCAGATAATAGGTAGCCTCTTCCCCACCTCTCGGCCCTCTTCCCCAGACAGCTCCAGCGAGTGCCAGCCTCACACCGCCGGGCTGAGACAGGGACCCAAGTCTCTCTCTCCTCTCTTTATCAGGTCAGCGGGCGCCTCAGCATGACTCAGCTCATTTGAAAAGCAGCCAAGATAAACGAGCACGGAACTTCAATTAAAGAAAGGCTACCAAGTTCACACCAGCGAGACTGGAGATTGAGGGGAGTGTTTCATGCCCTATGAAACTGTGGCCCACAACAGAGCTGTGCTGGGCTCAGAAAAAGGACCATCATTTGAGAAGTGTAAAAAAGAGCACACTGCAAACTGATCTCTTGTTTCTTGCAGTCAAGCATAGTAGCAGGAAACTGTACAGTATGGTTAAACCATGGAGGTATTTTTAAAAACTGGAGAAGTGAGAAGTCCCACCCCCATTCATTTCAATGGGAATTGCTAGGCTAGTGGAATTTTTTGAAAATTTAATGAATTTTTCAGTTTTCAAAATGGAGTTTCATGGGGCTCATTTCCGGCACCGTTTCATTTAGCCAATTAGGTCCCATGTTACTAACGGAGGTAAGGGTGGCACATGCTATATCATCATGGATGGGCACTGGACATTCTCGCAGGGGAAAAAAACGTGCACACGTGAGACAGCTCATGCACAACACTAAACTCATGCATGAGCTGAAAGAAGGGACCCCACCAATCAGCACAGGGAAAATAGAGCCGGAAATTATGTAAAATGATGCGATTTCTGAAAAATGGCAACAAAGAAATGCCTTGCTAATCAACTGAAGCTAACCAGCCAAATCCTGACCCCCTGAGTTAAACTTACAGCACGTCCACATTGCATAAAACTACAGTCTGATAGAACATATTTTGTGTATGTGTGATTTTGTTTGTTGGTTGTAAGTTTGTTCATTTTAGACAGAAAGAAAACATTCCTCTATAAATCTATAAATAACAAATCAGATAAAAAAGATAAAAGAATATCTTGCTTTTTTGAATGACTTTCATCCTACATAATATGTACTATATCATAGTACCACAAAACATACAGTATACTTCACAATTTCTTCAAACAGCAGTGAAATTTAAGGCTGTAAAGAGTCTCAGCTGAATGCACATGACCTGATGAGATACCACCATGGCAACTATCCATTAAAGCAATTTATATAGCTGGGAAAGTGCCCCTTATCACTGACTATACAAAGTAGACCAGTAAAGTAACAACAAAACAATCCTCTGTTTCAGACCTAATTACCTGTAAAATAAATAAGTAAAAAAAGGCCAGAAACTTGAGTGAGTAAATTGCACTTTATTTTTTTACAGCTGAATTTTAGCATCACAAAACATCCCTTTGGGATAATAGAACTCAGGTAATGGAACACTTAGCTTTTCCATCACACTTTACAACCAAGGTGCTCTCCAAGAATTTCAGTCCGTTTTATAGACTCCTCATTTCAGTGACTAAATCCACAAAAGAACTTGTAAACAAAGATTGCCATCTTTGGTCAACCCCCCCAAAAAGTCAAACAAACTAAGGAACAGAGCATCTCTCGGAAGAGGTTAGTCACTACAATGGTGACTCACAGCAGCGATAACCTGCTCTTGATGATGGGGTTTCTGGCAGACGCCAGTAAAAGGTCGGTGCCCCTCTGCTTCTTAGGAACTCCGTGCTACTGTAATTACATGGCACTTGTGCTTACCAGTGACGCATGTTGGCAGCACTCATGAGGCTTTATCATTGGGCTCCAAGGCTTCAGATTTGGCTGCTCCAAGGTGTGTTGATAAACACTTCATTGTTCTAGTCTCTGTGCCTATCCAGTCACCCTCACTGTGTAGGCTTTATCTCTGTGTGTCTTGCTATACTGTCACAGACTTCTATCCCCAGTTAAGGTCCAGGATAGATGGTGCGGAAGGTCAAGTTGATGCGGGGCCCTCGATCATGATATTCTTTGGCTACTTGATGCTGTACGGGACAAAATAAATCCAATCAGAAATATTTCCAGTCAACAATCCTCTAACACTAAAGGGTAAACATAGGTCAAATTTTCTCTTCAAGTCCTACTGGAGTAAAGGTGCTCCTCTGCAAGAGTGGCTAGACTAGCACGCAGATACAACGTGCAAAATGATTCACTTACAAGAGGCAAAGGGCAATTTTTTCCTCTGGATTTATCCACAGATTGTCAACAGGGAATCAAACAATATGGCATCAGGCTTTTAAGCCCAAAGTTGAGCCAGTCACATAGACTGCGTTACGCAATGTGCTCCTCCCTGTGTGAAATAAATATTTAGTGCACACTTCAAGCTCATGTTGAGGCTGTGGGCTTATTCTGTCTCTGCGGTGTGAGTTACGAGCAGCCGTGAACGCGATCTGCAAAGTATGAGCTGGCCCGTAAGGTGCACATGCTGGGTGAAGACATTCAGTTGCCTCCATAAAATGTCCTTGACCTTTCATCTTGCATTATGTGTCTCCTTCTAGAACGCCTGATTTCTAGGCCAAAAAACCATGGCAACTGGCTTTTTCACATTTAGAAAGGTAACCTTAGGGCTGTCAGAAAAGCAGGATTATCTAACGTTCCCACACTGTAAAGCAAACGTTCCACTGCTTTGACTCCTCACCTGACTTTTAAAAATGGCTGTGGTGCTACCAATCTTTGGCATACCGCCATTACTCGAGAGAGGCTTAATAAACAACATTGCATGCAGTCTGTGAACAGAATGACTTGTGTGAGCGCAACGGTCTTCTATAAATACGTTCTATGATGTCCCAATATTCCTTTTCTTTCAGACATGTTTTGGAATGGGGACAAAGGTGAAAAGGTGAAAAATATAATGGGGTTGACATTTGTTGTCTTTCATTTTGATACTCAAACGGTGAAGTATTACCAATGACATGCTATGTTAACATTAATATTTCATAACTGAAACATAGTAATGCACACATGTGCAAAAGTCTGGGTTCAGTAAGGTAAGGATCAGTACATCCGATAGAGCCTTTTTTCCACCAGAGCAGAAGGCTAGGAACAGGAACATTATTCTCCCCAGTACTCTGTGATCCTACTGTAATTTTCTTCAATAATGGCAGCCTGGGCAGAGTTGTCTTTTCAAGGACTTGGACGCCTACATTGGTTCTTCTTCTTAATGTGCTACTGCTCGTGTACTGAACTTCTTAGAAAGAGAAATGCTGAAAGTAATGCATTTTCCAGCCAACATACAGAACATATGTATGGATACTTTTGTGCATCCACAAGATCCAATATGATCCAATATTCTGTAAAGTACTGTTACACAAAACACTCTACACAAAAATGAGAAACAAACCAAAGATCCATTCCTTAACGTCCACCGCTATTTTTGTGCAGTTGTAGCCATTCGTTCCAACATGTTGGCTAAGGTTCAGAAGTAGAAATAGTGATGTTAAGAATGTGCATTTCTAATAGAGATACACTTCGAACTAATGTTACAAACAGTATCTAACACTATTTGGAAATGTCCATTTTTCAGGTTGCGTGCTGCCGTCTTATGTAAGGCTAGCTTTACTACGGCTGGTTTACGTAACAGTGTGTATGGGAGTTCTGTGTGAGTCATACCTGCCAGTCCTCCTGAGTGCAGCCCTCCATCATCAGCAGAGAGCCATGGGCCAGGGGGATCCTCAGCCTCTCCACATAAGTGTAGTCACCATTCTCCTCCTGCATCACACACACAGACACACAGACAGACAGACAGACAGACAGACACACACTTTCCTGTTAAACACGTCTTAAGAGGTCTTTGGAATTAAATAATAGTGGCAATATATAGCAGCAAACGTGCGCACACACACACAGGACAACGTGCTACAAAGTTCACACAGAGGGCAAATCAGCTTGTGGCAGACGTTCCTGCAAACCAGCCGTCACCTCTGTGTATTCTTCCAAACTTCCACCAGATCCGGCCCATCCATCACTGCTGCACTCTTGTCTCAACACACACACACACACACATTCAAGAGAAGCGCACCGGAGGGGGCTGCTTGCGGAGGCTGAAGATGCGCGTGTCGCCCAGGCTGAGAGAGGCGATAGTGGGCCGTGGGCCCAGTGAGGGCTCGTTGTCTGAGTGCCAGGCGATGCTGTCCTTGCCGTCACGGTACAGGTTACACAGGAGAGAGTTGAAGGAGCAGCCACTGTGTCTCTCTATGGAGTCCCGCAAACTGCTAAGCACTGGGTGCCACTGCAAGTGGGGGAGAGAGAGACGGAAAAAGAGGGAGAGAGAGAAGGAAAAAGCAGTGTGAGGTGTGCAGGATGTGGAAAATGCAAGACCAGTCTGTTTATACCAGTTTAAATTTAGCAGATCACAGCATTACTTCAGGGCATCCTTTAATCATGTGAAGTAGATGTTCTAAGGCAACTCATCAACATTGCATGTACATTTAATACAGAGAAAATATAATACAACTGCATTGAAGACTGTACCTGTGAGTTGGCCTGCATAGTAGAATTAGAGTAGGTGTAAGACAGCTCTCCATACCAACATGTCAGCCTGGGCTCATCATAGGCTCCTCCTAAATGAATAAAACTCTAGGTTAATAGGGAATACAACAACAGTGTGTTAACGTGTGTGTGTGTGTGTGTGTCTACAGCATGCCTTTGTGTGAATAAAAGTTTGACTAAGTGCCTTTCAACAACTAGAACTTCCACAAGGTCGTACACTGCACACTCTTTGCAAAGCAGAGGCTTCATCTCTATTCACTCCCCAAAGGCCTTGGACCAGTATGGCTGAGCCTGCTGAGCACACACTCAATGGCCAGGCCCGCTTCCCATGCACTGGATGTGAGCCCTTGGCAGCCTTTAAATACTCACTGAGCCCCAACATAATCCACTGCTCAAAACTCCAAAAGAGGTAGCAAACTCAAACCACAGACGTTCCTTCATCCTTAAGTGATATCAGTGACAGATGCCAAGAAAAAAAAAAAAGTAAAGATACAAATGAAAACATAGTGGTCTTAAAACAGGACCAGGGACATTTTTCACTTCCAAAGCAAATGTTTGTGTTTGAGTGATGAATTTTGGGTTTTCAAAACAGCCTGGCAGAAACCTTGGCAAAACATGGCATGCTCCCCCCAAGGGGTGCAACAAATAGGCCTGGACTGTCATGGCAGACTGGAAAGAGTGACTCAGAGCTGCACTTGTTTCTCTTCTTTTCTTTTTATTTGGTCTCCCTCATTTGGGCTCTCAACTGTTTGAATGCAGATGACTGACTGTCAACATGGCTGGAAGTATATACTTTGTCTGAATGCAGGAGTAGGCAGCTACCACATCAGGCTGTCCTTAGTTTCATCAGAATCACTGCACCATGATGTTACCATCGAGATTTACAAAATCACACGTCACAAGTAAGCCTTGGTGACTGTCTCAGAATGTCTCACAACAGAAGGAGGGGCCGTTACAAAGAGGCAGTCAATAACATACAATAACACTTTTAAAAGCATGACTGAATATTATAACAGTTTAGATATAAAAGCCTCTGCCCCCCCCCCCCCCCATTTTGCTCTTACTAGGTCAAAAGTTACCATAAGCTGGCTTGATCTGTTGCCTTGTTCAACAGACAGCACTTGGGAAAACTAATAATTGAGCAACGTTCACTGGGGACCATGGGTTGCATTATCTGAGGATTTTGACATAACTACATTTTAAAGAGACACTACAGTCTTTCAGCAAGGAACACTGAGATACACACTGTACATGCTGCATGATGCGTGTTGTTGTTACAGACCTCCGTGTCTCTGTTACTTCCAAAGGGGGAGTGGCTCTTAGCCCAAGGCCAGTCAATAGCTCGGCTAACCGGGGTTATAGTATACATGTAGAGATATTTGATTTTCTAACTAAATTATCTGGGTGTCAGCTCAATTTTGAGCAGTCCAATTTAGTTCAATTTCAGTCGGACCAAGGTGTGTACGTGCATTTTAAAGGTTCATTTTAGCCAGACTAAGGGAATAATTTGACTTTCTCTTAGTCCATGTACTGACTGTGTTACTGTAATATTGTTGAGAGCACGGGTTTCTGATACAGAGAACCACACAGGGAAAAAACAGTCAGTCTGAAGGGTTTGTTTGAAACTTACATCAACTTTCTGAATTCTCACCAATGCATGTGGATTTGTTTGGAAACCAAAGAATATGAATATGAATCAAGACTTTAAGTTCTGTCTTGCAGCAGGGTCAAGTTGGCATCTTGCAAGCGCTATACATCTGGGAAGAGGCTGTAGGGGGCCTTCATTCACCAAAGTGACTAAGAAGCTGGCAAATTAACCTAAAAACTGCCTACAATCTTATCTAGCATCCCTTTAAGCAACACACCTTCAACGGACAAGCCTTCAAGAAAGATTGAACCTTTAGTTTCATATAGGGGGAGAGGAAGGGTGTGTATTTGAGGACAAACCAGTAGATGCTTTGTAGGTTTTTTTTTCCAGTTGTCAACAATATAAATCTCAATAAGACTACCACACAAGAATGGCAAGTTCATCTGATATCCAGGAGATGCAAGGTAAAATTCACTTACAAATGACTACAAGCACGTGCTTCCTGGAGACTGCGGACTATCCACTGACCTTGCCTGTAGTTGGTCTTTTGTGACCATGGGAGCTCAGCAAGGAGAGAACTGAACATCCAGTCTGCCTCCTCCTGCTGGAGAAAATCAGTGAACAACCGAAGCCTGGGAAGAGACAAGCAAGTAACGCCACATTTGATAGAGGTTGGGAACAGGGCCATTGAGCGAAGTAGATTAAAGACAAGAACAAATAAAAGTGAACCACACAAACTCCAGTGCAGTTTTTGGCAAGTAAAAATGAATTGGCAGGGCTCACATGGCGATTGGGATCTATAAACTCTCATAAACAGATGCGCCACAGCTCTCCAACATTTACTTCATCTCCACCTGAATTACTAAAGCACTGTGGCAAATGCTTTAATGAGGGAAAACGGTTCTGTTCTCGTCAAGAAATCTCTCTAGAAGTCTCAGGGAGTGAATTCACACACTTACTGAGACACTCCTGATGGGCCATGACTGATGTCGTACACCCCAGATTTCCTGAGGAAAAGAATGGGAAATTAGGTGGGATTTTAAGTCCGATAACAATGTTACACCTGTCCAACTAGCTTAAAAAGAGAGAAATCTCTGTTCCTCACCTATCTCCAGAACTATGGCACAGAAGTGAGTGGGATGATTAGATATCAATTGCCAAAGATATAATGGACAATATTTTACAGATACTAGCATAAACAGCACGACAATGACCGCCCATGGATTATGCCTGTGTTTATTTGACTGTACAGTGGGTAGGTGCTGCATGCGTGTACTGCAGTTTGTTAGCAAGAACACAACTGTTTTACATAGGTAGTGAAACAGTATATCAAAAGAATCTGCTATATGCTAGAATATTTTGACATGTTACATTCAGTAATATAGGATATATACAGTAAGTATAGGATATACTTACTCAATGACATTCTCCACAGGAATGTCCCGAAGTGGCTATATACCAAGGGGAGAAAAGACAGACAATGACTAAGCTACGTCTACAAAGATTTCGGGTGAATTAAATAGGACAAACATTTTTTTTTTTACATTGGTGCCACTTTAACATTATCATTATTACATATAACATGTCACACTCCTGCTCCCCTGCACACATTCAAACATATATAAAACACACAAGGCGTCACACGCACTTGAACATTCCCCTGAACTCCCAAACAGAGTAACATATTCATTCACTTTTTTATTTAAGTGAACCAGCATTTAATATTTAATACAAATTTTCATTGTGACACAATAACAGGGGTCAGAGGTTAGGGTCAGAGCTAACCAGTGGAAGGGTATGGACACGTCTTCACGAAGGTCTGAGCAAGGACGTGCTTTATGTAGTAACCATAATGTCTGAGGTATACCATGGACAGAGAGAGAAATAGTAAGAAGAGGAAAGTGTGAGAACTACCAGATAATTTCAATAATTCAAAGTTTGAGTTAAATTCAAAGTATGTATTATGTAAGGGAAGTTACAGTCAAAATCTTAAGTGCTCTAGCTTGACTGGTGCAAATTTGGAGTTGCACTGGCTGCTCAGTGGGGCCCTGTCAATGACCAGAGAAAATCTGGTACTTGCCTTGGCTGGTTGTTGAAATTCATACGTCCGTGGCCCTGTTTGCCATGATGTAGATTCAACTGTAGATCTAGCACCAAAACCTGAAGTATTCATCATAAATGACACATGTAAAATTGCTCAAGTAAACTTAGCACCGTAGTAAAAGTACTGAGGCATTCCCAGTCCCTTGTTTACCTGTAGGGTTATTGGGTTTAGCAGCTGTTGGTCTGACCAGGGGTTTAGCCCAGCAGCCTTGGACTCTTGCTCTCTGGCGTTTATCTCCCATGAAATAAACACTGTGGAGAATTAATCTTCATTACTTACACATTACTTCTTAATTCTCCATGTATCAAGGACTTCACAATCGTTCAACCTACAGTACAGCCTACACTTCAGTGACTAAGTACTGCCACCTAGAGGCAACATTTTTTTCACATTACAGGGCTGGCTGAGCATACCATTCCTGCTATACTGGGAATGTATTCATAGATGAACATCTAAGCCATCTAATTTAAGCCTTGATTTGCAATTAGCAAAGTCCATTATACTGTATACTGTACCATTGTCTGCTTGAGTATACAACTGAGTGAACAAGTTGGGTTGTTTCTCTGACAGACACAGGTGCCACGGTCTCACTCACCAAGACTGAGTACCTTAAACAAGTTTTGCACCACCTCCGATTTTTAAAACATATTTACCAACATTTCAGGTAAAAGTCTGAAGGCTCTAACAGCGACTGGCGTCTGTAGGTGTCGTACCACGAAAACATTTTTGGGGGGTTGTTGTATTGACAGAAGAAATATACTACATGTGGAATCTACTTTGTAATTTACAAAAATCATCCAACTTTATTTACTTTAACTTTCTTTACAATTCTATTTGGAATTTTGGGACCTGTTAGCGACTTTAGGCTAACTATCAGTAACTCTGAACAGTAGAGATACCCTGTTACAAAGGTAAATTATATGTTAAAAACAATGGCTGTCATTTCATTCCATGCCTGGGAGGTGTGCAACTGTGCTTTGCTTTATTGAGCTCTCAAAATAATTAAGCATATCTGTGTGTATGTTAGGCCCAGACTATTTTAGTGTTGAGCACGATACCTATGTACCACACACAATATAGTAACCACTAAATACACTATAATGCACATGGTTTTCATTAATTGTTGGCATTTTTATTTATTTAGCTATTTAGTTTAGCGTATCTACTCCATCATTCAACAAATTCATCTCATTTGATTATTACATAGAACTGAACTTGCGTACTAAGCATGGGAGTTCTGATACTAGAAATTAAGTTAAACTAACGTTACTAGTTTCGCCACTTGCAGTGAAGATACAGCCTAACACTAGGAGGCATGCTTTTTTGTGTAAACATTCGTTAGACGCAAAAACGTGTCGCCTGTCGCACAATTTAGGTAACATGAGATTCACACTTTAAATTCAACACCGTCCTGCCATAAGATTTACGTTATGTGTTATGTGCACACATTCTGACAGAACTATAATGCGGCTTTAAGAGTAGTCAGTTCTGCAAAACAACAACATAACGTTAACTAATCCAAATAGGTTGAAAACCTTCAAAAATACCTCAAAAGACATTCAGTGAAACAGACCGATCACCGTTTACGTCGTTATGTCAGAGACACTTATGGTTATGTGTTAAGTTACTGTACTTTACCCGTACCATCCTGGCAGGACAGTTGCGACCTAGCCTAGCCTTCAAGGCAGAATAACGAGTTTTATGTGTCGCCTGCTGCACAATTTTAGGTAACTACACGCAATTAACACTATAAATGTGATAATTTCAAAACTGTTCAAAACCTCAGAACTTACGTGTTAACGTGGTTCTATGCAGATATTACACTCTACTCGAGAGAAAGTCGCTGGTCCCTCACTGTACAGACGGTGCACTCGAAAATAAATCCCTTAGCAAACATAACTGAAACTAAAGGTTCCTATGTGATCTCTCGTGTAGACAAGAATGCTTCACCTTTAGATATTTCCTGTCTGTCTGGACCCTAATTAGTAGATTCGGGTGTATGAGGTCCTTCTTTGTAACCAATTGGGTTTCACCTGTTGAAGGTTAGGCTATATGAGACCTTTGGTAGCTCTCTAGTGGACAGATAGGCCTAGTATGCCTTCGAAACTGAGGTCAAGTGCAGGCAGGCTACAGTGTTATGTCTCATTTAATCTTTTTCTTTCCTTCAATCTGTTTCACTTAAAATCTTTTTCAAAAAAAGTCAGAGAAGTTGAGAACTTTATTAACAAACCAGACTGCATATTAAACATTTTGTTGGTACATGTTTCATACAAAATATTCATGATAAAGTATTGGTAACAAATTTTACTGACAAGTGTAGCTAGGGGGGAAAGTAATTTAATTAGGCCAAAAGCCATTGCTGCAAATCCAGCCACAAACAGGATTGTGCTACACAGTATAAGGCAGCGATGCATCCACACAGGGTTCATTCTTTGGTAAGAAGGATGCACTATTTTCAGACACAACCAGTGTTTCATGCCCCCAAAGTCCCCCCTCATTATAAGCCTTCATGGCTAAATGTCTTTACATTCAGCTAAGAGTTTTGGTTCTCTCAGAAATGCAATACAAAAATCAGTGCAGCTCACCAATACATTTCCAGCACCTTTTTAATATCAAAAACTAACAAATGTACTAGAGAAAATGAGGAATGTTTCTGAACTGTAAGAATAGCCCTTCGATGGTTTAAAGAGAAGGCACTTATTGAGGTTTTGTCCATACTTGCAAAGTATCATGGCACTAACCATAAATTACCAAGCTAAGATGTATGGCAACATAACAAAAAAAAAAATAATGAACTGTGCGGTATTATTATCTGCTTACAACAGCAGTGTACATACTATTTCAGTTGTTCTGAAAATATCTGCACTACTGATTTCAACCAACATCATGACTGATTTTTTTAAAACCTTTTTTTAGACCTGTAGCAGACTCCTCCAGATTAGGTAGACTTATCTATTTTTATACAACTTCCAAATGACAATGAGAAACACACATACAATTTAGCCCTTGGGAAGGAAAACCATAGACTAAATGTAAAAAAAAAAAAAAAACAAAAAAAAAAAAAACACACAACCTAGACACACATACAAAACACACAAATACATTGTGAGTATGGACCTAGCCATGGTGGGTCATCAATGTAAAGTAAACAGCCCGGACTTGAACGGCAAAGGTAAGGCCTCAAGGTCTTCTTTGGTCAGTTCAGTTTCAATCAGATTGGCTTATCTCAGCTTTCTCCTCCTCAGGTAACCAGCCCGCTGAGCTTTGTTCATCCTGGCACCGAGGTAGAGTACCAGTTGGGTGGGTGCAAGGACAGCAGAGAACCAGCCCTTTGATTACAAAAGAACACGAATTAAAGAAACCATGCATCAACTGCAGTGTGCGTGGATCCTTAAAGCCTGGTTAGTGTTTCTCTGTCAATTTCTTACGCTATGTTAACAAATCATGTAAATAGCATATAAATGCTTTTAAAACACAAAGAAGTCAAGAAAATAGATTTGCTTGGACACTTGGAGTAAGGGATGTACCATGACAGCGTGAGGGAAATAGCCATTGGTTTGGTCCTCTAGCCCCACAGTGTTCACTTCAGCTGCTACATAGCGATCAGGCGTGGGTTTGTCCAGAGTGGGTTTCCTGATCTTGGTCATCTTGGTGGCCACAAAGAAAGGAAGAACACTCTGTGGGACCAAACAGAAAGAGAGAAGTAATGCAAACACCACAGACGTGGTCACAGGAAAGAAAAGTTGATGACTAAACTTTTTGACAAATTTACCTGGACAATGATCCCCTTGCCCTTGTATTCCTCATGAACACCACGCGAGAAAAAGTCCACAAAGGCCTAATCAAACAGAATTTGAAAACATGGCTGTTAAGCTACCATCAGAGAAACAACACAAATGAACAGGCATATAAGTAAAGCAGAAGAACGCAGAGGTGGTGGACACTTACCTTGGTGGCAGAGTACACCGTCAGCAGGGGAACAGGATACATGCCACTGGCTGAGGAGATGTTCATAATCACACCTTTAGACCTGAAGGAGCACAGAGACAACAAAACCATCATCAAGACCATCAGCCTGTTGCCAGTCACAGTTTGCAAAGCAGCCTTAAACCACCTATAACAAAATGCAGGCCTGGAAGCGATAGCATTGAACAGTGCTTTTGTGCGTATACACACAGACACCATAGGCCAATCATGGTTGCCTGGTGTGTTGCCATGGCACCAGCTTGCTCATGCAGTCCCCCTGCAGCTGTGCTGATATGCTTGAGAGAGGGGCTAGGGGAGGGAGGGCTGTTCCTATTACCACTACATTTTTTAGCCTCTCCTATTGGTCTGAAGCAGACATGTGGGAGGCCATGGCCAATGGTAAGACTACAGTTTATGCCCCCTCCTCACCCACACCCAACACACACACACACACACACACACTCTCTCTCTCTCTCTCTCTCTAGCTAGAAGCTTTTCAATTCACACAATGAAAGGCAAGTGTGTGTGTCTGTATGTGTGTGTGTGTGTGTGTGTGTGTGTGTGTGTGTGTGTGTGTGTGTGTGTGTGTGTGTGTGTGTGGTGGACTGGGGATGCCGGGGAGACTTGAGCTGGGTAGTCAGAGAACACCCTCACACACACACACACACACACACACACACACACACATGCGCACAAACACACGTGCCCATGCCACTTCTACTGGCTTCAATTACAGGCTCTCCACAATAAGCTGCAATCATAGAGCCATGACCTGGACAGAAGGTGGTAAGTCACTCAGCAGACCTGCTCCCACAACACTCTGCTTCAGCTGCCAGCAACAACTAATCAGGACTACCACTATAAATACCTTATGAATAATCCAAATTAATCTGAGAAATAGATTATAGAGGTGAATTTCGTGGCTCTAACACAGCTTTTGGTGCTTCAGTAGTATCAGTAATGAGTACAGTAGCTGGTCCTATTGTGTACTGTACTATACACTACAAAGAATGAGCAGTTGCCTACCTCTCAACCATTCTTGGCAGCACCAGACGGGTCATCTAAAAGAGAGACATAACATACGACAAGAAACATTTTACATGAAGGATTTAGCTGCATTCTACAGTCCTGCTACCAAAAACTGGACTTCATTCAGTAAAACGTGAAGGCCATTGAGAGAATGACAGTATTTGTTCATTGACAGAATTCATCATTTTGGTGTCATGTTTGTACTGAGGGACAACAGGGGAGAAATATGGGCAAAGCTGAGGGAGTGACCGCAAGAATGCACAGGCATAAGAGAGAGTGTGAGCAAAAGAGAGAGTGCAAGAGAGAGAGAGAGAGCGAGAGAAAGAGAGAGAGAGAAGGAGAGGGAGTGGGAGAGAAGGTAGAGTGTGGGCGGTGAGAGCCAGAGACAGTGGTGGTGTAGTTCAGTGTTGCTCTGGGAACAACAGCAAAAGTGCAGGTCCATAAGCTACAAAGGAAGAGGTGGATGACCGTGTTCATGTGTTTGGTTAACTTAATATGGTACATATTCATAGAACCTGGCAATGGTCACCTTTAAAACAGCTACATGATCATAAAGGGCAGCCATAGAATTGACTGACACATTTAAAGTGCATGTACATTTTGCCCTTGAGAACCTGAGTGTTTTCAGAGAACAAAATAAACTCAGAAGTTTCTCGCTATGGTGGTCCTTACCTGACAAACTGAAGTAATGTTGACGTTGATCATGTTGTAAATAAACTAAAATAAATAAAACAAAGGAGCATATTTAATAATTAATAACATAACAAAAATAATCATCATCATCATCAGTAAGATGTATTGATGCAGTGTAACTCACGTTGTCCAGGTCAGGGATATGTAGGAAAAACTCTGGGTAAGGATAGGAGATTCCAACATTGTTCACTGTGGAGATTCATGTAAAGGAAAGTGTTTGAAAACGCTCATATCAGTGACTATTCCATTCATCACCACAAGGTGGGGGAGTAGTACAATAAGAATGGACGCTCCCCCAAGATATGCATTAACCAAATTTTAGCTAAACACAGACTTCAGAAACAATGGTGAACTAGATGACCATTCACACACTTAATGAGTGCAAAAATATAACCATACCGTAAAATACCATACCATAAAATTCTCTCATGAAGAGGCTACAATACACAATGCACCTCCAATACACCTCTATTCCAATAGCATTTTGCCAGTTTCTCCAATAGCATCAGTCTGACCTCCTAATAAGGAAGAAGCACTATGAGGCAACTCTGTTGGTAGAGAAAGCCATCCAACTTGTTTTACTGGAAAGCTAACCAAATACCAAGGCAGCACAAAGAAGATGTGTTTGATTGGGGGCGGGGGGGGGAATACTTTCTAAAATACAGATAAAGACCTCACACTTGGAGTGCCAAGCATGCGAGGAAGAAAGGGAGTGACGAAAGAGGAAACGTGATGCCAGTTAAATGTGGGTCGTAAACTCACCCAGAACACCAATTTCCAGCCCTTCCAGTCCAGCTTCAATCTTCGGATAGATGTCAGTCCTTCCAAAGTCGGCAGCAATGGTCTTGGTTTCCACCTTAAACAGGCTCTCTATTTAGTAAAGAAAAACAGAGTCAGCAGTGCTTCAGTCATAGACTACAGAAACTTTGAGGTGTGTCTAGGAGAGACAATGTGTGTGTTTGTGTGTGTGTGATTTTTTTTCTTGAGTCTTGAGTTTTTGAGATTTAGGTCCAAGTCAATTCTCAGGTCTCTGCCTGTTTTACACTTTTTACACCAATTATGTGCTAATGACCTTCACAGAACATCTTGAATTAAAATTTGGTTGCCATACAGCATTTCCCAGATAGCAACACATGAAAACAAATACCACATATGGCAAAATAGCGCCAGACTGCTGGAGAACCAATGAGCAAAACCAGTGGACCACTAGCCTCTTGTTATCTAGGATGTACATTCAGCTGTTGTTGCATGTACACACTCTATGTGCACGGTTACGCTGTAATAAGGAAGGGAATTACATTTAGCCTGAGAACTGAGTCAAGTCTTGATTCTCTGTGTGAGCAATTTAAGTGTGATTTAAGTGCGATTTAAGGGCCCAGACTTGAGTGACTGTCTTCAAGCAGACACACACAAGAGTAGCAACTTAATGTTTGCCAACAAATTAAAGGATCACTGTTTTGAAGATCAGTTCCCTCTTTCCTTCTCACACACACATATACACACACACTCACCTAGAGAAAAAAAAAAAAGAGAGCTCATAAAAGCTGCATTTACAACCAGTGACCAATTTTCACAAGCAGGGGGAGCTGTTCACCACATAATGCTCCCAACACACCTCTCTTCCCGCGTTTTGACGTGCCTGCTGCAATTAGAATTTATTGTCCAAAGACTCGTTTGTCGACACAGTGCTGGGGTGAATTATCGGAGGAAAATTCCTCCGATGTGCCGCGAGCAAAGATTGCTTGTGCCAGTGTAGAAGTAATTGCTCACTAAGGTGACATTACAGCAAGATCCATCCCCTTCCTCATGAAGGGTAGACAAGGTGATGAGAGAAGAGAAGACGCAAACCTCTAGTCAATTCAGAAGGTGCTCTCTTAAATTCAGTGACAAATTCTACAGGCCAAATGAGTTGGGGGGGGGGGGGGTGTCTTTGAGCAGTGACGTGATCCCCTGCGCTGTGACTGTGGTCACTCTCATTCCCCCCCCTCCCCTGCCCACCTTGGACGTTGAGGCTCGCCATGGCGTTGAGGCTGAGCATGAGATGGGAGTGCCAGGTTTGGCACAAAGAGCTCTGGCTCGTGAGGACCCATGCCACACACACACACACACACACACACACACACACACACACACACACACACACACACACACACACACACACACACACACACACACACACACACACACACACACACACACACACACACACACACACACACACCTCACGGACAGCGGGCTTCCAGCACGACTGTGGCACGGTAGCACTCTGGGTAATTGCAGAGCCCCAGTCCAGCAATGCAATGCCGTCACAGTCATTGTGTGATTACATTTCTAAGAGCTTGTGTGCGTGTGTGTGTGTGTGTACATACATATGTGCGGGTGTGTCTGCTATGGGCAATCACATCACGAGGCACACGCCCCAAGAGCTGTTCAAAAGCAACAGGACTGACTTTAAAAAGCTCCCCCTCTATTAGAAAGTGAAGCAAAGCTGGAGATGGCCATTTCACAGGCAGAAAGAGCCAGCTGAAGGGGGGGGGTGTAAGGATGCGGGAGATGCATTAGCACCTACCACCTCCCCATTTCCTCCTTCAGCCACAACAGTGGGCCAAGAACGTCACTCCCCGCAGCCTCCATTCTCTCTCCTCCCTCAGCCGCTCATTCACTCACACACAGACACACACACACACAGTATGAGCCACAGTAAAAAAAAAACGCAACAGTAGACAAAGCTTTTGGGTTTTGCAAGGCCTAAGAGGCAAATTAGAAAACTCTTCCTCGAACAAAAACACTGAGAGGAAGAAGAGGGTAGCCTGAATATTAGCCTTGCTGTGCGATAGAAGAGTGTTGCACACGTCAACAACCACTCAGACGCAGTCCTCTTCCCCCCCTTCCCCTCTCCTCCCCTCCCCTCCATATGTGCTCAGGGCCCACACTTCTTTTCCATGACGACAGACGTCATTTGAAAGAGTTCCAGGCTTTTAAAACAGGAGGGTGGGGTGGAAGAAAGAACTACATTTTGATAAAAAGTAACCATTTCATCACACCCCCCACACGCGCATACACACACACACACACACAGTGTGCAGAGAAAGGAATGATCTTGCTGGCCATCCAACAATGCCTTCTTAGTGCATGTTTACAAAAATCCAGCAAGGCAACCACTGTGGTTCGGAATTCAACAGGACAATAATGCAGCATTTCCACTATGGGGTAAAGCCTCAGATTTTTCCTCTTTCTGTGATAGGGGCTGAACCGGGGCCAGGGATCAAATGGCCTCAGGCCAGCCCTGGAGTAGAGCAGGGTCAAACTGGGGCTGAACTGGGACTTTTGGAATGGAATGTGATGCAACAATTAAACAGAAGAATTTTAAAAACTGTCAGGTAGCATTTGTTTAGGGTTGCCTAACGGCAGAAATAGTTTAGCTTTAGTTAGTATTTATAGAAATAACGATCTACAAAAAAAAAAATCCAAAAATCCACAATGCTCTAGCTAATCGAAATAGAAGACTGGGGCTAGGCATTGGTGTTTAAGACCAGGGTAAAGCCTGCGGGCAGCCCCAGTCCGTAATGGAAATGTGCCATAAGAATGCTCAGTCCCTGTCAAAGAGGAAATTAAGGACTCAGCGACCACATCTGATGACAACTTTCATAAATAATATCTTTCACCTTTAGAAAAGGATGCTTGCACCCAAGGTCAAAGACTTACCAAGGGACTTGGCCACGTCATCTAGTTTCTCCTGAGAACGACTGATGAGCATAATGGCGAAACCTCTGCGGGCAAGCTGTGAAAACAAGACATTGAAAGACTAAGTTTTAATATGATAGCTTTGTGTCTTCAGTTATTGATGAGAGCATGCTCTGCATCATGACATTACATTACATACAGTGGTGCCTACATGATGGTGATGGTGAACCTATGTATGTATGTATGTATGTATGTATGTATGTGTGTGTATACACACACATACATACATACATACATACATACACATACATACATACATACATGTGTGTGTCAGTGAGTGTGTATGTGTGTCAGTCACTCTGTGTTTTTGTGGCAACTGTGTGAAAGGAGGCTCTGTTTTATTCAAGTACTCTAAAAGGCCTCCCTGCCCTGGTCTTGGAGTAAAGCCTCTCGCTCTCTCTCTCTCCTCTGGATGAGTCAGGGCGCTCCTGTGGAGAGAGGAGCAGAAATAAGGAAAAACCTCACCTCCTCTGCATAGCATTTCCCAATGCCGTCTGTGGCGCCAGTCACAACTGGAAAGAGAGAGAGAACAAGAGAGAGCAGAGAAGGTCAGTCAAGGCGTCCCCAGCAAAACACACTCACTCATTCGTCGGTCATCTGCAGTGAACAGTGGAGTCAACACATTAACACAAAGCCTTCAAATTTTATGCACAACAAAACAAATAATTAGAAAATACATGCATGCAGTTAATACCCCAGTGTGGTTAATACACAGATTTCTCTTTTGATATTAGCGTAAAAACTTTATACATGGTGCTTATGCTCAGAAAATTACTGTATTCAAATAGCATAGCAAGATTCAAGACCAATATCTGATTTAATCACAAACCACTTGCACAAAAATCCCCTCACTGCTGTCAGGTACAGCCTTTAACTTAAGTGAAAGGAATTTTCGTTTTTTTGCTCAGTGCAAAGATGAGAAATTGTGAGGAAGTAGATTTAAAACTGTATGCCATTTAGGGTAACACAGATAATGGGGGCCCAAGACAAATGCATTACATTGCTTTCAGTTCATGACAAACTATCCATTCAAGTCAGCAAAGCCATGTTCAAATTTCATTGCACTTTCGTTTATACCCGACATGCACAAGAATGACATAAATGTTAATACAGGGTGGATATCTATTTGCACAGTACATTTTCACTACATAACACAATCATTCACTACCGAGACAGGCAGACACAGACACACAGTCCATTCACGAATATGTTGCAGTAGACAGGGAAAGAGATGGGGCTAGCGAACAGGGGGTGTGTGCTTGTGTGGGGAGGGGAAGGGGCCGGCTGATGACGAGCACAGAAGAGACACAGGGTAGGGAGGGGTGAGGAGGGATCCTGGGGGCTTCTATAAATAGAAAAAGAGAGCGGGGCGAGATGTGAGGCTGTGCAAAGAGAAATGGGCTGAAGAGATGGAGAAAGAACAGAGGCTGCCTCCCTATTTTTACCCTCTCTGAGAACGACCACGGCTTCAGCAGAGAACGACCATTGGGTCTGGTCTTTCATAGCAGACACTGAGATAGATGAGTGCCTTCACTATGTGCATGCTCTTTGGTTTGGTGAGCAGGACCACAGGATGGAATCTCCTAAGAAGGATTCTCTTCTCATCCAATAAGAAAAAAATAAAAATCATCATAAATAATCAGACATGGTGGTCAAAGAGCACTCCCTTCCTCTGCCATTGGCCAGTCATGGATAGCAGAGCACCCCTCTACTCACTGAATCTGACTGCACAAATCAGAACTGCCCTTCAGCCACAAACCCCATAACCACACCGAGTCTACAAGTGGTCAATAACAGTAAAACGGACAAACTCTAAAACTATACCCTTGCTACGTTTTCTTAGTCTAACAATGTCGAAATACAAATCCTTTCAACTTCATTAGAGCGATAGGCATCTGCCCTCTCAAACACCCCTGCATACTCGGTCTAAGAAACACTGTTGCCTCAAGACAACACTGAACAATGACTGCAGGGTGAAACCCAAACTGAAAATACTTTCCAAAACAATACACATCCATACCATAGCATAAGAGATCTTGTCGCTTAGATGTATATGGTATTTGAGTGGGCCCCAAGTCAAGTCTGCATACATGCATGTACACCTGCAGAATACCTGCCTCGGGTGGGGTGCCTTACATGAAACTACCATCGCTACCCATGCATATGTGCACGTAGCTGACACCTTGACATGTTCTTCTGGGTGTGCAAGTTCTTCTTTCTGAAAGGGTGGGAGGGAGGATGAGTTCACAAGATCAAGAGAGCTTGAACATCTTTTGTGTTCTAATCAAGTGGAAAAGATGACAAAATTCACATATTTTCATGCTTTGCCCCCCCCCCCCGCCACACTTATGACTTTTGTTTGAAGGTTACAAAATCACCAGGCTGCATTCATTAGCTAGATCCGAGACATCATCCTTGCATCAACCTATAACTGAGAATAATAACAGAAAAATGCTACAAACATACACATGAAATAATAATGTTTCCAAAAATACTGGTTGCTATAGGTAATATTCTAATGAAAAATAGTTATCCCACACCCCTCATACACATACACACACACACACATTTGAGCCATAAACTGACACACACACACACACACACACACACGTGAATCATACGAAAATGACTGATGCTCCACAGAGGTGTTTACAGAGATGTCTGAGCATACATGCTGTGTGTGTTGTGTGTGTTCTAATCATCTTTGTGCAATCATATAGTACATAGGAAAGAGGCAACCATGAATGCTGAGAGATTAAATAGAATTGTGGGAAAAGGGCAGGCAAGAGCGTCCTGTTGAAAAAAATACGACCCCCCTCCCTACCACCACCACCACCACCACTGCAGATGTAAGCGTTCCGACTCCTGCATTGAGAAAAAAATGAAATAAATAAAAAAATTCCCCAGGCTAAAAAAAGCGTCAACTTCGGTAAAAATAGCAGCTTCGTCTGGGGCCACCTCAGCACCTGAATACTAACAAGATGCTCACCCTCCTCCTCACTCCTCCACCACCTCCAACCACCTCACCTCCCTGCCCCCACCCCCACTGAAGTGGACGTGCATCTGTCTGTGGGGGTTAAGCGCTAATGAATGCTTCCGCTTTACTGGCTACACGATGCTTTCATTCAGCAAATACCCATTCACCATCTAAAATTTAAAAATGATAAATAAATAAGTAAATAAAATCCCCAGAACTGCTCTCCAAAATTGCCTTGCAGGCTGTGGACTCAAACTCAGGGTGCCCCCCTCTCTTCCAATCAGAGTTGGATGTGGCGAAAGCAGCAACTGCAGTCCTTGTGTGCTCCCCCGAATGCAGTGTTATGTAATCTGTCGCATCCCTTCTCTCCCTGCCCTCTTGCATCCTCTCTTGTGAATGAAGCCTGCCTCACTGCGCTGGGGCTGAATTCATCACTGCCGCGGCTGCTGCAGCAGATCAGCGTGCAGACACTCACTCATCCACCCATCCCTATCCACCCACTCCCAAAAGCCAGGCAGCTTTAAATAGTACAAACAGTCACATGGCCAAAATCAAAAGTACACACCAGAACCACAAGACCAAAATAGCTTTCTATATCAGGATAAAAACTGTGTGTGTGTGGGGGGGGGTGGCATATAGATATATTTATATTCTCTCTCTCTCTCTCTCTCATACACACACGCACACACGTACGTACAGAAAGTATGCACTTTGCACCCAATGACTTCCTAATCTGCTAAAGTTCTGCAAATCTATTCAGCAAATCTATTAACAGTCCAAATAAGGTCCAACTGGGTATCACAATAACTCTTCAGAGAGTGACCAAGTGGTAAATACTAAACAACATTGGAATTGGTACGGTGTTGATAGCTGAGACCAAGCAGTTAGGATAAGAGCTGAATACTTTTGCATTTTGATTTGAATAAAGAGAATAAGATATGCCTTCCGTAAGTGAAAGAATTCAGTCTTGCCACCACCTTAGGATGTGCATCACAACATTCATATGCTGCCCAATTAAGTCTGTACTGTAGAAATTTGTATATATACAGCAATCTATACTTACATTTACCCATTTATTTTACACTGAAAGTAAAAAACATTACAGTGTCATCAGGGTTATATGAGGTCAACAACATAGGATATGCACAGTATCTCTAAAACCGCAACTAGAGACGATGTCCCTTGTAAGATGTCAAGTCTGATTTTAAAACATAACTCAAAGTCTAATTTAAAACAGAACCCATAAGGCTAAGGTTTGAGATGCCAAATAATAGACATCAGTTTCTCTCCAGCATTAGTTTCTCTCCTTGCAATGACAATTATTTCCTAGTATTTTTTAAGAATGAACCCAGTTAAAGCTAAACATACATAGCTTTATAAAAGTGCAAGTGACACTGGAATAGAATTCAGAATAAGCTCTGCCTTATTGTAGCAAAGTGCAAACACAAACAATTCCAAAGGGAGAGAGCAGATGGGAGATTTCCTTTTTGTAAATAAATAAATAAAATGTGGAGTCGTGACAGAAGAGAAGGAAGAGGGGAGGGGGCGCAAACAAACACTGGGTGGAGGCAGGGTGGGAGGAATGAAGGGATGTACTAAGCTGAGAAAGAGGAGAGGGAGGAAAAGGAGGGGGTAGAGAGAGACAGCGAGAGAGAAAGAGAGAGAGACTCTAAGAAGGGGCGTGGATTATGTCTGCAATTGTACAGATTCTATTTTACCCATCAGCCTCAGCTCCAACACGTGTCAGAGAGTGTGTTCCATCACATGAGTGCCAGCGTTCCCCTCCTACTCAAGCCCCTTAGACCCTCTCCTTTTCTATCACACACACACACTCACACACAATCCCTCTGTAAAACAGGAGAGAATCTCAACCAATCACCATTCATACCACACAGGCATGCCACATTCACAAGCAAGGAGACTCAGAATACGGGCTCATCCCTATATAACACAGTGCAATGAATATGAAACAGAGCTTATTATAATTTATGCATTCCTCCCTCAATAACTAACGTACCATAGTTATACTTCATCATGAGGTCTCTTAATTTTCCACTGACAAGAGGAATAGTTGTATAAAGAGTAAAGCATTATGAAGGAGCCATTTCCCTTGGAGTGCAAAGTCATTTCCTCTTGCTAAATATCTTTCCTTCTCCTGTGTAGCACATTGTCCCAAGTAAACCTAATGTGACGGGTATCCGCACGGACAAGCCCTGGAACTGTTACGCAATGATGATGCTGCTGGCCCAGGAGGAGGAAGACAGGAAGAAGCCGAGAAGGTTCACAAGCCCTGTGTTTGATTCTTACATATAACGATTTTTACAAACCCACTCATATATGGTCATCACTGTGATCATATTGTAATTTTGGTTACGAGCTTTCATTTGGGTAATACATTCTGTCTCAGATCCAACAAAAGCTGGTTTATCGATGATGATGAAAATAAAAATCACATACATTTATCGGACGTCTACACAGCCCCCCGCCCCCAATACCAACTGAAGCCAATTTTTAACTCAGCACAGCACAGCAGAGTACAGCACTTCTTGAAAAATCCACTTTCAATGTAATACTCGCGTTAAGAACTAGGGGTCTCCATTACACATTCAACACTGCTGCTCAGAGTGGTTTTACGTCAGAATTAAATAAAAATAAATGTATGTATGCGCCTTTTTACACTGCTTCCCGAATGTGCTCTCAAGTCTCTCTTGAGGCAGCTGGAGGCAGAATAAAGTCGTCGTCCTGGCATGCTTTCTGTGTGACCCTGCGTACTCATTAGGTAAAAGACAGAACTTGTTGATCTGGTTGTACATGAATGTTGCATCTGAGAAAAACTTATCCATTCGTCTTTACTCCACACCCTATTGAAATACTACAAACTTGAAACTAGACCTAGATCACAAGTGAAATGTCTTGAGTACCGTCTTCAGAAATAGGCCTAAATGGTGATGTTATGATGTAAATCGATAGGTGGCAAATCAATCGGCCAGCATATGATTAAGTTAAGGTTTAAAAGACCCGTTTGAGACTGTCCTGACATATCATTGCGCAACCCTGATTAAGTTGTATTACAAGACTGTCAGGATCATAAACTTGTTCTCCAAGGTGAGGTACCAAGTCGCCTGAACACTTGGGATGACACTCATTGAAAGTGAATGCGCCAGAAGCAAGTCAGACTGGTCCTGAGTTTAGTAGGTTTCAAGGAGTGGCGCCTCAACTCACCACAGTCGCGCTACTCAGTTGCCTAAAACCCATGTATGCGCCGCGACAGAAAATTACTTTAAATAAATACATCGGGTTAAAACTCTAAATCTGCCAATGCCATGTAAAGTGATCCTCCGCCCTTTACGACAAGCAATCTAGCCTATGCAAATAGATTTGTTTCATGCGCATGTGCAATGACAAAGCATCGAAATTATTCGGGGCTATCGTCATCTGTGTGAAATTGGTCATTTTTTTCTTTAGAGCATTACATCTACTTGAAGTTGTAGCCTAGTCAGCTAGGCTACACGCAATCGACCAATGCGACATACCAGTCATCCTTCGCTAACTGCACGTGGTGCAGATGAAGACTGCATACCGATGCAGGTGTGCGTTACAGATCACAACTGCGTCATCGCACATTACTAACAGTTTACCACACACAATCTCCGGTTAATGAAATACATCTCTTGACATTAAACCCTGAAAAAAGAAATTTAGCAGAGACCAGATTTGATACAACATAAAAGCCGAATTGGCTGGCACAGCTGGACGCCAGGGGCTCTGGTCTAGTTGATAGAGCGACGCAGCGCCAGACTGAGCTGAGAGAACTGGAGAACTGGGTCAGACTAGGCCGGGGATATGTCTCGGCGTTTTTTTCATGACGTTGTTACAATTATTACCGATACCTCTGAGAGGTGTTGTAACTCTTGAAAAGTAAAACTAAATATTTGAATCGTAAATGTTAGGAATATTACCCTATTCGTTGAAGCCAATATCATTAATTGCTATGCCCGGAAATATTTAATTGAATGTGAATTGCGAATCTTAAGAAACCAATTAACTTAATATTTCATAATGTAACACTAGACGTGTACAGAAGGTTATATCAAATAGATTAATGCTATAGGTTTCGGTCACTAATATCTGGCAATGCAGATACCTGTATTGGCCATGATGGTGTCCTACTATTTTTTTCAGCATCATGTGGGTAGTTCTAGCTGGGTGCTTACCTAGATATTACAGGTCATCAAATTTGCGCATAAATGTGTTCACTTATGGCGCAGTCATTCACTCACCACCCTCCCTACCCGGAACACTGCTTCTAGTCTACTATCATCACTTCCAGCTACAGCCAAAACAGCGCCCAGTTCAATCCATATTAACCTAAATGCACGTAAATACGCACGCTTTTCAATCAATAACAAAACTAGGCTACTTCGTAGTGGGGTCATTTAAAAGAACGATGCAGATGATGAATTGTTAAGTGCGTATGTCACAGAGAGATTTGACCACTAATAATATTCAGATTGCAATTTATGAGTGCGAGTTCAACCACCGCCATCACCTAATAGCGACGGCTCAGTGGAACAAATACCATAAGCTATGGCTGCTACAGCGTTTGAGGACTGACCTAGTATTTTAAGTAACCAGGTGAATCATCTTCGTCTTGAGGATGAACTTAGAAGTCTGTGGGTCCTTAAACTGTGAAAAGATGTTGACCTTTTGCCGGAGGTGAAAATTCAAAGACCAACTCACCTGCCCATTTTCCCAGCTTAGGAGTAAGTAGAGCTCCGTTCCCAATCACCCATATCCGAATGCCGGTGATAAGTTTATAGAGCAGCCACAGCGATAATAAGGCCGTGACAAGTGCACCGACCCAGTAAAACGGCGTTTCAGCAGAACGAAGCAAGTCCGCCAGGTAGAACGATTCCATGAGAGCGGGTGTCTTTGAGCGTGAAGTGACCCAAAATACGGCAATATGCACTAATGTAGAGCAACAACGTGCGAGCCCCTTTATAAGCAGGTTGTAGCTTCACTCCCACAACTCACCCAACACACTAGACTATCCAGATTTATGTGCACGCCCCCCACCTACTCTATAGACTTTCGGCCAGCCCTCTTCTATTGTTGGTTGGGTGCCGGTTCTGTCTACCAATAAGCACATCCCATTCATTGGACAACAGCTCTGCCAGTCAGAAAAATTCCATTCTCATTCATTCCATTTTCTGTATGAAAGAGGCTGGGCCAGTTTCGATAGCGGGCGAGAGGGGATTGGTGAATCATTACGGCAGCCTCTCTGCAGGCCTTTCATTGGCTCTGATTCAGAACAGGTTTTTCTGTTTCAGTCAGGATTACGAAACCTTCCAAGGCCACGCTCGCCAAAGCGGTGCACACCACTTTATGAATGGAGGTCTGCTCCAATTGGCCGAAACGACAACTACTATCCCACCTTCGTAGATGCTTTTTGAGAGATGCTATTTGTTTGACGATATGTCAGTTTGGCTACGGCAAATCGTTAGAGCGTATGGCATTTATCAACGAATATTTCTTTAACTCTAGTTTTCAAGGCTTAAAGCACACTTAGAGCGATCAGTAGTGTTTACAGGGCTGTGGGTTTTAGGCGTCAGATAAATGCTAAGCTATGCCTGAGCCGTGTGTTCATTGAAAAATTCTATCGCGTTTGTGCGCCATGAACTACAACTCCCAGTATCCCATGGCAGACACTCGCGAGAGCACATCATTATACGTTTACAAACACGGAAGAAGTCCTATGATTATGTAAACATCAAGGCAGGTGGCAGAGAACCTCTACTCTTCAGCATGTCAGTGATATGACACACAGAGATCACGACATCGATCAACACATTATGACTCACAGATAACCAAAAGATGTTGTATCTGAGATATGTTCGTGACCAACGTCAGATATTTTAGAAAAAGACAGCTGGGGCTACAGGCTTATGAAACTGACAGTGGTTCAGTCTTTAGGTTTGATATGACATGCTCTCCCACTGTCGCCATTCTTGCTCGTTTTACGGAATAGACCTGTAACTTAAACGTAAATATCAAGCAAACGAGATGTGGCAGTGGACATTTGCGACAAGGAAATACTTGTGGGAGGCCCCCTGACTATACAAAACATTTTATTTTTTGAAAATGTTGCATACATATTATTATGTTAACGACAGAATGTAGATGCATTGTGGACCACCATCTGAGAGGAGCAGTCTTCTCTTCAGACCCAAATTATTCGGTGTTTCTACATGGAATAACCATGTGTGTCTGTCGACACCTTTCCTTATATTCTAACATGTTATTTTTACATAGCCATAACTCACAGTTACATTATAACTCACACTAACAGGAGGATGTGTGTGTTCAGTGTTAATGTGGAAAACATTATTTTCAGTGTGACATTTGCTCTGTCCAATGTAAAGAAGAGAGAGGACACAAGTCGAGGTAATTTTCAGACAAACACGAGAGTTAATAAAGTTTATTAAAGTTTGCACTCATCCAACAAACGCAACAACAAATGCATACCCCAATTAAACATTTTTATGTGCTCATAAGCTTGGCTATGCTTATCCATACAAATTTTACAGCAGATACACCACACCACCGTAGCTTGCTGGATACGTTTGCTGGAGACCGAAACCCACTAATGAATTCGATTGAAACGCATTTACACATATCCCTTTTTCATTTTTCTTTTATTTTTCTCATACTTGTAAAATGTAAAATTCCTGTTTTAATATCCACTACAATTAGCTCTGCAAATCCATTTCAAAACAGTTCGAGCCTTTTATAATTTACAGCACGTCCCACAATCCACCAACAAAAACTTTAGGGCTAACACCTGTTTTTCACTCTACCAGTGCTCCCTGTGAGGGAAAACAGCAGTTACTACGAACGTTTGTTTCACAGAACCTTTGAAGAGACATTTATCTTAAAAACAGTATCACGTATCAATGTTAAAACATATTAGTATCAATGTTAAAACATGAAAACAAACATATAAGTATAACTATGCTTGCTTTCACAACTGAACTTAGCTGAATAGAAGAGCAAAACAATTCAGCACCACCAGTAGTGGACAGCGACCAGTTTGCGTTGCTATATATTACAGTTCTTCTTCCCTCAGTTCCACAATCATTAGGGCCTACTGTTTCGAATACATTCTTGAATCTAATACAGGTCTGTGGTAATGCACCGAGTGTCATTACGTCTCCCTAAACAAAGGCGTTTTTTAAACATTCACTCTTTGACGTGGTGACCTCCGTTATGGCTAGAGATATTTGAACAATTTAGTATAAATGTTCTATGATTTCCATTTACCATAAACATTTTCAAAGAAAGCATTTTCACACACCATACAAAGTTACAATGTAGAGATTAAGGCAAGGAATTTAATAAGCAAACATTTCGTGTCTTCTCCTATGCCTTCTATAAAGACCTGCCTAAACGTTCAAGGAAACATTTTATACGTCACCCATAAGGATGAATAGCAACCGCAGCAAAACGCTTAAAACATTGCGACCACTAAACTTGGCCCTGGTCTAAATATATTGTGTATATCTGTCTATCGTTCTAAGCCATCATGTATAAAACCATGATTTTTGTTATATTAAAAATCTACATATGCATGGACAGGGAACAGAGTTTACAGTAAAATTCCAGAGGAACACTTACAAGAAACGCCAGTTAGAAACGGACATCAGCTCGCCGTCAACTTTTTCCTAAGCAAATGTTTTGACCATAGGTCAATTTAACGCGAGTGATCCATAACCGTTTCCAAAAGTGTGAGCAAACTGCTTAGTCACACCATCTAAAGTGACTGTCAGAGACTAAGGTAAGTAATTATGAAATAATTAAACTCGACCCTCCCGTCTTTTCTCCTATGTCTTCAACAAAGACCTGCTCCGAGTATCATGTTGCCTTTATCGGCCGAACCCATTATGAATAACAGCGATTTTTGATACATTAAAACATCTAGAGATACATGGTCAGGGAACTGAGTTTACAGAAAATTACAGAGGAACACGTACAAGAAACGCCAGTCAGAAACGGATATGAACTGACACATACCTTGCCGTAAACTTTTCACTGAGCAAATGCTTTGACCAAAGCATAATTTAACTTCAGTGATCCCAGTTCTAAAACAAAACAAAACAAGACAGACGTTTTAAAAACAAGTGATTTTTTCAGAGATATGGTTTGTGCATATGTATGTTTTATCCTTACAGGATCAGCAGTCTGTGAATGAGTTGATCTTGTACACTCTCATATTGGTCATCATGTTGTGACTGCAGGAAATTAACAAAAGGAAATATTAATTTAGACATCTATTTAGACCTCTGAATATCACCAGTAAGTAACACACTCACGGCAAATTTAATACACACACACAGGGGCGCACACATACACACACACACACTCCATGACATTCACCACACTCACAGAAAAGGGGGCATGTATTTGAACACACACACACACCGAGACATACACCCACTCACAGAAAAAAGGGTATGTATTTGATCACACACACACACACACACACACACACACACACACACACACACACACACACAGAATAGGTGTGTGTGTGTGTGAGAGAGAGAGAGAGAGAGAGAGAGAGAGACTTTTCCACATACAAAAACATTTCTTTTTATGTAGATGATATGGGAATTCCTCTGGTCCTTACATTATTCTGCTAGGACAGGTAAGAGTTGTATATATGTTTTCAATCGGACTTTTCATATGGGTTTACTTGTATCTTTGACTTGTGTTAAAACACACACACACACACACCCTCTCTCTCTCTATATATATATCTTTAACTCACTCACTCACACACACACACACACACACACACAGACACATTCTCTATCTCTCACTCGCTCACGCACACACACACACTCTCTCTCTCTCTATCTCTCTCTCACTCACTCACACACACTGTAGCACATCTCAATATACATGTATGCCTCGACACATTGTTGATGTAACTGTTCTGATTTGGTGATATATATATATAGTTTTTAAATCTACCTCAAGTCTCAGATGTAGTAAAACATACATATCAAAATGCATAGAAGCTCCTGCCCTTTTTTAAATAAATAAGTAATTATTAAGGGACACATTCAGATCAGCTGTTTAACTGGGCCTGATCTATTCAACCTTTTATTCCCACAACAGTAATGGTTAATTGTCATCTGGATATGATGTTGACGTGCCTCATTCCAATTCTCATAATTTCTTTGATACTAAAACAAATTTTCTACCCAAAATAAAGAAATGCATTGACAAAACACAGATAACCTCTAAATTCTGCCCACACAGAACACACAAATCACACTTAATATATTCTCATAAAATAGAAGCATCCCCATTGTAATACACACAGAATTCATTCTCACAGAAGGCTTCCCTGTCCCTGAAAACAATAGTTTTCTTTCTTGGGAATGCTTAAAAGCGACAGAGCAACAATCTTTTTGGTATTACATAAAATACATATAGAAATACAAAAATACATTGGTCAAAAGCTCAAAGCCCTACTAACCCACGGCAATACGACATTCTCCCCTGAATACTTCTGCTCTGACCCACACACACACACAATTTAAACATGCTACCCGTGAAGAGACACTGCTCATTGTTCACATGCTACTGCATACAGAAAAGTGCACAAGGCAAACGTATACCTGACAACTTAAAACACACACACACACACACACACACACAGAACTATGCAAACCCTCTATAACATCTATGACGTCTGTAGTGTAACATGCAACATCTGATCACAGGAAAAGCCAGAGGTACAAAAATCTTTAAAGACTGCTATACAAAGTCTCTATATTCTTTATATTGTAATCTTCATACACATCCACGTCATCCATATCTGCATCAACAATTCATAGTGGAGCATTAGGCTTTTCATTTCCATACCACTGGTTTTAGCATATAGTTGCTTCTTAAAATTTAACACATCTCATCTCAAAATGCACGCCTGCTCCAGCATTTTAGTTTTAAAGAGTTTGATTTCTGCATCTTTGAGAGTTTAGGTAATGTATGACTTACAAACTTCTTTTCAAATCATAACCGTTTAGGATATTTCAAGCACTTTAGGATTCCTGAACTATAGATCTATGGCCTACACCATGGTTTGACCGTACATCTACATCTGAAACACAGATTAACAGAAACTGGCTTGACATCACTTAGGTCATTCAGATCAAAGTTATTTTCTCTGGTTCTACTGAATGGCCCCCCACTCCTGCTCACCCCGCCTCCCTTTGCTCAGCCCGGCAATGACTGTAAAGGCGTTGGCTGATACCTGGTATCCAAACAGCAACAGCAGAAACAGCAGAAACCAGCTCCTGCCCCTCTTTCCCAGCTCCTGCTCCTTTTTTCCCAGCTCCTGCCTCTTTTCCCGGCTCCTGGTCCTCTTGTCCAGCTCCTGCTCCTCTTTTCCCAGCTCCTGCTCCTTTTTTCTAGCTCCTGCTCCTCTTTTCCTGGCTCCTGCCCCTCTTTCCTGGCTCCTGCCCCTCTTTCCCGGCTCCTGGTCCTCTTGTCCAGCTCCTGCCCCTCTTTCCCGGCTCCTGGTCCTCTTGTCCAGCTCCTGCCTCTCTTTCCTGGCTCCTGCCCCTCTTTCCCCAGCTCCTGCTCCTTTTTTTCTAGCTCCTGCTCCTCTTTCCCTGGCTCCTGCTCCTCTTTTCTTGGCTCCTGCTCCTCTTTTCCTGGCTCCTGCTCCTCTTTTCGGCTCCTGCTCCTCTTTCCCCGGCTCCTGCCTCTCTTTCACTGGCTCCTGCTCCTCTTTTCGGCTCCTGCCTCTCTTTCACTGGCTCCTGCTCCTTTTTTTCTGGCACCTGCTCCTCTTGTCCGGCTCCTTCTCCTCTTTTCCATTCTTCCTCTCCACTTCTTTTGTTGAGGTGAACATACATGTAGGTATCGCTTGCCAGGTACCCCCTGTATCTCTCCTGTAAGACAAAGACAAGTTGCTAAGACTCAGTCTAAATAGTCCTCAGGGAAGGCAGCTATGTTTGTGTGTTTAAAGAGCACATAATACATGTTATCCTCTTGTCATGTTGAGCTCTGTGTCTGAGTCAAACTGAAACATTTGTTTGTAAATTAGTTCCTTCTTGCTGTCCTATATTTGTGTTCCCAATCTCTCTCTTTATCTCTCTCTCTCACACACACACTCCTCAGACACGGCAACACACACATACCTACATACACACAGGCACAAGATATTTCCAAATTATTCACTTGTTGACTTCATAATAAAAAACCTCCATGAATCCAGATCACCTGGTATTAATAGTGAAATCCATGCAATAACACAACAGAAACAGTGCAACATAGTCTTGGCTGGGCTGATCCCAAAGTGTTCATTTTGAGGCTGATTTCTGTGCACCACTCGGTGCAAAGCATATGGACAGAGAGTAATAGGAGGAGTGAACCTCCTCCGTGAGGTGAGAATCTGGCTGCAGGTTGACCTCTCTAAATGCCCCCTTAGGGCCCTGTCCTGGGCTGCACACAGATCAAGTGTCTCGCTGCTGGGTTCTTAATCTGTGACCACAACCACACAGATACAGACACACACACGCACGCACACATGCATGTGCACACACAAACACACACACACACACAGCTATTTTGCACACCCGTATTAACACACATTTACTCTCTGACATACACAGAGAGTCTCAATCAGCACTAAAGAAATAAAACTGAAAATTTTGAGCCAAACATTTCAAATGACTTACTATAACTATGCTCCCTGTATGCCATTTGAGTCCACTTTACCTTCTACTAATATAGCCAGTGAACAAAAGCAAGAGCAAAAACGTGAATACAAACAAGCTGAAGTAAGGTGCATATTCCTACAGTATTAATTGAAAAGATTATAAAATGCTGAAATTACACAGGATGACGGTGGTTGACATGGGGCTTGATAATAAGCCATCATCTCTATCTGGTGAATACAGAGACACCAAGTCTGCTTTGCCAGTCGTCCATTAAAACTGTTTACTCCTTCAATTTACCTGTGTCCGCCTATAAATAGCCACTGTTTTGGACACTCAGAGCCAGCTCCTCACCCATCACTCAACCCTCTGGTTGTCTCCAACAGATGTAGGAATGTCTGTCTGTCTGTCTGATTTTCCATCTCCATCTCTGTGTCTTTTTCTCTTGTTCTTTAAATCTGTATGGTCTTGGCTCTTAAATAGACCTTTGTAAAAACATTCATTTTGCAAATGATTTAACAAGGTTTCTTATGGGCAGTCATAAGAACAACACCACTAACACACACACAGACACACAGACACACACACACATACACTGCCCATACATGATTGCTTGTCTGTCAAAATATTACCCTAAAATCATTGGTTGCAAAGTGACCAAATGTGTGTATCATCATTGAAGACTCTGTCTTTCCATAGCAATTATAGAATTTGTCAGATAAATATGTGTAAGTATGTATATCATCAACTATCAGTTTCACCATATACTGATCTGAGACTGTAAGTACAATGATTTATCAAGTTACAATTATTAATAAGGTTTCAGAACACTCAGGAGCTAGATGTGATTGCTGTGAGGTGATTACTGTGATTGCTGTGATTGCTGTGATTGCTGTAAGATACTCAGGATCTAGATGTGATTGCTGTCAGGTGAGCATTTAAGCTACTTGAACAAAAATATGATAAATGTGTGTTTGGGCATAATTTTGTGTCTCAACTACTTTTTCAAGAAATTCCTTTTCATCATGGAACATCAAGGAATTTCTGTGATGTCTTTGAATTTGTCCTCATGTCTTTCTTTCTATACTGCAAGGTATCCAAAACATTCTGAATGGAACTGAGTCAACTATTATAAAGTACAATTACATTTCTGATTAGTAGTAATATTTTCTGTCAGGTATTAGCCAATGTATTAACAAATAAAATCAACTCGAGCACAATCTTCACTTGAAAAATATTAGAATCAAATGTATTGTGTTCTTCGGAAGAAGTCAGCAAACTTCAGCTCTGTGCTTAAGTATGTTTTTTGACTATCTGTCAATATCTGTTAATATCTAAAACTTGTGACACTAGATTTGACAGATGAATATTGTACTTTTGACATCAACTACTACACATCATTTGTAACAGTTCGATTTGAGCTTGATAATATTAACAATGGTGACAGCAGATAAATGACTCTTTATCATAGCATCCATAAGAATGCAGAATGTATAGCGATTGACCGCATCCAAAGTTTTGCTTTAATAATAGCAAAATTATGAAATCAGAAAAGTGGAAACACTGTTACTGATGTTGGGTGTGAGGAAACACAGGTTAAGGCTGTGCCTAGGTCACCAACGAAGTGATTTAAAAACATGCCACTGACACCCTAACATTGACAAAATAAGCATTACATTACACTGTCTTTTTAACTCAAGTAGAAATGATTTGCAAACTTTCTCTTGTCTTGAAGCCTGTGTATTTGATCAGGAGTCAAGCTTGGTCCTCAGGTTCAATTTCTTACACATACATATAATTATTTAACTACTAGTAATAAAATAGTAACATTCAACCGCTGAAGTTAAATTATTATATTATTGTTATATTATACTGCACGTATTTTAGAATTAAGATTAGAATTAGTGCAACTGTCTATCTATCTATCGTGAGGAAACCGTAAGGTCAAATAAAATGTCTGAAGGATCTATAATGTACACTGGGGAGTTGCAAACACTAAACAAATAGGATGTCTATAGAGAAGTTGAATTTGTTGCATGTTTACCATATCTACCATATTTTTGTCAAAGAAGAAATGCGTGTTCCAGAAGAAATATCTCAACTATTTTTTTAACTGTTTCAAATAAAATTGCAATAATATCATTTCTGTTCCTCCAGTAGAAAATAATGTGCTTTACATATGAACTATGTCTAACTCTTATGTAATTTTTAAATCCAGAAAGTATTAAAACACTGCAATTTGTACATCAGGGAGTGTGTGTGCATGCACATGTGTGTGAGGGTGTATGTATGTGTGTGTGTGTGTGTGTGTGAGTATGTGTGCATGTGTGTGTGGAGGGGTGTATGCTCATCTCAGAATACCTGCCTCTTACACATAAATAAGCTTATGCTCAGCTCCACACATGATCTGAGTGCATCTACACAAGTCCAAGTCCTCTGTGCCCACCAAAGTGTGATTACGAACTATTCACAGCCAGAAACTAACGTTGACGTAACCCCATACCCAGCACGCTGTGTGAACCAAAGGTGCAGATAGGATAAGCCTCTATGCGGCGGTCTGTACCTGTTCTCCTGACGTCACAGGGACCCTCACCTGGGCCTGGGAGGAGTGCTGATGCTGACTCACCCCTAACACTTTCACTGACTCATCAACACTTTGTAGAAGGACACAAGGACACAGGAGGCAGACTGGGGAAGCATCGCTGCTCACCCACTGACACAAAACCTAAAGTCTTTGAATGCACATAAACACACACACACACACACAAATGCAGATACAGACACACACACCTGCCATACATCTTATAAAATTGGAGCACAAAGGTAGGCAATTATAAAATAAAAAAACATTGAATGCACAAATCTATTGAAACAATTTGAAAAGAATGCTCAGTTTTGCTAAGTTTTACTGATACATAAATTGATCTTCACTTTGGTCTGTAGTTTAAAAACCTGCAAACAATAGTCATGCCTACACACTAAATGGCCTTTCCTGATTAACACTAAACCAGAATGTATACTGTGAATCAAATTTCATTAATCTAACAAAGGATGTTCATTTTCTGTGACACTATATAAACTACTACACAACAGCTGCAGATATATATCCTGTTATGTAATAGTTGATATACTACTTTTTGTGAATACATGAATCTCACTAACATACAATCTTACACACACACCAAAAATATATCAACATGATTTGCATTTTACAAGGAATTTTGCAAGGAAACCTATGAAGGTTGAGAAGTTGAATTCCTGAGATGGGAGGTTTGGTGCTAAGATATGATCATCCTTGTGACTCTTTACTTATTTCTTGCAAACAGCCATGAGAAACATCACTAGTATAAAATATTACATTTCTAGTATAATACTCCTGAATAATTCATAAGATAACTACATCCTGAATGATAGACTGATGGAGTTGTGTGACTAAAAATGATTAGTTAGTGTTAGTCTTGCATGTACCTAGTTTGATGTCAGCACTTTTGAACATGAAATTAATATTAGGATATAAACATTCCAATTGTATGGAAAAATTCTAAAACCATGTATAGTATTTAGGAACCAACTGTCCTCAACATACCATTGTGAGGAGATGTGGGAGAGAGATGCCACGTGTAACACAAGACTGGTCAGGACATCTGAGGCATATTCAGGGTCCAACATGTCTCTGTAAAAGATGTGGAAGGGTGAGGGAAAAGCCAAGAGAAACAATACAACAGACATTTACAAATCATTGCTAGACTAGTATCAGTAATCACACCTTCACGAGGAGAGTCTCATGTCATCTGTGTCAGCACATTGTAGACTACATGTTACATGAATGTATATCTGCATGTATAAAGAATGAAATCACAACTGGAAGTGAGAATTATAATACTAGAAATTGTTTCCAAAAACACAATGCACCTGTGGATTAGGTTCAGTTGCACCTGACTGTACGATTGTTCAGAAAGTTTCAGTGATGCTGAAGCCTGCATGTTTGCCTTTGAATGAACATATTTTACAGTTTTACAGTAATCTCACAAAGTTTTAGGGTCAGTCAGTGAATTTCCTAGAGGAAAGCAAATTCACTTCTAATTACAAATTCAAGTGTATTAAGCAATACATAGAATGGAAAAGCTTGTAAATATGAACATGAAATTAGAAACATGTTTACTCTAAACATTTCTGGTTTAGTATTTAGTATTTTTTGTCATTCTCAGTTCTTGTAGACCCCTCTGTTAGAACCTAAAGAAGTGAATTACATAAATTGTCAGAACATAAGCCTCAATAACTTTCTCTGTGTGTGTGTTCGTGTTCACGTAGAGTTACTAAAGTAATATGTATGTGCCTTCACATCCATACTTGCTCATAGTAGATCTGACAGCATTTATGATTTAGGAATGAAATAATATGACTGTTCGTACATGCTGATGTTGCCTTTGTAGATGTCTAAGGACTTGTGAGAAAATGTATATGTGAATATAGACATCATTCATATATACACATAAGAGGATGTGTGTATATATGACGGCATATTTATGTTCATCACTTGGTTAGTGGTGGAGAGTGTGTATAATTTCAGTTGTACGAAACATAATTGTGCATGCGTGCGTGTGTGTGTGTGAGAGAGAGAGAGAGAAAGAGAGAGAGAGTGGGTGTATGCATGCACATGGATATTTTAATTTTTTTTTAATGTGTATTATGTTTATGATTGATACTGTGATCAAGCTTAATTGAGAGCATACACTGTGTATGTAGTGCATTTATGTGTGTGCATGTGTTCACACATACATATTATGAAAGTGCTTATGTCAGTTATGTAGTAAGACATGGACGTAGTATGCATGATTAAGTTTAGTTTCTCATAATGACTATAGTAAAGGAATACAAATAACATCTGCACATTTATTTGCATTTTATGAAAATGGTCACCATTACTGTAAGTATGAGGGTGAAAAATTATTATTTGCGTGTCCTGTGTCTCCCAAAAATACAATATATTACAGCAGAAGGGTTTATCTTTTTAACCTCATGCATTTTTACTAACATCCCCAATATCTCATAACTAACACAACAGCAACAAAAACAAAAACACCACCACCACCAACAACAACAACAACAAACCATTTCAGATATGACAAGTTTCTCAGTTATTTGAGAATGGATTTTACAGGCTACTGAGCTACTTAAAAATCAGTCTCTGTAATGAAGAGTATAGCTGACATTCCTTTAAAGAGGCAAACTATGACAGGAAACAACCTGACTGATGCCATTCATGTCAATCATAATCTGAAACACCTTTTTCTTTTTTAAAACTGAGGTGTGTGCATGTTGAAAGACTTCACTCTAAATGTTTGCTCACACTGTAATCTTATAAAATGTAATAATATGTCTATGCTACATTTACCAATCAAGCCAACGATAGACTTCTGGCAGAAAATTAAATGTTGAACAATGTCTGTGCCTACAAACCTAATCTACACTTAACAAAAACTAAGGGATCATCAGCATGGCAGGTCATGAATTGTAACAATATGCATGCAAGCTTCACTTGAACTTGAGTGGCACAGTGTCGTTGCTGACAACGTCACCACAACATTTCTATGTCCTTTCAGAACAAAGAAGGAAAGCAGACCTTCATATAGACAAACAGAAGTTTCTCCTCTATCACTTGTGTTAAAGTTTAGTGAATCTCAATATAAGGCGTAGCCTGCATGATGTTAGGAGGTAACCCTGGATTTATTACCTACCTGTTTGAACATTCGAAACTTATCCGAACAAGCGAAACCGAACCACACCAGAGACCTCCCACGACAGTTCTTGGCCCTGAGAAAGGTCCCCCTTCGTCGAATGGAAATGCTGACCTGCAGGGGCATATGGCATTGGGAAGAGTTCAGTGCAACAGTAGGCTAATGCATCACTCTGTTTTTGGTGCCCATCTGGATTAAAACTCTGCACGGTCGTGCAATTCATTGACACACACCCTAAATCGTTTCAAAGGACATGGTTGAGTTTACCGCATGAGTTCATTAGGAAAAGTTACTGCCAGTAACGTCGCTTAACGTTGCTTTCCCAGTATGTTTTGCTGAAACGATATAAGCGTTGTTTGTTGTATTGTAACATACAATAGATTAAACGTTTTGTGGGAATAAAAGCATTTCACAGGATATGTTTCACAGTAACCTGTCAAACGCCTATACGATATAGCGTTTCACCTCGTGTCATATGTTTTATGTGAGGCCATAGGTCATTGCATGGCATAGCATGTAGGATATTGTGACAAAATTAAAGGGCTCTACCAACGTTTATGCGACTTTATGCAGTCTGGGACAGTGTCACATCATCACATCATTTGCCCTCGCATGTTAGTCCATTTAGCATGTAGAGGCGTGGCAACGTAAAAAGAAACTGCAGTCTATCCACTTTGATCAAATCACCTCGGCCCAGTCAGCTGGTCTACAGAGCCAAAGGGTCGAGTTCTACGATGATATACGGTTAAGGGAATGGTTTGCAATATGACAGTAACACATATATATTTTCGTCATGCACACCAAAAGACCTACACTGAATAGTATTCATTTCGACTTTCTTTGCAAGTGTAGATAACATTTAAATAACATGTGCTTAAACAAGTTTTTAATGACAATTTCTATAGCCTACTTACCTACGTACGTACCTACCTAAGCCTACTTCGGTCTCATGGTTGCATGTAATTACTTGGACTTAAAAATCTCCAGGCTGCTTTCAAAACGGGGCCGGGTCATCAAGTATTGTGTTTAATCAATGGCAAGCGTTACATTCCATACATTGTTTTAGAACATTTGGCTCCACCTGTGCCGCCCAAAAGATATGTTTTGATTGGCTACAGATTCAACAAACGGACACATTAATTAACATTTAGAATAGCTGTGACTACGTGCAGAAACTTGCACTTTCTCCTCTGATTCAAATCTTCCTCCATATCCATGTGATGGACAACGGGAGAGGAATATATACCAATGTCAACTTGCTTTACACCACACGTAAGGTGGTCTCGAAGTAAAAGTAAACTCAAAAGACTTTTTGGAGAGAAGGGCGGCTGCATGTTGTTTGTTTTAATAAAATATAGTTAGGTTCCTACTGTAGGTTCCTACTCACATTCCATGCCACTGTCCCATTCTTTTATTAGATTTATTTGAAATCGCAGAGTTTCTTTCAGAGTGTTTGTGTTAAAAGATCATAATGGAATAGAGGATAAAGGGGCCGCGGGACATCAATTAAAAATCCCGAAAGACACGTGTGTTCGTGTGTGTATGGACTGTGCGAGCGAAGGCTGGCTAAAAGCATCGCAGCGCACAGCTATTCATAAAGAGCGATCGTACGCCGCTGTTCGCTCGCTCTCACTCCCCTTCTCCCTCACACACGCATACACTCACACACAGACAGTGCACATTCAGTTCGACAGCGAGGAATCGGAAAGTTACGTCGCCACTTCTTTCCTCACCTGTCCATTTTAGTGCTACGATGAGACTACAAGCCAATCAAATAGGCACCTGCTATGCACTGTTAGCCATGTGGTCGTTTGGTGCATTTCTAAGATGATGTTTTGCATTGGAGTGTAACACTGTGTTTTTACAATTATGTTATTATTTGTGTGTGTGTGTGTGAGAGAGTGAGTGAGTGAGTGTGTGTGCCTGACGGTAGGATACACCAAGGGTGAGGGGTACAAGTACAAGTGAAAGAGCAAGGGATATACAGGTGAGGTGACCGCCCCACCCCTATCTCACTCCCCCTCCCTCTCTACCCCACCCTATTTTACTTCTCCACGTGGAAGATGCCCATCCCAGGATCCCCTTGTGTTTACACCCATTTGTTTTCACTGTGTCTCTTCATTCGGGTGATTTTACTCTTGCAAAAGGTGGAATGTGTATTTTTGCAGGACGGACGGCAATAGTTTAATATATCCAATATACGCTGAAAACTGAGCCATTGCTCTCCTCATTTGGAAACACCTAGGAAATCGGGAATGCAACGAGATTTGAAATTCAAAATAGATTTTAGTCAACAATATTACAAAAAACAGTAAGAGTGTGCACAAACAAGTAATTTTAAATAACAACGATAATAATAGTAAGAATAATAGTCATAATAATAATAATAATTATTATTATAATAATAGTCCAGGAGATATATAAGGGGTCCTCAGTCTTGCGACGCACTTTCGGTGAATGCGCCCTCCGCAAATGCTTTTTGGGGTAAGGGCTTCCCAGCTTACTAGTTATGAACAGCAAGCCCAGACCGCAAAAAGATTCGCGAAGGACAAACGGCAGTCTTGTTCGGCGAGTCCAGAATATTAAAGTGTGACATCCAGAGGTCTGACTTGTCTTCAGAATATATTCCCTGCATTCGTCGAAACACCTATGCACAACGTTTTGTGCACTCAAGTGCGTCTCCAACTCATTTTCAGTTAAAGCCAACAGAGGACTTCCACTGAGGCCAATATCCCACTGCCAGCAAACTGCCGTCTAGCGCTGTCCGTGGTGCTGAAAATTCTCTCGTTACAGTTTATTTTATCTCCTCACGATCCAGTCTTACTAGGTTCAGTTCCCTTGATTGTGAGGGACGCCTGTCATACGCCCTGGCAGTTAATTGTACCATTAAGTTCTCAGTCTCTGTGAGTGGATTTTGTTAGGTTCTATTTCCTTCATTCGTGCCGTCGACCAGAACTGAACTGAGCCGCTATAGCCGCTGGAGTGCTCTGGGTAAGGAGAGAGCAGTCTGTAATCTGTTCGCAATAAATAGAGAGCAGCGAGGGATCTTATTGGAGCAAACAAAAAATCGTCATCCACCAATCGGTGTCTCGCTCAGATAGGGACCCCCCTTTTTGAAAAAGGGGAGGGGGGGGGTGCAAATTGTATCCTAGTTGGCGCAAGACTCCAGATAAATACATTAGTCTAGCACTGTATACAAAGCAGATGTTTGTATGTACATGTATGTGCTAACGTTACATCATTATTTTTCTGTATGTTTCGTGATTCGCCGCCCCTACAGCGTAGCCCACCCCGCATTGACAGGAGAAACCAAGAAGCAATTTCGATTCAAAATGCCTTTAACAGCAAGCTAAAGACATATTGACCAGAATCTTGACGGATTATCTCAAAGTATGCGGAAACCTGCACTGATGAAACACAGAAGAACGTCGCAGCGTCTAAATGCATGTAATTCGAGTGTGGAAGGCACCACACCGCCCCTGCACGACAACAACAACATGACAAGCTTCTGAAGCGATTTCATTGCATGACCAGTGAGAGTTCACTGGAGGATACCACTAAGTGAGAACAAGGGGGTCTCTAAACTCCTTTCAGAACCTTTTAAAGTTTTATGCATACAACAGTGAAATACTAAACTAAGTAAGTATTAAAGACAATGGTACAGCAATAATGCTAATAACAGTCGCAATGGCAACATTCGTGAAATAATAGCTTAACAATGACTGTAACACCGACGGCATTTGTTTGAATACTGTAAGACAAGACTTTAATCAATTCTTTTATTTACTTCAAAAAAGATATGTTGGATAAGCATAGGATAAAATATTATCATACTTACTTTCGGCGTCCTTTCTCAAAGTTCCAACTTTGAATTAACTGGTCGATCTATCAAAACGCCTCACAACATGCCCAGGCATTCCATTCCTGAAATTGTGTACAAGTAACTGTACCAAGTGGGAGGGTCACGATCTATATCTGGATCAGCCCCCTCCCTCCTTCTGTGTCTGATTTCATCCCAAAGTAAGACTCCCCCCAGTCACCCCATGAAAACTGAGAAATTCCTTCTCCCATTGTTGATGCAGGGGCAGTGGATTGGACAAGGAGAGGAATTCAGGCCAGGCATGAACATGTGAAAAATCCGGCGCCGTACAATATCCTGATGAGAGTTTTATTGGGAAGTCTTTTCATTTGCGGACGTCTCCAGTCAGTCACGATTCCCCCCCTCCGTCTGCACTGCCTGCACACTGACTGCCTCTCCTGACGCAGCCAACGCGCGCATATTACTCACTTTAGCAGTCACGACTCCAGAACCCGTGTTGTTTCCTCTAAAATTACACCGCTAGTATTGAATTATTTAGGAAGATAGCACCTCTGAGCAGGTTATGATCACTTAACAAAAACGACTGGATGGAAGAAGGTTATCTCTGTAGTGTCTTCTTACAGGGCATGGCCACACAACACCACACATGTGTTTCTGATTCATTTGGAACAGAGGGAAACTTTTTTCCTCAGAAAGGTCAATCTGTCGGATATCATGGGAATTATTCCGAAGAAGACTGACTAAGGTAGAAGGTACTGGGCAGTTTGTCGTATACAGCGCTCTAGCGTTGCTCAATCGTTACCTGTCTGGCTAGTGAGCAAGTATGCAATCACTGACGAGCAGTACAACTCAGATTACCGATTTTTACGAAAAATTTGTGTCAGCCAAAGTAAAAATGAATGGGTAGTGCTGTCTCGTTTGGTGAACACATTCCGGTCATTTTGAGAAGTAAATGTGTTTCTCCATTTGTCTAGCGATGCCGTCGATACCATTAAACACGTACAGATTGTTAGTCATTTTTTGGCGAGAAATATTGATGACAGGCGATAAATATATCCTGCACAGAGTAGAAAACGATTTCGTCTAAGTATTGTGCGCTAAAGACATACATGACGTGGGCGGAAGAGTAATGCCAGTCAGCCCGCCTATAGCTTCTCTGTTTTCCTGCACATCATCTGATAATACTGTTCAAACATCGCGGGCGGGAAGATCAGCAAACTGCTTTATGCTCTAGTAGCCAACTCGAGCTTTTCCGGTGCATTTCACTTATTTGGAGTATCAAACAGTCGTCCATTGCTCCGTGCGTAGTTTCCATTAGACATGCAAGTATTATTAATTTCTATTAAAGGGAATTTCTCCCGATGGTCGTGATTTTGTTGCAAGACCCTAATCGACAACCCATCCCTTCTATTTCCCCTGTGCATTAAGACATATTTTCAGCACCACCACCGACTGGACAGCTCCTCGTACAACCCCCTTCCTCCCTATTTGGTCAGCGTTTTGCAGTTCGGTGTCCTCCAGTATATTTCCACTGTTGTTTTTCCAACAACGATTTATCATAGTCCTTGACTTAAAAATATGAAACCATAATATTTACTTCATCAAGGGATGATTTCCAGTCCCTTCCTCAACATACTTGCAGAGAGAGAAAGAGAGATGTGAAAAGAGACTCAACAGCGCCGTCAGACAAAGGAGTTTGCAGTTGCTTCTCATTCACATATTTACCATTAGGGTGATTCCTCTACTGCAGAAACGGGCTATTCCTACTGAAATCGCAGGTGTCAGTTTTACTTGCATGCATGCATGCCCTATGATTTACAATATGAAGATGCAAGGACAAAATCAGCCTTACATCAAAAACATGCACTCGCTTACGGAAAAATAAAGAGGCGAAGCAACGTTAACACTGCACGTGCAAATCGTACTTACCAAGAAAGGGAACCCTTCCTGAAACAAGGAAAATAGAATATGCATGAAGAAAGCTGGTAAGAAAACTACACATTGCTTAAATAAAACACCCAACTTAAAGCAACACATTGCATCAACAAACATTCACTGATCCAATTCTAACCTCGGCAGCAAGTCCAAGTTTCCCTGAGAATCACGTTCCTTTTTATACAAGTGATACCCTCTGTCTATTTCTGGAGCGCGATCAAACCCGGATGCTATTTTTAGTTCACGAAAAGGAAAAAAAACACTCACAAAGGCATCGCTCAGGAACGTTACGTGGAGTGAATGTAATGTACATTAATTTTGCCTCTCTAACTCTGCACAAGAGCTCTGATTCCCCTTCATTGCATCATTGCAGTGTTTTTCTTAACAATCAGCCTCCGATTACCCACCCCCTTGTTTTTAAAACAAAACACTACCCACAGGTCTACCTGAGCGCACGGTGTCGGCATTTAAGTTATTTCAGGTTCGTTCTGCATATCTCCAACCGTATATGGCAAATCCTTTTTTGTACAGTCCCCCGTCCTCGCAGAACTTTCGCCGGAAAACCCTAAGCTGATTTGTTGTTTGTATCAGTAGACATACAGAGCGGTCAATCCATTCAAATGCTGCTGTTAGAGTGTTTGTACTTTATTTATCTCAGTGAGCACCTTAAAATTGTAACAATTAAAGCTTGCTGACTAGAAAAATAGATTTTTTTCCGATTCAGGGCTGCGTCAGTTACTGGGCATTGACGTCACGTTTAGGTTCTCCCACTTTCTAGCCTATAGCTCTATTCAAAAGCCGCTTTCTGTATAGTTCTAATGACATTTGCCTGAATCCATAAAACAATTGTAGGTGAAATGTGTGAAGATGGAAAAAATATAGTGTGCAACTACATTATATCTTTGTCTTTGAGACAGATATATTAGACGTTGCTACTGGCACCCTTGAAAGCATCCTCTGTTCGTGCTTAGCTCCCCTTTGAACGTATTGTGTCAGACAAAGGCTCTGTTCTAGCAGGTGACAATAATAGTGCATGGAGGATCTCAACGTGAGCTGCCTTTTCTGCTAGCAGCTCGTGCCCACGCGTCAGACTCGCTCTCCCACGGAATCGAGCCGTGAGCTGTCAGTTCAGACCACAGCTACACGATGAGTTTTGCCATTCTATGAATAGGATGCTTTCCATTCCCTCTTTTATCTAACCTCTCAATCTCATCAGGATTTGGTCACGGACTCTCTTCCATATGTTCCCCCGTTATCCAGTGGATGTCACGCGAGACATGATCACTGCATTTCATTTAGAGAGCGAGCTGTCTGTACAACGAGAAACGGTTACCTCGAAAAGTCAGCTCAGAGAAAAAGGGCAGTGCCCGTCGCATCGCTCGATGCTATTTTTATCGCATAAGCACAGCTCCTCTGTGCCTGGCACTGCAGATTCTCCCCACTAGAAAACATACATAGATTCGTCTCTTCCCTGACCTCTTGGGGCTGCTTAACCTTCGAGTCGTATTTCTCTGGTTGAAAGTGCTTTCATTGGTGGTTTCCAGATATATTACACACAGTCAATTATTGGTAAATCCCAAAAAACACTGGACAAGCTCCTCAAGTCTGGACAGACGTCAGTCTACACTACAAGAATAGTAGGGAGACTGGGTCCATGTTTTGCCATGCAACTCTGAAGTGATATTTACATGTATAGTTATCTATTGTGTTCTAACTGTAACATTTGTGGTTATGATTTGTGAATACGGCACAAAGAACGCATCTCTGACTTTATTCTCTCTGTCCCCCATTACTGTTCTTACAACTCCCTCACGCCCCCTGTCCTCCAAAACATACCTAAACATTAATTAAATATTGTAAGTGAGTACTGGTGCCCATGCTCACATACGCATGATCATGCCTATAGGCTATGTCATGCCTCGTACGGTTCATAAGAAAATTATCTAGTGAAGGCAGATATCAGTGTGTGGGTCGGTCTGGAAATTCATGGGTCGGTTGGAACCCATGAATTTCCCAGTGCATAGCATAAGGGGTGGTGTCAAAGTTTTAAAATGTCAGCGCAAGTGTATCCACTTCCCTTCGGGTGAGGTCTAACTAATCACCATAGTTCTCGTCCTTACACCGAATGTCATAAAGTATATGTAAAGCAACAACAATGGTTGTTTACAACATTGGTGAATGCCATAAGTTTGAAGACCCTCTTTTGTGTGCATGTCTCCACAGATTTGCCATACAGATATCGTACGTAATGCAGTCACGAGAAACCTGACGTGAAGATCCGGTAGTTTGAGAGAACTTTCAACAGAACTAAAAGACATCTTGAATTAATCACTACCTCAAGCGCGTGCAACCCCCTTTGTGGTAAGAGTCAAAGACTAATTAACATTTTGTAAGTAGTCTTAACTACGCCCAGCCACGCTTTGGTAACTTGTATGATCCATTTTCCCAAATGATCAATTGAGAAGTACGTATTTGTATTGTATTTCTCTATGGAGTATTTTGGTAACTTGCTTTGGTAACGTGCTTTGGTAACTTGTATGATCCATTTTCCCAAATGATCAGTTGAGAAGTACGTATTTGTATTGTATTTCTCTACGGAGTATATGGTAGAAATTCTGTGTAGGCTACGTCATGTAGACTAGTGACTGTACTTGTATACACTCTTGTGATACTGATCACTCATGGGTTGATTTTAAAAGTTTGTACACACATAATAAATAGGTATTTCCCACTCGTTACGGCCTGGAAGCCCTCTCAATATATAGGCCTAGGTATTGTGTGATAGGATGCGAACAAGACAGGCATGCCGAGGACATGTAGTCTAGTTTTAAACGAAGACACAGTGGACTGTAAAAAGCTAATTATATGTATGTAAGGCAACAAGTGATGTTCAGAACCAGGTATGAACCTGTTCTGGTCATGTCTACCTGGCTTGGCACGTATGTGTGGTTGTTGTTCTCTGGTCTTAATACCAGCGCAGTAGCAATCAGAGGAATATGAATGTGGCGCTCTCCAAGGTCCTGACCAGAAGCTGCGCGCAAGAGTACATGTGTAGGGACCATGGGTGACATTATCAGCCTTCACAAATCTGACAACTCCTGATAAATAGTGCATCAAACAATGCAACCAATGACAGACCCTCTAAACTCCCTATGAACGGACCTCTGTCAAACTTTTTGTCATCTTTAACTCGCAATTTCCCACGCTACTGACATGACTTGTCTTGTGTGTTTCAACAAATGCCCACGTGGTTATTTACGTTGCTCTAACAAACCTCATGCCGTAAATTCAAAAGTCAGATTTTTCAGGTGAACGTGGTGTGGAAACTGGCCATTAGCGTATGGATTGTTGAGACTGACAGCTCTTAGTGGCGGGGTGTTACCAGGCATTTTAGCGGAATGGCAGGGGGACCTGAGGAACCCCAGCACGTGAATACGCCTATGCATTAGCGCATTCAGGAATTGGTCCGCTCTTCCAACGCGTGTGTATACATGTTTACTGATTGTAAACTGAAAGCTGATGTCTTATATTAAACAGAACATATGATTTTCCAATTGCCTGCACAACATCAGTCCAGCGTCCGTAAAAACATTTCTATTCTATTACAGTACTGTTGCCAAACATTCACCACAGGTGTTCACAGGCAGAAGTGTTGCACTAAACCACAGCTTCGTCTATGTGATGAACCGTATGAATGAACACAGTCCGCAACACCTAAATCTGTATTTGCCATCGCACGTAACCAGATAAAGCATACTTACCTTTTTAGTAACTTGTTAAGACTTGGTGCAAGAAACTGAAAAAGAGCAAGATAGACAAAAAAGGATCAATTCGCTCCTTTGGCATCAGGACGAAAAATGGGTCACGTACCGTGTTGGTTCAGTTTTCTGTTTGTCACGAAGTGTTTTGTGTTGGCACTCTGGTGGCGAGACTGGAATAGAAGGCGAGAACATCATGTTACGCGAACCACGCGGTTATAAAAGAAAAGACGATAGTCCTGCCATTGGTCATGGGATCGAACTGGAGGCTCCCTACCGCTCTGCTCCTTCTAGATCGAGGGGAGAAGTAAGAAAAAGTGTCAGGATATCGCATTGTACTGATCCTATCCCGCTTAATACAACTATTCCTTGGCAGAGTTGCATAGAGTTGGTGTTTAGTTGTTTCACGAAGTAATTTGAAGTGTTCTGATGATTTCAGAGCTTTGAGGGAGACTGTGTATGCATTAAATAACAGGCTGAAACGGGCTGTTTTAACGTACAGACAGCAGCTTTTAGGGAGAGAAGTTCTCCAGCACTCTGCCATAGTCTGCATGCGCAGCCGCCAGCACGCTCCTCTCAACCAGTGTGCTATTGACCTGCATTGACGTCACTGCGTCATTAGGTATCCCTTAGAAACACTGACTCTCAAAAATAGTATCAAATTAATTCAGCAGGCAAGGAGGGTGGACGGGTGCAGGGGTAGGGTGGGGGTGAAAAGGATAGAAGGGGTAAGTAGTGAAAGCCAGAAGGAGGGTTACCACTCTTTACCTTATCGAATGTCGCGACTAAGACTCGTAATAAACAGTATTGCAGAACAGACCATATGCATGCATAGCCTACAAGCGCCCCATGCGCATGTAGAGTAGAGAAAAATGAAGCGACCAGGCTTAAAGAAATCTATTTAATCTGCCAATCCGAGCAAGGCTTCCCTCTAAGTGCATGCCTTAAACCTAGTTGAAAATATAGACTTGATAACGGTTTCGAATTGTCTAATGTCTGAAGCTGATCCTATTGCACTGTATGATCATGATGTGTGAACGTGGGACACGATTGTTTATACGATTGTGCACGTGACACAGCAATCGGAACCGGAATCGGAATAGTGTATAGGCCTGAAACGTCGCAACCTGTTACTGAGCTTCCAAAAGTTTTTATTGAAAAGCTTAATTGGAAAACACCATAATTCCATGCCTCAACTTCAAAACATTTCACATACATTTTAACAGAAAGACTAAGAGGGAGGCCAGGTTTACACCCATTACACGTACATTATCGAGCTGTGTGTTCTCGCCATGTAAAATGTATGGTATTTTTTAGCAGCGCTTAATACTCATTTGACCACATAGTAAAGGAGGTAATATATTAAAAACTGTTAGAATCTAAATCCAAGTGTTACAGCAAACGTCGTATGTGGTAAAATGGGGCAATCTTTGTGGCAACTTGCTGATGCACTAACAGCCTGAAAGGGCGTATTCAAACAGGATTATCTCCAGTACTGATCATTTCTGGAGGTACTGGGAAAAAAAGTGGCCAACACTTTATAGCACAGATCTGGAGAAAATTCCGATTCTTAGGAGGCTAGAGGCCTATTCTGCCAACTAATCTGATTGAAAACCAAGTGTATAATGTGAATCAGAAAACATAATTAAAACAATGTAAAGCCTATATGTGTCAATCAGAGGTCAACCCCATCCATTTCGGAAGGCAGCAAGATATGTATGGAGTGTATGGAGACATTTTCTCTCCTTCTCTAGCCAAAATAAACACACCCGTAACCCCATCCGTCTGGTCTGTAGGATATATCAAATCAAGTTGGAACGGAATCATTGGCCTTGATAAGTGCGTTGACGAAAAGCCCCTGAGTCAATATTGCCCGTTTTAAAACATTAGGCTATACACCCTATTTCCATTAATTAGACATCCAAAATATTTGCCTTTGGATGGCTGGTATACAAGGTTGTGTGTATACATGGATCTTTTAATATGTTTGATGTCCCTCCCATCTGTTTTACCAGTCTTGTTCTATCGGGCGACATCTTGCCTAGATGTTCTAGGAAACGGACACTGTTTTGTTGTTTACTATTGGGAGCTGGATGTGAGTAAGGATGGATGGGGGTTTGTTTGAATTTGAAGCTCAGATTAAGAATCTCCACCCCTCTCCTCTCTCTCTCCCTCTGTTTATTTTTCCATCTCTCCTGCCTAAATGATGTCAATGGAAGCCGAGCTATAGAGCTATTTATAGAATACACCCCCATCCCACCACTACCACCACCACCACTAGAATCACATGGTTCAGAGCCGATGCACAGTACTCACCTCAAGAGAAACGCATGAATAAGGGAGGTGAAATATTATGAACGAACTGGCTTTGTCACTTTTGCCCGCAACATAACGTTACAAAAGTTTGTGTGTAATAACCGAGGTGTGTGTTAACATCAATTCGACCACGTCATTGACATGCCTCAGTCAGCGCTTTAGCATGCGCCTTTCTCTAAAGACACCTATAGTCCCCTGTGTGCTCATTCATTAATTTGACCTATCCATTCACGTACATCTTCATTCACAACCAGTAGAAGTAGGTTGCTTCAATGGCCAAATGCGTGAACTTTCCCAGGGCCAAAGGGTTGGTCAGTACTGTTTTGGTTCTAGTTAAGAGCGCCAAATACAACATAGTGCTCTGGTCATTTATCTTCACCGCGCACTGCATGGTCCACATCTCTTCCTCAACCCGTTCTTGCTCATCACATGCCATGTTACGTAACAAGGCTTTAAGTCTCCTTCCATAACAAATAAACGCACGGTTTGCTGCACAAGCGTCTTCCATTGAGAACTCGAGCTGCTATTAACAGAACAAATTGTTCTCAAAATCTCTTTGAAGGGAATGAATAGCAAGAATGTGCAAAAAAAATGTTTAAATAGAACTATCAACAGGATCTATTAGAACAAAAAAATTAAAAACGTCCCCAAATGCCATCCACTTTGTAAGACCTACGGATTCTGCAGTGCACCCAGCTGCCGTGTTTTCTTCACTAAGCTACACGATCGCCCCAGTCTATGTTTAATTAATGCGATACCCGATATGTATAGTATTACATATATCTATAATTGCAATACGTACGCAGCCATTTCCCTTCACTACTGCTGAAGTTGACATGTTAACACTCACTGGCTGCTATATTTAGTAACCCTCGCAGTGCTGTTACTATTCCAGGCATTGTACATGAGGGGGCGGATAGTGTTTTTTTATGAAAGGGAAGGAAAAGTTCCCTTCACAAAATGTTCTTTCTAACTGTACATTTCATTGGGCTGTTCAGGCCGATGTTTAACCAACTATTGTGCAGCACATGTTTCTATCACTGGGGGCCGAGCAGGGAAGCGTAGCCACCCGTTGTGTTTCTACTTTTTATTATTATTATTCCACTGTCACAAACGTCTATGGCAGCCCATGGCTTCGTAGAATTTATAAAATTTGGCACGCTGATCGAGCAAAGTCCTCTGATCAATTTCACCAAGTTTCATGTTGGCACCACCCAAGCTCTAGCGCCACCAACTGGCCAAAGTTGAAGGTGAATTTACATACATAACTGTTTTGGCTCATGTCACATGGTGTGTTTGGTTTAAGAACAAAACTCCAATGTCTGCTGCTATTGTGGGTTGCGCCATTAATCGTCCTTGCCCACTTTTCATGCCAGCATAACAGTTCAGATACCACAAACTGAAAGTATTAACTGAAAGTATTTTTCACAGGTCACATATTTTATCCGATCGTCACCAAACTTGACAAAAGTTATTACATTAAGTGTTCAGCCATCACAGTCATCAAATTCAATGACAAAGCCAACTGGAAGTGGAAGTGGAAGTATCTCAGCCAAACTTTGGTCAGAGAAGGTTGAAGGTCTTTGCTTTGGTGTATTGACACGAAACTTGTTGTGTGTGCTTATGACCATCTCTCTGACCAAACTACATTCTGTTGCCATGGCAACTTTGGCTTGCTTCTCTGCTTGGCCCCCTTATTGCTGCTTGCAGCTAGCCTTATTCTAGGTGTTTTCATTATGTCGAAATGGCCATTTAACTGCATCTCAGTTAAAAGTTACATTTGCCTGGTTCAGGTGTTTCTATCCGACCAACTCTATCAGTTACAGGGTAATATAGGCTTCTGGTCCTCAGAATCGTGTTAAGATCAAAACAGATCGCGCTGAACATGAGAAATTTAACAAGACAGCGCATGGATGAATGCACTACAGACACAGGGACTACGGCCATATAAGTTGAAAGATGGCTGTCTAAAAGTTATGGTGGCCTGTAGCGGAGTGTCAGAGTCAGTGACGAGGTCACCTTATTTTGAGACTGGTGTAATACACAACACCCAGGTGATACTTACAGGCTTACTTTATTTGGAGACGACAGTCGACACGAATTAACCATCGTAGGCCTAGTAATGAAAATACGTACTTCAGGTCATAAATGAGCTGCATGAATGTATTTCTTCCTTGTACCAACTGATCGATGGTCTCACAGTCACAGAAGTGGTAGGCTAGCCGTACAGTATGAGGGTATTGTTTTGGGGTTGCGCGCAGACAAAGACAAAGAAGAGAAATCGGCCTACAGAATAAATGCACGTCTCCTCACTGTATTTGTTCTCAGTGATTGCTGCAAATGGAAACTCACGACAGCCTGTTTTTTAACGATTGGCTTTCTGCTTTCCTTTTCTGCAATTGCCCATCGCCCCCTCCCATTTTTGATTATTTTCAGCAGCAGAGAGTGCGTGTGCGGACGCATGTGCAAGGTACCGGCTGGCTGGTCTGGGAAATACCTGGTCACGATCAATCAGAGAGTAGTTTCCATAAGGATACGTCGCCCCCAAGTGTTAAGATGCTGAAACTGCGTGTAAAACATCCATTATAGTTATTGAACCAATAGTAGGCTAAGCCTTACCACAAATTTCTAAATAGTCGTGAGAAAATCACGATCTCTGGTTTTACACTGTTCTCTGTCCAGCCTATCTGTAGCAGACCAAATACGTGACATTCATAATCACATTTTCTTTTCTTTAGATGGAGAATTTCTTTCAGCATTTTTTTAATCTACAGTGTTTACTCTTACATGCCCGCAATAATAAAGCTGACTTTATCTACCGATTGAGAAATTTGTGGTGGGGGAGCCCTTTTACTGGTCAGCAGCCCACATACATCCACACACATGGTCATACATGCAGAGCTGTCATTACTGTGCTCCTGATTGGACTTCCTACTTCAAAGCAGTTTCTTTCCTCTTTAGTCCCATCTCAGTGGAAGCAGTTGAGAGAAATATGGAGGGAGAGAGAGAGAGGAGTGATTGCAAGGAAGACACAATACCAACAGATGAAAAGAACAAAGGAGTAATCCAAGTAGAAACCAGAGTGGAGAGATGTATACAGGCAGGCATCATCAGAAGGAGCTAGTATCTAGTATAGCTAGGATCTAGTATAGACTCCAGAAAAAAGGGAAGTGAACTGTTCACAGCTTTTTGGTCGTTATACCTGTTTAGGTGACACCAGGTGGTGAGAATGGGCTCCATCGCTTAAGCCCCCCAGACCATCAACACAGATGCCCATGACTGTGTGGCCATGCTTAGCTCTAATATGGTCATCCATTTTACTGATGATACCAGTATTAGTTATTAGTCTGATGTAATTGGTAAGAATGAGTCGGCCTACGGGAGCAAAGTTAACCGCTTGATATAGTAGTGTCAAGACACAACCTATGGCTAAGTGCTGCAGACCAAAGAGCAGGGCATCAGAATTTTGGAAGAAAGGAGATCAGTTGTATCTCATTATCATGAATGATTTTACAGTGAAGAGTCAACGTTATTAAAAACCTTACCTGGGATATGCACACTGACCAAACAGTAAATTTAAAAAGCCTCTCTCTCATCTTAGATGACCTCAGAGGTTCAGCATGAGACTCAAGATGCCGAGGGCCTTTTACAGGAGCGCTGCTTATTTTGGTGGTAGATGGGTGCTGTTAGTTTTGTTCAGTCCTGACACTTAAAGTTCCAAAATATTATTGAGCGAGGGCATGAAAAGGTGTACTGATCTGCACACAACATGACTGTTGCAAATATAATGTAACTGAAAGCATGGCACATGGGTTACTGCAAGGAAACACAAAAGTATTGTGAATGCATACGTAGCTCCAAAAGTAGCTCTTTTTCACCCAGAAGAATCGTCACCATAAACCCTTGGAAGCTCCCTACAAAACTGTGTGGGAATGCATGAATGAATGCAAGTTGAGTAACACAATTACTCACCTCAGCAAAAAAAATTCCTACCACAATCCTTTGGGGGATTGCCTGCATCAGCCTGTTAAGAAAAGGTAAATGCTAAATGTTACCGTGATGGCCAGAGGCCATTCTGTTTGCTTGGGCACTCTCTCTCTGTCTCTGCAGGTAATTGGTGTGGTGGGCATGGCTAACGCACCTAACTGGGCAGGTGCATAAAGGGTACTCCGTGCGCACCAGGAGGGGGGCTAGGCTGTCGTTTGGGTCTACTATGGTTTTTGAGACACACATTTGCTCCATGCATTCAATGAAAAACTGACATGCTGAACAAATTTGTCAAACAAGTCACACTTAACACACTTCCCACAGCGCACGTTCTGGTGAATGGACTTGTGGAAGACCTCACTTACCTTGGCAGCTTAATTAGCAAGGACAGCGCAGTCCAAGATGACAGGTGCCTTTTCCCAATTCCATCCCATCTGGACATCTAAACAACACTGCCTTAAAACAAAGATGCTCCAGTAGAACAGCAATGTCAAGCCTGTTTTTCTTTATGGATCAGAGTTGGTGTGTGGTCAACACAGGCATGAGGAAACCTGAGGTTTTCCACAACAGATATCTGAAGAATTTCCCAGATCTCTTTGCCCAACACAATATCTAACCGACTGTGCAAGAAAACCAGTAGTCAGAACATTACTAAGGACGTTATATTGAGTTACATAGAGATGATTAAGATGGCTCGGGCATGTGTTAAGGATGGAGCAAGATCGGGTCCCAAGTGTTGCCTTAAGATACCACCAGGCAAAAGAAAACTTGGGAAATCCAAAAACGCCCGGTGTAGAACTGTGGTCCTAGAGCTCCACAGATGAGCGTGTCATGGGGAGAAACACAACATGCTGCCAAAAACTGCATGCGATGGTAGAGCTCATTGAAGCCTTATGTCCCATAGGGTATGAAGAGGAGTAAGCAAGCTTCCCTGCCATCCCACTACCATTACTTCTGGCTGCTGAGAGATCACCGATTTCCACTACAACCTAATCCGAGATATCTTAATAAAATCAAAGCAAACTTTTATGTCAAAAATAATAGGTAACTATTCTGATTATAACTGGCAGACCAGTGTAAAGATCATCGCAATTAGTACTTAATTTCCCACAACTTATTTAAAAACGGTAGTTCTGCTTTGCTTTATAAAGTAGTGGTAAGTCTAAGCAAAGGACAGCAACATGTGACTTCAAAGACAAGTTTATGATAAAAATTCAGATGAAAAACATTATCAGGATTTTACAAACTTGCAACAGTTTCTCTACGTCAAACATGAATCTCTAAAAAAATTAAAAGGTTAAATAAAAAAAGGTACAATGTAAGTCATCATTTTGTAAAACAATCATTTTTTTCTCCATCAACCAAAAACAAAATATTAAAGTACAAGTTGGCAGTCCTTGTTCCACAAAAAAGGTCAGGCAAAGAAGGAAAGAAACCTACAACAAAATGGGATGTGGATCATTCTCTGGTAGGGACCAAAACTTGGACTTTTGGAAAGAACAAAAACAGGACCTAAAATTTCACTGCTGATTGGACATGGGCACTGAGGTGAGCAAGCTCAGTGCACCAATGGTCTTCTTCTGCCTCAGTTCGTATATTATAGGTTTGTGTGTGGTAACAAACAGTCTGTCACTCAATAGATCCTGCCTCGGCTCCGGTTGCCCCTGCCAAAGCCTCGACCTCTGCCTCCTCGGAAACCTCCACGCTGTTCTGTAAACAAACAAACAAACACGCATCAATTCACTGTCTTAGATTAAAGGATGAGCTATACAAGCACATCAACAAAAAACAACCACAAACAACTCTTCTTAAGCCCTCACCATATGGGAAGTTGCCAATAGTACCACTGTATTTGCCGCTGGGAGGGTTGTAGATCTGACGGGCGTCTCTCCTGGGAAGCGCTGACGGCAGCTTCTTCATGGTGGTGGCAGAGCCAACATCCTCCCCAGACGGCCGCTTCTGACTACAGAACAAATCATAGCATCTTCTTAGAGTCCTATCATATATATCATGGAGTTTAACAGGCCTAAACTGTGGGCTCTCTGGGCTTGCTATGGACTTAACCTATATGTTTTAGATCCAGTGGTGGATAGGGCCTTGTATGTCCAAAGGATGACCTCAACATGTAAAAACATACCCGACTGTTGCAGCCTCCTTCTGCACAGGCTTCCAGGACAGCGTCACAGTGCTCTTGTATGAGGGAGGATTGTGGAAGAGATCCTACAGAGAAGACAACAGTTGAATTCTGTTGAGAGCTCACCTGATGGCTTGTTTGATTTTATTTGACATTTAGGCTTCATAAATGGGTCATACTAGATGATTTTCAAACGTACCTTGATGAGGACGTTGATATTGTTGGTAATCTTCAGAGCAACCACTTTAATTTTGTTCTGTAGGAGAAAAAAAAGTTAAGGATGTAGGTTCTTTTTTTACTATACCAATTTCAAACAATTTTATAGAATTTCAGGCTATACTAATTAAAAAGATAATCTAAGTAAGAAACAGTGGACATGACTGTACCTCCTCTGTTTTAAGTGCCTCCCCTGTCTTGCCCTGCAGTGCAACTCTGAGCTGACGAATGTACACCTGCAGTCCTCTTGCGAAATACTGCAACCTACACAACAGTCAGATAGTAAACAGCGAAGTTACTATAACTGTTAATGCAAAGCTTGAGTTTCCTGAGACTGAATGCACAATTTTTCATTTCAAATGAATAAAGATGCATTCTTCAGAAAAGCAACTTGCCTGATTTTGAAATCTTTCAACTTGTCTGCATCGATTTTGTCAATGAGGAAATCAGGCATCTTCTTGCCAAGCTGGTGGAAGCTGAAAAGGAGGCACTCCACATAGCTAAACTGCAACTTCGGTTCCTCATTGCCGGCGTTCTCCCCGTTTTCCCCTTCTTCTGGGGGCAGAGGCATGAACTCCTACAGGACAAGACAAGCCTCTTATCAATAGAACACAATACAGCACACCTTTACAAGCCACTTCTAAATGCAATCACATTCATCACAAGCAAAAGTTTATTCAAGACAGACACTAAAAACAATAATGATGCATACTGAGAGGTGTGGATGCTATACAAATGAAAAATGTCTAGTGAGCTTTTTGACTGCTAAACTACTAACGCTTGTTGAGGGCTAGAAACTTTACCAGGAGTTTTTCAAACAACATCTTGAGGTTGTTTTCCAGCTTTTCCATGTCTCCACAAAATGGACTCATTTCTGCCAACAACTTCAAAACCTGAACAGAACAGTGAACAGTGGAGATTAAGGCAAAGTAATACATGGCATGCCCACTAGAGTTTCACTATGCAAAAGCAACTACAAGTGGGGCATCACTTTAAAATTAAGAGTGCATTTCTGCAGATCTTCACCGCACAGCTATAGCATTTAAAGAGAAGAGACAGGAACCAGAGAAAACTGTTCATACCTTTAGGTAGGGTTAGTTATACAAGCTGTTCAATTGAACTCTTTGTGGAAGAGAAGAGAGCTAGAAAAAACACCCCAGACTTCTGTGTTTTGAAAGTCCTAGCGACAGTTACTAAATATCTAATACTGACAACGGAGCTGCTTAAGCCAACTGAATCTGGAACCTCAAAAAGGGGTCTGAGTAAGTTTAGAGCAAGAATCCTAAAAGTGATTGCTGAGATGCTTGTCCAGGTGTGCTTTAGAAACCTTGGTTCAGTATAGGTAGTAACAGTAATAAAAGCCTTTCATGTACAGAACATTTTGTATTGACTTTTTCTGAGGTACTGGGTATCAGCATGAAAGCATCCTACACACATTCTATCTAAAAATGACAGCAGAGACAAAAGCACCGACCTCGAGCTGGATGTCCAGTTCCGCCACTGGGCTAGTCAGTGTGCTGAGATTCGGCAGGACGTGGTCACAAAAATAAGTCACAAAACGTGTGGAATGCACATTTTTCTAAAGACAAGAACAAAAACACAAAAACAAATTATTTAACAATGTGCATCTACATGAAACTAAATGACATTATATAATGAACTACATTCAATTAGATCCTTCTTGGCCCAGTTTACTCAAAATTTGGATTCATTGCAACCGAACAGTTGTGTTACAAGTCAATTGTTGGGTACTGAAAACAATAGCCTACATCCAATTTCATTTCATACAAGCTGGTGACTTTCATTACTTTTGGGCATTGACTATTCTTAGTTATAACACACAGGACCACATAATAAAAACATCTATGAGCATTCTTAAGGAAAACCCTTGAGACCTTACAAAACCCACATGCCAACATGACCTGGTAAATGGGAAAGGACCAGACATATTGTAAAATAAGATTTGTGATTTGTGACCTCAGAAAACTAAAACACCAACACTCACCGAGAACAGTGGCAGGGCCTGACGTGTGCACTGCAGCAGGCGGTCTACAGCGTCAGCGTCGGCCGGGTTGAGCGCCTGCTCCAGGAAGGCCTGCTCCACCACCAGCTCCACCAGCTGCTGCCGCCCGCTCACCGTCTGTAGAGTCTTCAGCCCGGACAGGATACGCATCAGCAGAACAAACTCCTCTCCCGTCACGTCCTCCAGCACCTGGGCCACAGCAACACACACACACACAAAGTGACAAAGAATTATTAAGAATGATGAAGGGTAAAAACACACAACTGTGCAAGCTGTGGCAGAGTTTGTTAGTCCGTTTCTTCTTCATAAAAAATCCAATTCTCATTCACTCATACATACATTCATTTTAATCCCTACATAACAACCACAACAATGAAACTGCACCCCTTCATCAACAGTGATTGACTTTTTTCTTCAATGAAAAACCATCATGACAGATCTTTTTGTTTACTTACTTTCTTGGTTTCAGTATAAATGTGGTCTTCAACCTCTTTTGTCATAATATCTTCAGGCATCGTCTTGAGTTTGGTGGAAAGAAACTTTATAGCCCGCTCCCGCACAATGTCTTCTCCATGCAGTATTTGGCTGAACAGACCTCCCAGAGTACCTAGCACAGAAAAGGCATGAGATTGGATACATTACACAGCACCAACAGAACAGCATGCAATTAAACAATTCCCATGCAACATCTACTTGTGCACCACTTATACACAGGAAAAGGTAAAGCACAAATAAAGTACCTTTGGCGTCAATCTTGAAAATGGAGATCAATGATGTATTCACTTGGTTAAACTCTGCAGAATCATCTAAGTGGAAAAATGGCACAAAAGTCAAATATCAGTTCATAACCATCATCTGCTGTACCAATAACATTTGATAGCTCCAGCATCCTTCACCCCCTCTCCAATCTAATGAGTAATGAACACAAGTTTGTGAAATTATTGCATGTCACATTGTACAGCATTACTGAACCAACATCTTACACTGCACAAATTCACAAGCAAGTCCTCAACTCCCAATTAAAGCATATTAAAAATTGATGGTGTCAGTACAACACACCATTAGAATTGCACAATAAACAGCTTCAGCACAGTTAATTTAAGAATCATGTGGACCTACCTGTTTGCAGAAGCTGCGTCAAGATGTCCGCCACTCTTGGAAGGTTCTCTCCTGAAGCAAATCTTGGGAGTTCCTTTATAGCTTGCCTTCGGATCTATGGACAAGAGGACAAGCACATAAAAACATTAACAACCCCAAGTCCCAAAATGTGGGCGTTAGACACAGGGGTACTGAGTACCTTCACTTCTTGCAACAAATAGTTTTTATTTCTCACTTTTTAAAATTCATTTATAACATTGCATCAATGAGGGATTGTTAATATTGTATTGGTACAAATAAGTGCATCAAGCAAAGCGTCTATTGTCATAAACAAACGCAATGTAAGATAATGGGATGACTAATCATGCATAGGTTTATGTGCGTGTGACTTTCTTTGCAAGTAGGCCTGTTTCATTAAAATCTCGTACTGCCACTAAGCCCCACTATACCTCTGCCGGCAACCCAACCAACACTACAAAAGAAAAATGTCTGCATTCTTACTGAGACATCTTCATCTTCACAAAGGTCAAGCTGCGCGTTGATGGCAGCATCAGCCAGCTCAGGGAAACTGCTGAAGAACTTCGGGATAAACTGGGCAGCCAGGCGTTTCTCCTTTGGACCCCCTTTCACCCCATCCAGAATGACTTGATATGCATCCTTGTGCTAAGTGAAAGAGAGCCGAGAAACACAGGTTACGATAGGTATGTTAGCATTTGTCACTTAATGACTTAAATTTGTGCGTCAACAGCTAAGTAGGCAGCAGCCTACCTAACATTAAGGTTTCAACATTATCTAAACTAACTTCAGTTATAAATGCATACAAATGAATGCTACTGCCAAACAATGTACTGTCTGCTAAACCCGTGTAAGAAAATATTTCTTCATTAACCGACTCTAAGGTATAACAATCTAACCCAGAAATTACCCGCCTCTCATTACATCGTTTTGGCAAGAAGAAATCTCAATAGCTTGCGTTCCCAGTGTGTACTTGGGCTAGTCACTGACTGACATAGCTAACACATAAATTAAGCTAACATTGCTAGTGCTAGCGGTATGTGAACTGCCATGCTGTAACCAGAATCCTAGCTAGAATATGACAATGTTTTGGCGTTCAGAAAAAAAGCTAAATAGATTTGTTTAACAACTAATAACAAGCATGATACAAAGCACCGTCTAATCCCATTTACCTGACTCAAGTCATCCTTTGCGTCTGCAAGGATCCCGTAGTTTCGATACAGCTCCTCTACCGTGGCCGCCATCAGCTTGTGACCGTGTTTGTATAACGTTAACCTTAGCTAGCGTTTAGATGGAAGATGGAATTTCTCGTTTTCAGGGTTGCTTCTGATATAAATCCAAATGCAAACAAGTTGTTTTCCGTCTGAAATACAAACTGGGAGGGATAGGGAATTGAAAATGCTAGAAACCAGCGAGATTATCGCAGTGCTTCTTCTTAGCTTTAGTGCCGTTGACGCTAGCTACAAGCCCACGGCGACGAAGGTACTGTAGACAGAGCATGCGCATACATTCAACAACTACGTATGTGTCACGTGACGCGAAGTCTTTTTTTTTTCAGGTGACCAGCGATGATGAGTAGGCGGAGCACACCGGGTTGTAAATGAGAAATTCTTTGCGAAAACTGCAAACTGCATCGAGACTAAAGCGAAATGCTTTCCCAAATGAAACTAAATGTTATTCAAACTTCAAAGCACCGTAGATCACCTTGTCACTCTTGTAAAACCGGAAAATTGTCTCGCCACTCATTGATGGCGTTTTTGAAACTGAAATGGGAAGTATGGCAAAAGCATCGTTCTGTAAACTTCTAAAACAATTCCCTTAAATTGAGGAAGTAACCTAGATTAGGGTACAGTGCAGTAGTACACTACTGTTCACTTATCTGCCTGCGCAAGAAGAGTCACTAGCTCTCGGGTAAGAAAAAAATAGTATTCAACCCTTTATTGACATCTAGACCGTGAAAACTTGATTGCTCATTTACAGACATCTCATCGACACAATGGACGAGCAGTGTTGTAGTAAATCTCATATGAAAAACTGCGAAGATGCAGAATTTGATGCATGTCCATCCGTGCGTGCTACGCTTAAAAAATCCATTGGGTCGTCTGACACTTTGGATTTAGACCTACAGAGCGACTTTGTGGGTAGGCCTGCGCCTCCGACACAGGGGTATGACGCAAATTTCGACCCTCCACTTGAGAACAAATATGAGTGCCCAATTTGCCTGATGGCGCTTCGAACGGCGGTGCAAACCCCATGTGGGCACCGTTTCTGCCGTGGTTGCATCGAGAGATCAATTCGGTGAGTTTAGGCTTAAACATGAGCTGCCTTTTGTTTGGGATTCGTCTGCACTATTATTACAAAGAGACTCTATTTTAACAGGGAAGCTGGGTCGAAATGTCCAATTGACAATGAGGTACTATCACTCGACCAACTCTTCAGTGATAACTTCGCCAATCGTGAGATCTTGTCACTCACTGTGGCTTGCCGCAATACTGACTGCCACCAGAAGATGGAGCTCCGATATTTAGAAGTATGTTATGCCAACAATTACACCTCGAATTAGGCCTATTTTACTCCAAAGTGAGATCACACTTTTGTCAAACAGAAAAGATATCAGTTAATCAGAAAATAACAAAAATAAAGATAACAACAAATAAAAGACAAAAGATGTTTACAAACAGAACAATTCTTCTTCCCAACAGTCTCATTTGGCACAGTGCCAGTTCTCCACTGAACAGTGCCCACTGTGCCAGGCTACACTGAAAAAAAGCCAGCTGGGAGAGCACACAGCCCAACACTGCCCACGTCGCCCAGTATCCTGCACAGCCTGTATGGAAATGTACATCTGTGAGGAGAAACCGGTGTGTCACAACTTATAGGAATGTGATACAGATTTCTTTTGAGTCAGTTTTGAATATCTGTCCTTGTAGCGAAGTGTCATGAAGTCCCATCAGAGGAATGGCCACAAATGGTTTGTCTTCAGAGGGGGAAATTACTAGGACATCCTGAATCTGAGTCATGCTCAATGCTCAAACATCCAGGACCATACATGGATACATGCATTTAATACATAACATCCTGTGCTGCTTTTTTCAGCTTCATGAAGAGATGTGCCCTTTCGCAAGTGTGGTGTGCAAGTACTGCAGTGCAGAGCTCATTCGTGACCACGTGAGTCAGTAGGCATTCTCTGAAATCAACAAGTACTAAATAAAATAAATTGTAATAGCTGGTCATATTTTTTCCCAAGTTTAGTTGAATTAATCAAAGAAATAGGCAACATTATAGAAATCTACTCAGTTTAGCCATAATTTACCGTATGTTTGCCATAAACCTAGTAACATATAGGTCAACCACTGTGTAATCTGTATTATTCCAGAATGGACCCACATATTGCCTTTCTCCCACAAGAAAATAAAAGTATTGTATATACCATGGAGGATGTGGGACTAACTATGACACTTAGTGAAGTTACAATTCATGTCCAAACTTTAATTTCAGTTGGCATCTCACTGTGATACAGACTGCCCTGAAGCTCCAGTCTCTTGCACTTTCAGTTCTTTTGGATGTGAAGAAAAGGTCTGCTTATTTGTTATTATTATCTGGTTTACAAACAGTGGTCCATATTGTCTTTGCTGTTAAGTTACGTCAGCTGTTAAATTACGTTACCATCATATAGTTTCCATCGATCCCACAAAAATATTCTCAGTTGCTTTTATCTACAGATGTCACGCAGCTTCCTCGCCCAACACATGCAAGAATTCACCCACTTGCACTTGAATTCCATGGCTTCCTTTCTCAAGCACCAGAGCCTGTATGGTGCTCCATTTGTGGGTGTGTCTGCAAAGAGTTCTGCTGTCACATCTGAAATAGATACTAGTTTGAGAAGCTCGGTGGACACCTTGGCGCTGCGACAAATGCGTGAGACTGTGCAACAGCTGGAGGGTCGCCTGGTGAGGCAGGACCACCAGCTCCGCGAGCTGAGTATCCAGTCCCGCACACAGGCTGCACAGCTCCAGGATTTGCACAGACACACTGCTGCTCTGGAGGATTCTATGGAGGAGCTGAAAGCTCAGCAGTGCAATGGTGTCTTCACGTGGCATGTGGAAGGCTTTCAGGAGCACCTCCAGAGCCAAAGAGCAAATCAGGCTGTTGTCCTGTACAGCCCAGGCTTCTACACGGGTCGGCCCGGCTACAGGCTCTGTCTGCGGCTGCAACTGCAGCCGCCCTCTGCCCCCCGCAGTGCCGACTTCCTCTCTCTGTTTGTGCACACCATGCGTGGGGCCTTTGACAAGCAGGTGGTCTGGCCCCTTCAGGGCACATTCAAGCTGACCATAGTGGATCCAGTTGAGGGTCAGCACATCACAGAAGTAATGGAGACCAAACCAGACTTGCTTGCATTTCAGCGCCCTACTACTGACCGCAACCTGAAGGGTTTTGGCTATGTGACTTTTGTACATCTGAGCCAGTTGTCCAAGAAGTACATAGAGGGCAATGTCCTCCAGGTATGTTGTGAAACCACACTAAAACTTTAAGCTTAAGTTAAAACTAAGCCATTGTGGTTCACCACTGTCCAACATTCAAAGATGCTTTTTAGTGATTTTGGAAGATGTCATGTTTGATGATATTTGAATCAAACAACAAGCAAAAAAACAAATAAAGTAAACTCACCTATTCGTTCTCCATTGGCTAATCTACTACACAACCCCCGCCTCCTTTTAGTGGAACAAGTTAACTTTACTTTGTCTTCAGTTCATGAAGCCAGGGCTGTGCCAAGATATTTGTACAATTTATACAAGATAGTGGTAACAGTGGTGTTTATAGAATGGAGCTCTAGCAGATTGTGAGGACATATCTTGAGATGAATGGGACAGAAAGTGTTATAGGTTAGAAATCACAATCAATCACTGAATAGTACCTTTAGCTTCTTGTGTGAAACTCCAAACCCATGACTACAACATGTAAACACTACATGGGTAAGTATGCTACAGCCCATCAGACTGCCCTACACTCCCATCCTGTAAAAGAATCGGAGAGAGCAATGATAAGTTTGTTCATTTTGTTCATGTTTCATTTAATTTTTTACCCCTAATATTTTGAACAAATCTAAAATCTGAACACTTTGATATAAATAAATATCACTGCTGTCGGATATGTGCATTGTCTTTGGCTATACGTTTAATTCTGGATAAATGTCTCGGTCTAAGTATTATAGTCCTTCTAAAATTGGTGAAACATTATTGAAACAATGAGGAAGCTCCTTATATGGCTTCATATAACCTCTATAGCACTATTCTGACTGTTGGAAGATACACAGAGTTGTGATTTCATCAGGTATAGCCATCATTTGTCTGGTCAATATTAACTAAAATGTACAACAGCGTGATTTTATTATTAAGGATGATAATTTATTGTAATTGGATTTCACAGTAATTTGTCAATTGTTGATTCCTGTTCAAATTTACAGCGGTGCTCAGTCAATGCAGACATTCAGTTCTCTTCTGAGGAAACTCTGTATGGGTAGGTCTGTTACACCAACTTTTTTTTATAACAGATCTTCAGATCAGTATTGTAGTTTAGAATTTTCCTCAAACATATCGATCGAATTTTACACAAACATATCGATGTTTGCAGTTGAAGTCTTACCCGTGGTTTCCTTAGTAAAACCGATTTTACCTATAGTTTTAGTTTTTCTGTTATTCACATCAAGGCACAGAGTGTGAAATATTTCTGTAGTTTTTAAAATCTATACACGGAGTGTGGAACATTTGTCTGTATCAAGGAGATATACTGACATCTTTAAACTGACTAAATCATGACACCAGAATTGAGTTAAAATGATCAGTGCATGCCTGGTTATTTTTACTTCCAACACGCATCTTAGTAAGAAACTTGGCACTCCCAGTCGTCAGAGGTCAAATGTCAGAGAGGCACTGAATGAAGAAAGGCTTACACCACTGCTTGACGCAAGCATATTACGGCACATAAACAAGAGTGACACTGTTTCAGGAGTCTCCAAAGGTTTTCCCAGGAGAGGATCAGCATTGGAATAAGGCTGCCAAAGCTCCTTATCTACTCCAGCACCCGTGAATAGATCACACAGACATGCTCTACAGTAGGACTGTTCACCTCGTTTTACTTGTTTTAAACATTTGTCCAGAAGTCAGTGTAGTTTGGCGTTTTAAAGACAAGCAAATAGACCTTTCACGACTGATAATATATTAGTGGGCTAGTGTTTATATATGTGAAAAATTAATTCCTTTACTGTAAACCTTCAATAACTTCTTTGCTCACACTTCAAGAAACATTGTGAACATTGTGTCATCATTTTTATTGAAAAATATGAGAAAAATAAAAGGTTCATTTACACAGCACTAAATGACAATTTGTACCCGAGCCTCCATTCACACAAAATGATGGACAGACCTGCTCCATAATTAATAAAGTCCCGTTAATGTGGCATTGCCTCTTGTTCATTAATGTGCATTACAAGAACCTGCAGAGGCTTAAGTAATGTCAACAGATAAAGGACAAGCCCATCTACAGACTACACTATGTAAACCCACCCCCTGGCACCTCATGGTTGTGTAAGGTTTGTGTGTTAATACCAAATGAAGTCTTTGTAAACAAAACGGTGAGGCTGAGCAGAACTGGAATTCCCCATGCCAGTGGCACTTCCACGGCGGGTTGGGACCATGGCTGGCGTCTGGGACTGAAGAGGAGGAGCCTGCCCATCTTCTTCCTGAGATTACAGAGCGCTCCGTTCCCCGTTTCTGTTCCCAAGGATGAGGAGTTTCCTGTGCCTTTACACTCCACTACTTTAAGGCATCTGGCTGCCTGCTGGAACACAGTGGCATAAAAGTCCTAAACCTGCAGCTGGAATGCATTCGTTCCACCGGTACACACAGGCAGTGAAAGGCAGGATGAGAGGCAGTCATCTACGCATAATGCTCCATCGGTAGAGTGAGTCTTCCTGTACACAACCTTTCCTTCAGGGAGGTTGTTTATCTGGACCCCCCCCCTCCCCTGCCCAAAGGGAGCTCATGTGCAGAGGGCTAGCTCCAGTGACAGTGCTAGCTGGGTGGCGCACAGATGAGGTCTGCCGAACTCTGCCGTCTAGACAGCCCAATCACCCCTGCTGGGGTCTCCAAGATGTCAGGTTCACTAGAGAAGGTCTTACCTCCCCCTCCGGTCTCTACTTTCCCAGCATGCATTCTGTTGGCTGTAGAGAGGAGCTTAATGTCCGAGTGGGCATTGGCAACTGTGTGGCGTCGAATGCCACCCGCTTTCTCCAGGTAGGCCTCACCTTCTTGCTCCATCAAGGGTCCAAGTGAGTCGGTCACAAACTGTGTAATCATGATCTCTGGCTGGCCATAATGTGATCTGGAGTGGGTCATGTTGCAATCTATTACAGATAAAGCAAATAGGTTAATAATAAGTAAATTCTCTTCATCATGATGAAGATCTTAAACATAAACATGCAAGTCTGGCAAAAGGCAGCTCATCCTTCAGCTAAATGGCTATTCAAGTAACACCATTCGTGCTTGAGCCATGTAATGAAAGGGTGGAAATGTTTTGTGGGTTTATTTGGACAAAGCCATAAACAAGAACCTACAGGATTGTGATGAGCAATTCACTGGATTTGTCAAAGAGTGTATTGGAAGAGGGCTGAAAACTTCACATTTACATGAACAGGATGTCTTTGTATTTAATACAATTGCAAGTACTTCAGATAAGCATCTACCTCAATGAGTAATTCCACAGGAAGTAAAATGATGCGTAGACATTTGGTGGTGACTTAAAAGATTGATTCCATCATCATTTTCAATGCGCTGAAGGGTTTGCATTTTGGAGGAATAGAATTTACAGCGTAAACTGCAAGTAGTCTGCTACTGAAGAGTTTGTTAAAATTATTTTCATATTGAAAAATCTCAAACAAAACAGTCAAATGTAAAAATGGGAGTTCTGAATGAAACCAAGTCATTGTTGCTTGGAGAACTTTAATCAATAGGGAATTTGTCATAATTTAATGACAACACAACGAACCAGTTCTTGACTTACCCAGCAACATTATTCAAACTATACAATGCGTCATTGTCACCTTAATACTTTATACTACCTTAATACTACCAAACTGGCAAGGGACATAGGTGAACCATCTTTAACTTCCCACGGGCATAATGTTGAAGTTTCAAATCATAAATATATAAAATCATTATGTAAATAAGTTACAACTCTTCTAAAATCTTCTGAAGTGTGATTAGTCATGACAACAAACAGAACATGGCAAACCACATTGTTGGTGACCTACAGACTCATTCATCTGTCTGAGGCTCTAATTCTAGTACTGTTGATCATACCTTCAGTCCACACTGAATACACCACACCTCTGTGTGAATGTTTATTTTCTGCCTTACACATGGCTGCTAACCTGGAAGATGTTCCCTGCTGCCCCAGCTGAGATAATTCCCCAGGTATGGTGAAATGACCATGCCCACTAGTCTCTCTAGAAGACAGTACTCTTCTGTGGGCCCATTGGGTTCATGGATGCCCTGGTCCAGACACAAAGAGAACCACACAGACAGACACACACACACACACACACACACACACTTAAAGTGATGAAATGCCCATCTGAGGCTGAGCAAAGTTCATGTTTACAAAACTCCTACCAACACAGCGCATCACACACCATATCAGATTAAATCAGTAGCTGGGTTTCCATTCAACTTACTTGAATTTCATATTCGCATAACAAAAATTCAGCTCAAGACTGTGCATGTCTGCGTTTGTTTCCATCAACTGTATAATGCGAATAAAAAAAGGAACATGTTCCGACCAGCTGGGGGATCAAAGCGTAATGCTGCCAGGACAACGTCTATGCACAGGAATATGGTAAATACAAATACACATGAATTCACCTGTTTCTATTATCTTTAATTGCATTGTGCCTTATTTGCATTAAAAGTTAATTCACCCCTCTCAAGCGAATCAAATTTATATTTACATTAGGGCACTGATGCGACTTTGCAGGTGGTTCCAACAAGCATTTCTTATTCTCATAACTTAAACCCCATTAACAAGTTGAAAGGAAACCCATCTAGTTATTTATAAGAAATGAAATGATGTTTCAAGACATACAGTGCAGGATACAAGACTGCGGTTACCTATTGTTGCAGATATGTAGGCTCATGTATGCATAAATTATAGAGGGAAACATCACTATGGGAAATGTAGGAACACTCATTGTACACATTGCACTCATTGTAGAGGTTTCACTTACCTGCAGGATGAGCAGCATCTGTGTGATAGCGGGCGGGTAAGGAAGAGAGGCTTTAGGCAGCAGAGTCTCAAGGTGGAGCTTTAAAAGCACTAGATCTCTGAAGCCCAGCAATGCCATCTGTCTGACTGTGAGCTCCTGCCCCTGAACAAACACAAAAACACAGTCACAAACACATACACACACCAGTGCAAAAAACAAACGAAATATTCAAAATTCAGGGAGATCTTCCTTCTATTCATTATGGACTCTATTGTCAACTTTGTTTAAAATGCTTTACGAAGTCAGGCATCAGATTTCGCTATGAACTAAAGTCCACTGTGTAGCGAACACCACACCTTTACAATACAAGAAAAAGAAACACAGATAATAGGGTGTGACGCATACTCCACTGATGACACACGACATCACCTGCACAGGGTAGAAAATGGCCTGGAGGGTCGGGAGGGTTTCTGTGAAGAATCTGCCCCACATCTCAGACAGGATGAGGAGCTGATCATCACCTGCAGGGGGGTAAGAATAACAGCTCTACTTTTTTCCTTCCAATGCTTCTCATTTCTGTATGTATTTAGATCCCACATATTATGACTGAAATATTATCAAAATCTTATTTTATCAATGATGAATGACATTTGTGCACTTCATGACATTACTATAGAATGTGTTGGGCAAGCAACTGAAATGAATCTTCAATAAGCAGATGAAGCAATTGTTCATTAAGCAAATAGTGAAACCAAATAATGTATTGACAAGATAATATAGACAAGCAACACTGCCATCATACCATCATATAGCTGAATTCTTTCCAGTATATATGAAAGACCTTTGTGTAGAAGCGGATTCTGTAAATGAGTATGATAAGTTTCAGTTAATAAAATTACTGCATTGTCAAGATATTGATTTACCCACTAGAGTGGCTATTGACTATCCCATTGACCGCAGTCTTAGTTGGCAGTGCTAGTTTTTAATTGGTGTGTCGTGTCTTGTTGTGTTGGTGTGTCGTGACTTTCCTTACAGATTTTTACTAGGTATGCTCAAATAAGGTTAGGTAATAGGGTTTGCTTTTTAACTGAGTATAGCACAATTATAGTGTTAGAAGTCTGTAGTCTTTGCCCCCAGCTGAAGTCACACAGTAGCCTGCTAAATACCCTTGACTTGTACCCTTAATTTAAGCAGGGTAGAAACATTTGGCATGGGGGCAACTGATTAAGATGCCCAAGCATGCAAGCAATTTAAAATCCCTTTGTGTAACTCTGATGGAAAAAAGTTTTTCAACGTACTCCCCACTCTCTTAACTATTAAACTGTAAAGGTCACTGAGACCGACAGGGAGTTCATTCCCATGACATGACTGTGCTTTATCCACTGACCAGTATGTAAGGCTAACAACAATATTGTTTTACAAGCCATTTGTCACCTGGAAGTACTCAGTGATGAAAGAGCCTAGTTCTGTTTTAATAAGCCACCTGCAGGAAAGAAACAAAAAAATAGAGAATGCCTTTTATTGTCACTATACACAGTACAAGGGACAATGAAGATTTGTTTAGCTCTACTCAGGAGAAAAATCGCAAGAAAGCATAATGACATAATTAATCTAAATTTGTTCGTAATCAATGATTTTCAAACATGAAAAACAACAAAACCTACAGGTTTCCTAAAAACATGTAGTTTATGGTGAGCCCAGTCACGTACCTTATGCTTTCATTGAGAGTGAAGAGCTCATTGGTCTGAAGGCCTCCTCCTTGGAACACTTTGACCACAGCAGACTGGACACTGCAGATCACGGGGCATTGGAACAAAACATGAAGAGATTCCACAGGTCCATCCCCATGATATTATTGTACAAAGGGTTATGCCCTTTATCAGATAACCATGCCAACTAAAGTCTATGTGCAAAACAAGAGAAATCCCTTCATTAAGCCTCTTTGTGCCAACATCAGGCTACTATCTGATGACCGATGATTACCGACTGATGTGTTCGATGATGTTGTCAGACAAGAAATGAAAAAGACAGACATAATAAATATAGCTATCTGTGCCAGTGGGCAGACTGTTATTCGTCTATCGTTTCATCTGTTTGGACTTTTCAGCCAACTGGGCACAACATATTATGCAACAGGAACTGTGCTGTATGTGATGGCCTCAGATACACAATGCTACCTTTGAATTGGCTGGTACAAATGACAGTGTGCAACAGATATAAGACATCCAATTTATGGAAATGTTGGCAAAAAATATGACACTTAATCATGATATCATAACACAGGAAAAGTCCTTTCAACACAGCTTTACATTACATGAACACAACACAACGCAGTTCAGTTGATGCCTTTAATATGAATGAATGAATTCAAAAATACCATAGAAGCAGTAGGCTATGGTCTGTGCACTTCAATTCATGATGCAAGTTATCGCCCAATACGAGGCCACCATACAAAAACAGATCATATTGCATGTCCACTTTTGACAGTTAGTGACGGAAGCAAACTCACACATGCAAATTGAGAACTATTGACTGAGGTAGCAGTCAGTCAGTCTCATTGCTGCCAAATATCCTGCTCCACCGGGCTCTCTTTCTCCTTTCCTGCATGGGAGGGCCAGCCTTGTACACGTTTCCATGCGGAAGTAACAAGGGCAGAAGGCTCACTTCCGTTTCCTCAGCAGGACATTCTCAGAAACAGCTGCCTCAACAGGATTCTCCTCCAGTCTCCAGTATTTTTCCACGCCCAAAGAACCACACACTAGGTTCGCCTGATGACAGGCTAGGCACTGTGGTTTGTGAGGACACAGTGATGATCTACCAGTGGTTGTCCCAAACATGTACTGGCCATACCTCCAACCGACTTCTCAGCAAAGCATTGAATTAAGTTCTCCCTTTACAACCTGACCAAGTTATTTATAAACACTCTTATTTATTACAGTATTTCTATTCCAGGTGTCCAGTGTTCAAATATACTGCAATATACTAGGAGAGAAATGGAGTGTGATCTTTGTTAGAATGCAGTGCGAACACACATCCAAAAAAAAAAAAAAAAAAAAAAGATCCACACATCTTTGTTAAAAATGAGATTAGACTCTCAGTTCAGCCCACATTGACAGGCTCGAAAAATCTGATCAATTTTTAAACAAATTTGTGGATGCATATGTAAGAGAAGTCCACTCACCTGTTCCACACACTAGCATTTGACAGCTGCAGGGCAGGCGAACTAGCATGGAAGCGAGCAAGGTCTGTCAGCACAGGTGAGCTCATGAACCGAGGGCGGGGGCGCCTAAATGAACCCATCACACTCAAGGCCTAGGAGACCAGGAGAGATACACACATAGAAGAGGCATCATTAGTTTGTTCAAAAGCAACTTCATTCAAATGTAAAGTCTGCTGGAGAATGCATTGCAAGGAACTCACGTGAGCAGACTGTAATGTACACACAGAAAAAGGTCAGTTTTTTTAGAAAAATGGAAACTGGAAATCCCCCCTGGCCCTAGCTCATCACATAAACACCGACACTGTGTGCAACCACAAAAATGCTGAAATAGAGGTGTGTGTCATTCTGAAACCAGAGTGACAAGCCTGTTCTGTGTGCTTGTGCTAAGTTCCTCTGGTCTGCAAACTTCCTGCTGTACTTTATAAAGTAAAACTATGATTACAATACCTGCAATGACTTCAGTATTGCCTGCCTCTTTGCTTTCAGTGGCTGGACAATGCCACTGAAGTTTTTAAGTAATTTTGAAAAACCAATAGAAACATGGTCCTTGAGAAGCAAAGGACTGTCTGTGGGCAATGTGTTTTTTTCACTGTCAGCAGGTTGGAACCCAGTCAAAGGCAACACAGCTTGTTGCTGTTCTCCCTTTGCCTTGCCCTCTCTCCACCAGCCAGTGCTACAGATTGTGTGAGCACAGCCATCATGCATGCATGTCCTTCTGTGAGCGCTCAGTCATGACAGACCCTGTGCCACATGAGTAAGCTTCTCCCACTCCTTCTGGCCTGTGATGATGAAACCCCACATCCCCACCTCATCCTACACACATCTGATAATCTCATCTGGTTCTCACAAAAGCAATCAGCAGTTTGGGCTTCTATACGGTTCAAATGTTTTCCCGTTTCTCTCCTGTGCAAATGAAGTCATGAGACAACAGCAGTCGGAGCAAAAACTCAAAAACTACTCTATTGTGGGTTGTGGATGCTACTCAACTACCACCTCGTGCCATTTGCCTTACTGTCCTGCACCACTACCCTGTGCAACTTCCCTACTGCCCCATGCCACTCGCCAACTGTCTTACATCACTGTTCCATGCCATCGCTGACTTGCTGCCGGATAACACCGTCCTGTGCCACTTGTCAGCAGTCCCATGGGTTAAGGCAAGTGAAACAGAGCAGTAGGTCAGTGCCTTCAACAGCAGTATAGTTGTTGCTCCTACTCTTAGAAGAATGATCACCAACATGTAATTGAGCATTGCATCCGATCTGGAACATACCAGTGTGTCTATGATAAATAAAAACCTAAAATCCAAGAACCTGTGTTTAACATATTAATGGTGTATGGATCAGCAAAGATATCCATGATTGAGCTCAAACTCCATCTCAATTGTCCCCCCTCATTGTCACCATCTCTCCCGGGCTCTGTCTTTCTACCTCCTCTGATGCTGTTGTCTTTGTCTACACAACTGAGCGTTGCTTGGCGACGCCAAATAAGTATTTAGCAAAGCCTTCTCTCTTTGGCAGACACATGAAAATAAACAAAGGCATGCTTGTGAGCACCAATCCTAAGCCTCAAATGTGCCTGGCTCCAGAAGCGCGTGGTTGTGGACTGAACTGAAACGGGCAAACAGAGCCGACAGCCACTCGAAGTCAGCACCACTTTCTGTAAACCAGTGCAAATTAAAGCTTTGTTTTCTCTGATACCACAAATTAAGGATGAATGTGCATCGCCAACATTTTTTTAAGCACACGGGTTCATTATTAAATAACCTCTTATAAGATTCTGAGACTGCCTATGGCCATCTTGTTTTTCTGACTGTAAAAACAGGTCAGGCTCTCGCAACATTTTCATTTTGTGCTCCATCAGTGTGACTTACATGTTGTATGGAGGAAGGTAATTCTTAGATCTGTAATCCTATAAACGAAGACCATGGTCATGAGAAACTACTCTGAGAGGTTAATGCAATTATAATGGCTAGAGAAAGACATGCTCGAACTGTTTGAAAATGCAACGCAGTGGTGTTTACGTGACTGGTGTTCATGGGTACTAACGACGATTTCAGATTCAACACTGGCTAAACATGTGTCAGCATCCGACAGTCAGGGCAGATTACATGGCATCGTGTCCTTACAAGATGATTTGGAAAAGTAGCCCATGCAGTCCCAAACTCGGCAACATCATGGCCAAAACTGCCTGGAGTTATGTTTCATTCAGGGATATTTCCCATTGATTCATCCACAGTGCTTTTGTCTGATTCAACACTATTAGAGCTCATGAACACTAAAAATACTGTAATCATTCAGTTTACATTATCTGAACAAAGTAGGCGTGACACCAATGCAATACTCACAGTCCTCTTGCTCCAAGTAACGCTCCCCCAGCCTTGAAGGTCTCACATTAAATGAATGCACAGGTGCACTAAACAGAGGGATAGATACTTCAGCAAGACTGGACTAACGTTACTTTTCCAGGAGACACATACTCCTATGCGCTTTAGTTAAAGAATATACGTCTAGGCAACGCAATGAGAGACAGAAGCTTCGATTTTTGCTTGCTGCATTTCCAAGAAAAATGAAAAAGTCAAAATGCTCTGCTTTAACCTTTGTCTAAACTCACTGAAAATAATTGTCCCGATGAACCACAGCTCAGTCGTATCTCCGCGAGGCATTGCATATGAAAGGCGCATGCGAAGTTTTAACGTTGATTTGGCGCCTCCCAGCAGACTTCAGAGTCCTCCTCTTTATAAATTATTCATAGTTGCCAAGACACAAACAGTTTTGAAGATGGTGACAGTAACTGCAAAAGATGACAGCAAACGCTATGTATAAGTGAATCTCCAAGGTTATCACTGTCAATTATATTCAATTAGGTACTCACTCCCAGGCGTCGCGTAATTTACGCACGGTATTCATTACGCACGCCATATAGCTATGTATAACGTGAGGACGCCGTTTACAAACGTAGTGTTCCATTAAATGAAATATGCAGTAGAGTGGACACATGTTCTAAACAGGGAAAACAGGACCGGTAGGCCGACATCACCGTAAGTCAGAGTCCACACTTCACAAGATAACCCTGACTGAAAAGCGTATATGTCCCAAAAGGGTGTACAGGTGCCTGGGATAGAGGGGGCATTGTATCATTCCTTCCTCCAGTTTAGGGCAGAAACATAATTTCATCCAACGTTATTGACGAAGCGTAGCCACTAACGACCTAATAAAGGCATGTTCTGCCACCCAGTGGCTGACTATGAAATAGTCCTTAATCCCCAGTGATCGTGCATTAACGTCATATTTTGTAGGTCCCCTTGACGTATTGTGGCTTGTGCAGTGGGGTCAAAAGTCTGACCAAAAAATAGTATCAAATGAAATCAAAATATCAACATTAAGTAAGGACTATTAATATATAGGGGGGAAATTGCTGTAGCAAATGCCTTGGAATTGCTGAAACACTGAAAAAAATGTCCCTTTCTCCATTCAGCAGTGGTCTGCAGCTGGTCCCAGAAATGACTGGGTCCAAAATTAATTTCTTTTCCTTCTATACATACCTGTCATGATGGTGTCCTTTGTCAATGTCTGTCCAACCCCTTAAAAACAACGATGAGCATTTTGTTATGCAGTAGATTTTGAACAAAAAAATGACCCAGTGCATTTTTCTTTTAAAAAAAATATCCTCAGGCTACTGTATTTTTGGATGAATGTGTCTAAAGGAACCTGAATGCAAATTAATTAAGTCCACGAAATAACTTGAGCACAGCTCTTGTGAACAGTACATTAGAGATATCCAAGATAAAATTAAGGGAGCCGTTTGTAACTGGGTCAATACTAGGCCAACGTTTAGCCAAAATCTGAAAATGATGGTTTGTCTATTATTGCTCTAAAACAGGGGTGGCCAAACCTTTCTGTTTGCAGGCCACATACTGAAAATTTTAAGCTGCCAAGGGCCAATGCACCAGTTTCAAGTGAAAGAGCGACTGCGTTTTAGAATACCCACAGGCTGTCAAATGCTACACTGTTTAATGACACTATTGACAAACATGTAACACCAGTACTGAAACAATGATGTGCAATGGATATAGATTATTAGATTAATGTAAGAGAGGGCCATGTTAAATTTTAATTTTTGACTTTATGGCGAGCCGCATATAAGAGAGAAGATGGCAGCAACTGGCCCCCGGACGTAGCTTGGATAATCCTGCTCTAAAAGGTCTAATTGCCACGTATGCTAATTTGTTGCTTGATGTGACAAGATCACTGAAAAAAACCCTTGCATAGTGGTCAGGTTAAAGAGCAACAGACCTGGTTTCATCAGTAATCATGACAATCTAACGAAGATAACCATGTGCCCGCCTATCAAGGATCTACACTGCCAATGCAATTGATTTAATCAGGATGGGTCTAACAACTTGGGTCAATTATAAACTACAGGGACTACAAAAGCGCATTTGTGTGACGTTGAAATATATCGGCCACTTTACTGTGTCGCCTCTGATACGTCATTGGCAGAGGGAGAGAAGGTTCAATAGCTTCTTAGTTGAGGAGAAACAGTGAGAAGAGTTCTCGTGTTTGACAGAGGTTATTGTGGGGTTAAAGTGGGAACGTTGAAAAATTTAATAACTGGAGTAGATTAGATCGTGTGGATGATATAAGTTCAAACTTCGATATTTAGTGACATATCGCACAAAGGATTTCACTGCAGTGTTGCACTGTACAGGGACGCAAAAATGTCGTCTCCAAGTCCGGGCAAGAGGCGAATGGATACCGACGTGGTGAAACTGTATCCTTTTTTCAGAAGATAAAGAGAAGATTGCATATTTTGTTCCAAAATTACAATGACAGTTATCATGAAGTTATTCAGTATACAATAATATTCTATGTATGTAATTTCTTTGTGTAACATTACTCATGTCAGTTTACTTATACTTTTTATTTGAGTTTGTAATGTGAGAACAAAAGTACAAACGTTATTTTGACGGTCACCATACATTCGATCAAGTTTTATGTTGCATTGTAGTTGCCTTTGTAGTTTGTCATTTCAGCGACATAAGGCAACGTTAGATAGCTTATCGTTAAAAGCGAAATGACATCTTGTCAGTTTGTTTTTGACAAAAATATACGTGTAGTGAGTTTACATTTGCTGTCTTGTTACTTTGATAGTCTCAGTAAACTGAGCTTACATCAACTCGTCGTGGCAGTCGAGCTAGGCAACTAGCCACGAAGCTGTTGAGGAAAACAACCCGAGTTCATTTGGTAACGTTAATAGCTAACGTTAATGTTAGCTGGTTACCTGTAACAGTTTACGTGCATTGTCCGTCCATCTTTATTTTAAGCTGCCTTAACGTCAACTACTGATGTTGCCTTTCTATGATGGATCTCAACTATAACGTTATTTCATCAAAAGTATTCTATTGTATAGCCAAGTATAGCGTTGACAGTTAGCTAACGTTAGCTAAGTAACCTGGCATAGTCAACCATATTTGTGGAACCAGTTCACTGAAAGAGTAGGGCAACCACAGTTCCTTGACTAGCGCTTAGATGAAGGGCAGTTAAAATATGGTTTGTTCGTCGGGTTGAGCTTTTATTGGTTTCATTAATAAAATGCTATGTAACCACCTCTTGTTAGATAACATGAGCGCTCGCCCCGGAGTTGGCATGGAACGCTAACGTTAGGGGGTCTGCATGAGCAATCGGTAGACCAGGCCAATGTTGTTGACAGGCCTACTGTGTGAAAAGGGAAAAATACAACGCAGTCACTATATTTAGGCACAAGCTTATGGCGTAAGGATGTAACGTTAGACAGTGAAAATCACAAGAACAGCGAGTACAATATGAAATTTGTCCATCGATCTCTCCTGTATAAAGCCTTTGCTATCCATCATTTGGTTGAAATTCAGATAAATCGTGTGTTATTGTGCTTGTTATGCAAGTTGTGCTCTGCAGTCTGTAGTCGTATGGTAACGATGAATAAGTAGAGGAGTTTTTTTGGTGATACTAGGTATGACGAATAATAAAAGTAGCCTAATGTTCACGGGTTCTTGTTGAGATGTGGCCAAAAACAAGCCATCAAGTCTAATCTCTGAACATGAATGTACACATAAAGTAATTTCAGTTGAGACATGCATGTGTATTAAATTTGATACATTTTATGTCGGCCGTTCTTTGTGCATGTTCATAGCATGGCGGATTTGTCTGGTAGTACAGGAAAATTAACACAGTATGGTACAGTAATGCAAAGGAGAATTGCGGCTCGCGATTGTGAATTGAAATGGTTGTCACACGTAAAATTGTTGTGTTGTAATCATTTGCTACTTAATCTTAAAACTTGTAAACACACTCGTGTTTCCCTTGGTGCGACAATCTGGAAGATTAACTGAGCTATGGTAGTTGTAGCAGGCCTGCTGGTTTGCTCCAAATCGCACCATTGTAGTGGATCTATCCATGATGTTTTGTCGTGTGTCCGAGAGCGTTTTACAGTCTACATCAGCAGGATGTTGCCATCGAAGTTTGAGCAAAGGCTGTGTGGACAAACGGGTCTAGTATTGTTTTGTCTCATGCAGTAGCAGCTGGGAAAATGATTGGCTGGTGTGTTACCATCCGGAAACGGGCTGGAGGCGGAGTTTCGCAAACAGCTGATCGAGGACAACAAACCATACCCTAGTCATGAGCGGGGGCTGGGAATAGCCTGCTCAGTGATCGGACCATAAATTGAAGGCCCACCTGGCTAACTTGGTCAGATGATGGAACTAAGACGCTCGCTGAATTCACAGTGTAGGCTAAATCATTTAAAACCTTATGTATTTTGTATAATCTATACGGTTTTCATCAAATCACCCACTCCTATAACTGACTTGTAATGTTTTTTGGTAAACAGTTTTGTGGCCTGTCCTTAAACTCCTGGAATAGGTACTAGGTTTCCACACCAAATAATCTTAGGAGTAGACAGCCAAATTCACAGTCTGAACTCAATGACCTTTGTCGTGCTTTGAAAAGACTACACATTATCAAATGTATTTAATTGGTCAGCTGGTTGAGATCACTTTGTAACATGTAATAGATTGACCGGAGAGAGTTTATTAAGCAAGTCAAGAATTATAAATGCTACTTTTGTTGTCTATGAGTGGTACTGCAGAATGAACAGATTGAGGCTTGTTTGTGTAGTATGTATCTTGTCGTGGGTGGCATAAGAGACAGTTGCTGGTCTATGAGGAAGGTGAGGCTAGAGGTGTCAGTGCCCCTTGTCCTGCTCACTTCTCAGGAATTCAGCATGTGAGCAGTGTTTAGAATGACAGAACTTTCACGGTGAATTAATGAGTTCAGCTGTAGTGGAGCATCTGAATTTTGGGCCACCTTCCTCTCCATCAGTAGGGGTTGTTTCACAAGGTAATTGTGTTGCATTCACTGAGAAAGCTTGGCTCAGGAAGATCTTATCCAAGTTTTGCATATTTTTCCACAGTCCAAAGGTGCATTCACTGTGTTATATACCATCTGAAAGAGGGGGAAAGAACAAATATGTTAGTCCTCCCATAATTATTGTACGTAGCCTTTTAATTAATCTATTTATTGCAGTTAAAAAACAAAATCCAAATTCTGTCCAGAACCTTATCCAGCATTCTTTTAGACTTCATTCCACTCCTCACAGATAGATAGATTAAATAGACAGTAGATTTTTGCTAGTGGTAAAATACCTGAGGTACCTACAGTACCACCCACAATGAGGACAACTATCTTTTTAAACCTCAAAGAAAGAGGAGCCCTCCCCTAATATCCAAAAGAAGAACTAAGAAAGGATACACCCAGCATAAAAAGAAAAAAACAGTGTAGGGTAAACATAGCCTCACAAAGATTTTATGTGATTTAAATGCTTTGAGTATGGTAGCAGGCTTCAGTTGAGTTGAGACAGATCACTATTGAGTGACCTAATTAATTTATTTTCCTACATCTGTGTTTGCTTGAACACATCTTAGAGTGTCTGTCCTCTGCAAAAGTAAAGGGTCCATAAGGGCATAGGATTGAAGACTACAAAGTCTGTTATTTATCAGGGTCCAGCAATGAATAAATCTAGGCCCGATGTAGGAACTATAGGTCAATATGACACTGCATTACAGATGTTTTAAAGATTCTAATTGTTTACCCATGGAGACCTTACTCTGTTTTTTTAAGACATCTTTAAAGTGACTCTCCACAGAGACAGTTTTTTTGGTTAAATTTAATTCTGACTCACAACCATGTTCCTTAACAACATGGCAACAGCATTGAAAGCAAACACGAAGTTACCATCTTGAGCGGACTGAATGAGTTTGTGGTGAAGTTTTATGGACCACAAGGAAGTAAGAGTTCTGATGTTTGTGCTTGTGTTTGCTTTTTCCTCCTGCTTATCTTGCTTTGTTATCTTGCAAAAGTATTTTCCATACTTTTGCACATTACTTTGCACATACTTTGCACTTGGGGTGTCCATGTGAGAAGTCTCCAAAGTCTTACACAGATTATTTTTACACTTACGGAACAAATGGCCTTTTTTTCCTTTTCGTTGAACAGCTGTGAGATAATCTGATCTAATTTTAGCATCTATGGAAGGAAATGTCTTTTCATATGCAGTCAGGCAGTAAGATGCATATACAAATTCAGTCTGTTACAGCTGCTTATAGTGGCCCCAGCAGTGAGCTATAAACATGCTCCTGAAGTTCTGGCAGTACTGTAACACCCTCTGCCTGTCTTGTCTGGAGACCATAAACCATAAGAAACTGTGCTTTGGAAGACTACAGTGGTCATTTCAAATCCTTTTTTGTCACATTTTAAGACCAAATAATCCTGGGACACAAGAATTTTTGATGAGTGATCTGTTGTGAGTGATCCCATTTTAGGACATGTGAGTTGTAAACAAAAGTCTGATACAAAAAGCATGATGCGTTTGGGTGGATTTTTGTAAGCGTATTTTAACTGTTCATTAATTCCATCTTTCAGCGCCATATGAAGGAGGTGTGTGGAAGGTGCGAGTAGATCTACCAGACAAATACCCCTTCAAGTCTCCATCTATTGGTATGGTTACTTTACTGCTCCATTCAATTCTTTGTCCATTGGCGTGGTTACTTTACTGCTATGTTGTGCTGTAACACCAAAACTACACAAGTACACAACTACAGACACTTTCCACAACAGGAAATCTCTTTTGAGTCATTCTCTACAGTGAGTCATGCATGCAGTGTGAAATAAATGTGACTGATAGAAGATCATGTAAACACAGAGATGGAGTTTTATGCATGAGTATATAGTAACATATGTGTAATGACTTTAATTTACAAAAAATGCCCTTTTATGATATCTGAACTGAGTAAGGCAATAGCCATGCACTACTATGTGTTAAACTTTTTATCTAATACATGCTAGTTTAGCTGTTGCTATGTCATCATGTCTTGCAGACAAAGTACAACAGATGAGGTGTTACATGTTTTTTGTTTTTCATACAGGTTTTATGAATAAAATATTCCACCCAAACATTGACGAAGCGTAAGTGTATCCTTACAGATACAGTTATGTTCAAACTAAGGCACTTTGACTAGTAGTGCTCTGTTTGTGTGATACACACTCAATATTGATACACTTTCTGGGTCCCTTACAGATCAGGCACTGTCTGCTTAGATGTCATCAACCAGACATGGACTGCGCTTTATGGTAAGTAAACCTGAGTCATCGTATACTCATCAGAAAGTAAAGCTACAAGTTTTTTTTTCCTATTCTCCAGTGTTAATGTAACCACCTGGTATTTCTTTGGTGGTAATGCTGGGGTTCCAGGAGGGAAAGAAGTGCAGAAATATGTACTTTTCAAAAGTTCACTATTTTGGAACAACTTAATAACAGTGTATATTGAGGGCACTCAAAATGCTTTGCCATATTCTTTAGAGACACTTGATGGCAACTCAAGATATTTTTTGGGACACTTTAGTTGCATTGCTTAAGCCTTTAAAATGCACTTTAATGCCAGGCTAGTGTGTTATGTATTTGGAACAACACAAACAAAAAGCATTTCAAGTGCATGTAAGAAAATCATATTATAAGATCAAGATACTTTATTTGTGCTACAAAAGTGCACTTGCTTTCCATTTGGGATCTGAGCCAGCTTTATTTATTGGGGAAAAAGCTTTGACAGTGTGTGTATCAGTGTATTATAAAACACAAATTGCAAGTTAGCATACTAGTTTTTTTTTTCTTGATGTGTTGATGTTGTTGATTGAGGGTTTTAATACTTCTAGTGGAGTGCTAGTTTCAGAACGTACTGCTGCATTAAGAACTATTTTATGTTCCTTTGATAGGCAGTTGTTGTAGGCATTTTGACATGCTGATAATAGTGGTTAATACAAACTGTTAATTTAATTTTAATATTTGTATATTTGAAAACTTCAGTAGTTTTTATTTTCCCTTCAGATCTCACCAACATCTTTGAGTCATTCTTACCTCAGTTATTATCATACCCTAATCCCATTGATCCTTTAAATGGGGATGCAGCTGCCATGTACCTCCATCGGCCAGAGGAATACAAACAGAAAATCAAAGGTATGTTTCACAGGCCTACTTTTTAAAAACCTTGAAATCTTATTTAATGCAATGCAATTAATTCCATTAACTTGATTAGATTTATTTATTTGTTATCTAACTGCTTCTCATTTCTCATATCTTGAGGCATGTTCATTTATTGGGTGTGAGCCCAGTTCACTGTCCTGTTTCCCTCTGTCTGGTAGAATACATCCAGAAATATGCAACGGAAGAGGCTTTAAAAGAGCAAGAGGAAGGTGCCGGTGACTCCTCATCAGAGAGCAGCAGCATGTCGGACTTCTCAGAGGACGAGGCCCAGGACATGGAGTTGTAGTGTCATCCTCACTCCTTTCCAACCACAAAGACTATGATGTTTTTCCTAAATATCTGAAGCAGACTTATGATATTCATATTTAAACATGGCAATTTTTTATTACTAAACAGGAATTTTTATGACTATATTATTAGCGTCTGTGTTAAAAACCACCCTTTTGTGAGGGTTTCTTTTTCTTTTTTTTTTTTTTTTTTAATTTCTTGATCATCCTCCCCACAAATTTCACAAAGCATCGTCATGTCCTGTCCTGCAACAGTAGTAGCCCAGTCTGACTGCATGAGACGACTCATTATTTGTCACAAAAGAAAAAACAAAAATGGGGCTGATGTGGGGACAAAGTGTTTGACGGTAAATGGTGGCCTCCAACACTGACTGGAAAAAAACGGAAAAGAAACTGTTGCTGCATCCTAGGAACACAAAAAAAGTTCACTTTCACAGCCACTTTCCCCCAGTTTTGAATTGAGCTGTTTTATTTTTACAGTGTACCAGTAGTTATATATGGACCCGAGTAAGGATTTCAAAGGCTTGTGCTCGTTATGTACTACCTTACTTGCCTCTTGCAAATTTCTCTGCGGATTTTGGATTTCTTGCTTCTTCTGGGTTGTGTGGGGGAGAGGGTGGGACAAGGGGGGCGTTGTGGACACAAACATCAGCAAGACCTTTTTGATATGCACAATGGATATTTTCACCTAAATGTTCGTATTAAGAGCATCTTGTGTACATAGAAGATGGCACCAAACTGAGGATCAGTGGCTTTTCTGATCTGTGATGGGAACTCTTTGTAGGCATCAATCAAGACATTCTTCAGGTGAACTGATGCCTGACCACAAGACTGCTGTCAAGGCTGTAGACATTAGTGAAACAGCGATTTGTAAAGCCTTGGTCCCTTTTGGTTTTCGTGTCTTATGTCTCCCCTTTGCTTGTGACCACAAGGATTAACACAGAGATACCCACAATAAAATGCCTTGAGCATTGCTTTTAAAGCCTAATAGCCTGCAGATACTTTGGGTAACTTGCCGTTTGTGTATGTATACATCTTGTGTAGGCTAATCAGTATTCAGTTTTTATTTGGGGGAGGGGGAGGAGGGAGGGAGGGGGTGGAATATAGTGTGTTTCATTTATCTTGTTTTTCCAGATTGTTGTTAACACATCCATGTGTTAATACAAAATAGTCCCACATGTCATTCTCCATGTTGCCAGTCTCCACGATGGCTGTGTGTCATGACAACTGTCAGGTTAATTATTTCTCTATGTTAACAGGATTTGCAATTTTGTTTAGTCATTATACAAGCCATTGTACAAGCCATGTCATGTAAAGAAACCCAGTTGTATTCCCTGAAGAGAGGAAATGGCAATAAAGAGTGATGTGGGGTTAACAAATTATGTGTTTGGAAATGAAGGCCTAGTGGCTCTCCAGTAAGAGCATGAATAGTTTTATTTTTGTTATATCTGAACCCTGAAACATCAAGCCAGCCAGTTTTTTGACGGTGGATTGATTGTTGGCATATTGACTTAAAGCATTGATTTAAAAGGGTGATATGGTGATCATTTCCCTCAAAAGTTACAGAGAAACCCAAATATGGGTTTTAGCTAAAGTAGGTAATCGAACTCTGAAGTTTGAACATTTACATTTTCTAAGTATTCTGAAAATGGGCATTATGTTGTATTGTACAATTTGGGGGAGATGTTACTATTTAGTGGTCTGTTGCCTGTCCAGTCAGATATTTATGCTAGTTTTTTTCATTCAATAGGGGATTGCAATAAAAGAAGGTACCAGTCTCTCCTCTGAACACAACTGTACATGACAATACCACATGTCAATCATCAAATCAACGAATCGTCCACTAAGCTGTTACTAGGCTTCAAATATTAATAATAAGCAGGAATACTCTTCATGGTTCTCAATAGAGCATCCAGAGCTTACATGAGTTCTGTAGGGTATTTGATAGATTTTAGTGTTTAAATAAACCAATAAATTAATGCTGAATGAAAGGGCCAAAATGTGATATGTCATTTATTATTTGACAACATGAAAATATTCTATGAGGTATTTGGACAAGATGTTTTGCAAAATGTTTCAAATCGTGCCAAGTAACATGAAGTTCTTGCTGTCTGTCTGCCATCTTAATCCAAGGATTCCAGATGCCAGCAACATTGTGAAAACTTCCTACTGTGTTCCGGTAGTTATTCCATCTGTGGAGGAGCTGTTTTTGTTTCTTTACTTTCATAGTTAGTGGTTCATAGGCCATTGTTCAGTTTCCTCTTGCTTTTTTCCATTTGAACAAGATTTTGCTACATGTTGTGGTGTTCCTTGCTTTCTTTTCTCACTGTGAAAGAGTTTAACCACCTTTCCAAGTCTTCATTACAATTAAGGGAAACCAAACACACCTGAGGCTGAACAAGGTATTCCAGATATTCATAATACCAAGAGTTTATTAGGCCTGCATAACCACAATGCAAAAGAATGTCGAGCTGATTTACAAAGACAAAGACAACGGAATACTTTTTTATTTATGAGTAAAAATTATTTCCACAACATGCAAATGGGTGTTTAAAGTTGTCCATGGAAGGATCTCATGATGGTCTCCTATAACATTTGCCTATATACAAACTTACACATGTGACATTTAAAAAGTTCATTCATAACCACCCCTTTAAAGGCCTTTGAAGTTACAATGTCACAATAATCACAACATTTCATGATTGACAAAGCTGTTTGGACACAAAATGGTGACACATGTTGGTCTGTGTTTCTAAAAGGCAAAGATGAAATCCTAAGATGCCTTATTTTGTCCACACACCAATTATTTAGTCTACTGTCATAGAGCAGAGAATCAGACAAAAACAATTAAAGGACTGGAATCTGATCCTTCCCACACACACCTCCTTACTAACACTATTTACAGATTAATTAATTGCCAAAGGTGGCGAGTAATAGTCCCATCTTTTGCTGGGATTAAAGTCATAATGGGGACAATTTGCCCTGAGACTTTAGTTATAGTTTTAGTTATTAGTTTTAATTGCATACATACTATTTTTATCAAAGTCAAGCAAGACTGAAGACTGATGAGATTAAACACTTAACAGAGTTGTAAGATGGGTATCGTGTAGTCTGGTACCCAAGGAACTAACATTTAAAAGAATGCACAAAACTCAAATATTGAAATACAAAATTTCTATACCTCACCCATAGAAATGCCTACAGTAAAATGTGGAATTACAAAATATTTGCTGACTATGCAACAAGCAAGTACACAAAGGTAATTTCTGTGTGCTGGTGGAGTGTTTTTTTTTGTGTGCACAGCTCTTGGTTCTGCCAGCTGTTTGTGTGTTTACACTCATCTCCAAGCTCACAACATTGACTCATACAAGCCGCACAATTACACATACGCTAGCTCATCCCTCCAGCATGGGATTTCCATCTATGCTAATTATTCATGTTTCATAAATACATAAAACAACAATTTTATTGTTATTTCTATTTTATGAATGACAATAATAGTAATTGATTTGACCATAAAACAAGGATATGCCTGATTAGGGAATTGTTCTGTTTATATGGTTTGATTGCTATGATAAACAATAAGTTCACAACTGGGTTTGACTGTGTGCAGCCTTTATGCATGGCATCCAATTTGTGCCAGGTTATGTTAACTCATGCATAAATAGTTTGTGTCAAAGTCTATCCAGGTCTAGTCATCATGATCGTGTCAATTCTTGGATTGGACCTCATGATGAGTTGAGCTTTTTTTGTCTTACAGAATGATGTCTGATCTAGTCCTGTTGTTGCTCCAACTGAAAGGCAGAAATCTAGCCCTATCCAACAGTACTAACAGCTGAAGGTAGGAGGACCTTTAGGTGGTTTGACAGGTGGCCATCTTGCTCATGCAGTCTGTGGTGAGCACTGATCAGCCAAGACCGTGAATTTCACTGAATCAGACTGTCGCAGTGACCACCTGGCTATTGTAGTCGGTGGACTCCATTTTAAGGATGTAGGGGATAATACTGTCGATCTGGACGTTACCGATGAGCCCAGCGAAGAAGAGCTCCTCAGTGACGGCCGCACTCATCAGTCGGAGAGCTGGGAGGCGCAAGAGTAGCTTGGACAGCCTGAAGGAGGGTTAGAAGAAGAGAAGAGTTCAACAACACTGTGGCAGTATGAACGAATGCAAACATTAAGAGGGGGAAAAAAAAGGCCCTGCGCTGACAGACTTGGATTGTGGATCTCTGCAGGAGGATGCCAGTTAGAACTGTCAAGTATGGCTTTGAATGCATGACGTTTGGCAAGGAATCATTAAAATTGAAAGCGTTGGAGTCCACAGTGCTCTCTGCAGTCAACTGGTGCACCATAGCTGCTGACGTATGTGTACCTATTGCCAACTCTCACACACAAGGCAGTTGACAGATATGGGCTGGCATGCAAGCCGACATGCTGCTTTGTTTTTGAAGACAATGTGTTTTTCATGAAATCTCTTTCAGGAAATTTTGTGTTATGCACGTAAAAAAACATATATTACAGTTTTGGTGTAATAACACTTACTTGATATACTGTATATCTTAAGTTATTTATGTAAATGGGTCTTTATATATTTTTGTCAACACATACTCAAGCAAGCATATTTCTTTTCTAAAAGCATTACTACATGTTGGGAGTGTCAAACCTGTATGTGTCCTCAGGATAGGTCCTGGTCACATAGTCCTGAAGTTCCATGATGGCTTTGTCCTGAAACTGCTGAATCTGCAAGATGTGGTCTATGCCTGGGTGATCTGAAACATTATAAATAAAAGATTTACAATCACAAGGATGGTCTAGTACCTCCAAGACGTGATAGAGTCTACAGCAGTGAGGTGAGAGTCTACAGCAATGCAGCCGAGCACAGAAAAAAAAAGTTTCAGCTTCTGCATGAGGATGCCAAATTATGCAATACCAGTAATTAGGCCTACACTCTATTTCTGCCCATCCCTCCCACAACTATCATCATCACACACACACACACACACACTCTCTCATGTTTCTCGCCTCACCAGGACTGAAGAGGACAACTGTTTTGAGGTAGGCGTACTCGTATGCATCTGGGGAGAGTTTGGACATGCTGTTGCAAAACTCCTGCATCCTCCAGATGTGTTCCATCACCACCTTGATCCGTTCGGCAGAGACCTTGTCTGTGAGGCAAGCACCAAATATCAGTCAAGACCTGAAAAGCCTAAATGAGGGCTGGTTAATTAAAATTTTCAAATAAATACTGGTAAATGGATCTAATGATATTTTCATTGTATACTCCATACCTACAAAAATGTGCAACAGAAACATGATAATACATTCCACGCCATACATGCCAAATACAATTGTATTTACTTCAGTCAGTGGTGAACTAATATGACATAACAGGAGTGCCCACCTTCCTGTAAACTGGTCTGTAGATGGTTGATGATGGCTACCAGGATTGTGGCTACGTTCATTATGCTGGAACACTGAGCGAGGCCGAGAGCGAACAGTTCGTTCCAACAAGCCTTCATCAAGTTGATTTCATTCTCATGGCCACTGTAGCACAAGTATAAATTATGGATGAGAGCAAACATTGCTTTCATTCATTATTATTTCTTTTATTGCTGTACCATTCCCTTTTCTGCTTGCTGCTAACCACTAAAAATGTAATAAATCAGCAGTGAGGATGCAGATAGAGCTTCTATGCTATGAGAAATCTTATATAGCCAGACTCAGGCCAGACTCACCCTAAAAGTTGGAAGGCAGGTATTGAGCGTGCCCAGTGCACAGAGAGGAAGAGGAGGCGGGAGGCTGACTCACAGATATAGTTCACGTTGAGGTACTCAGGCATGGGCGAAGGCATCATCAGCTAGAGACACAACTAAGGAACATCAGTTCTCACCACAAACCAGTAGATTACACTTAAACATAACTAAGGTCAATCCACGTTATTAACTCTTGTGGTTATTTAAGGCAACCAATGTCCACAATTAAACAGATAGAGATAAAGATCTCCCTGGAGTATAAAGGATCTTGGTATGACACCAAGATGTAGTTGACAATGAATGGTGTGTACCCAGTGTATTAGAACTGTGACTGATATCAAATGATCTATAGAATGCACAACAAAATAACACAGATCTAAAGTGCCTCTTTTTTCCAGTTTGTGTACATAGACTTCCACTGTCCACCTTCAAGAGCTAAGGAGTAGTAGGATAGCGCAGCAGTAGCATTAGCCAGCAGCAGCCAGCACCACATGCAAGCCTGATTAGTTCATAGGTCACAGGTCATAGGTCATTTAGTGTTAATCCCATTTCAATAGACTATCCCCAAAGTCAACAACCTTGTCTTACCTTGAATAGGACATGGCTGTCTGAGAGCAGTGGTCCCTCCAGCTCCAGAATGCTGCCAGACTGATCTCCTGACACCAGCTGCATGGTGGCCTGCAGGGACTCGTTGGCGGGGCCGTCTCCGGGACTCAGTGCCTTCGCCAGGGTGTCTAATGCCCTGGCACACAGATCCAGCACCGTGAAATACTACTGGATTTGTGTGTATATATACTTTAGAGCTATTTAGAGATTTGCACTGAGGAGGTTATATTTCCCAATTCAAAAATATATTCTTAACATATTTTTATCAAAAGCATCTGGGGAAGAGAAGGCTCCATAGCTCACCTTGTAATATCACTTGCACTTTGTTGGTGATCTGCCTGAGCCTCAATCATAGCGCTGTCTTCGTTGCTCTGTGTCTCTGTGGTCAAGGGCTCCTGGCAGCCATCGCCCGTCTCGCGGACCTTGTTCAGGTGGTCCAAGGACGTGACCACGTTTGCCAGAGTGCTCAAGTCATCTTGGGAGTGCTCATCCTGCAGAGGAAGTTGAGTTCCATGTCTTCAAAGTTTTCAGATAAACCAATTTTTTTAAGCGTTGAGAAATTGCTAGAAGCAACACTACTATTATTACTCAGCCGATCCATATCCAACCCAGGATTTACAGGGTGTTTTTGAGGCACTACATGCATCCTAAAAAGCAGAGCTCTTCATTATAATCAATCACTTTGAATTTTTTTTAACTGGAGATGAAGCTCACCGTTTCAGGAGATGCTGCTAGCAGGACTGTGTTTTCCACTTTGGAGAAAGGTTGCTGAATGTTTAGTAGCATGCTAGACTCAAGCAAACCTGAGGCTCTATTAACAGAAATGCCAAAGAACAAACAAATCCTATTAGCAACCCTTCAAGAACACAAACAAAAAAAGAAGCTGAGTTGCAGATTCTGCGTGCAAGTATCCACATCATGTCTCCATACTTTGCTGTTTCTTTGTTGGTCACAAAGGTGGGCATTGCGGTTAGAGGGCTGCAGAGGTTCTTCCGAATGTAGATTTTCTCTGTGGATGCAGCACAGTTGTTGGGCTTTTCTCTGCATACCTCTACTGGCTTCCTCTCACACTGAACAGCTGCATGATTTCAAATCCACATGAACTAAATCAGAGCACAGTTCACTACCACATATTAACACATACAGTACTTTACAACAATCATATAGTGATTTCTGATACTTATACTACAGTGACATTATGGGCTAACATCAGGACAGCATCTTTTTTATGCTAGTGAGGAACTGATCACACTACAAGATCATCCCAGTTTTCCTTTGGCTGAAGGAGAGAACACTTTTTATGAATCATCTGTATGAAGATCCTTGTTCCAACTTGTAATTAATAACTGTATTACAACCTTTTTTTCTGGTGGCCAAAAAGAAAAGAAAAGTTGCAGGATATTTCGCATTGTTGTGACTAAGTTTCCAAGAACAGAATCTCAACAAATTGATACTATGCCCTCAACGTTCTGATAGGCTTAGATGGGCCACAGCTGAAAATGAACTTTATGCTGGCTCTGCTGTTGCTCGCTTGTTTTTGCTTCTTGTTCAAGGGTGCATCATCTTGATGTATGTCTAACATAAAGGTTTGTTTAGCCAAACCTCCCTTGTTAAATGAAGATACCTAGATTAAAAATTACCTTATATTTGGGTATATAAGGAAATTAGAGCAGACAGTCATCTCTTACTCTGTGTGACTTTAAAGAGGTTACTAACTTTTAGCTTCAAACACCAACAAAAGTACACATAGCTTTGCATAATATGCCTACTTTAAGAAATAACAGACTTCTCTTACATTCTTGCTTCATTCCAACAGCGATGCAGCGCTGCAGTCGACAGTACTGACAGCGGTTGCGATGATGCTTGTTGATAACACACTCTCCTGATCCTCGACAGGAGTACATGAGGTTCTTGCGGATGCTCCGCTTGAAGAACCCTTTGCAGCCTTCACAGCTCACGGCTCCATAGTGCCGCCCTACAAAGAACAGTAGCAGTGTCGGTATAAAAGTTGTCTGTTTAAGATGTTGTCATGCTATACATGTTGTGACATGTACATGAAAAAGCCCATGAAATCTTTACCTGAGGCTTTGTCTCCACAAACCACACAATACTCAACCACAGTCTTGACAGATGACTGCTCAGAACCATCTTCGGTCACAAACTGAGGACAGGTAGTACCAAATGTGATTTTTGTGAAGTATTTTAAAGTTAAAAAAATGTAAAAGTAAGTTAGTTATTATTTTAATTTGCTCATCATATTTGAAAAGCTTACACATCACTCTGGCAAGTCACAATATAGCTAGTGTGAGTGGAGCTTTAACCTGTATTTGTTGTCCTGCTAGGTCTGAAGAGGTTAATAGTAACTGATTCCCATCAGGTGTAGCAAGAATGACTTTGCCCTGAGGTGATTCCTGCTTGGTTAGAATCACTTTGCTTGCTGTGGAGTAATCTGCATTGGCCAAGATGAACTGCTGTTTTCCGGCAGAGAGCTGCTCCAGTGCTGTAACAATCTGTATCTTCTGGCCAGTCTGCTGATCTGTCACAATCTATAGATATTATGAAACACACATAAAAAGTGTGCTCTTGGGCAACTGTCCCAAACTCTAATTTCTTATGGAATCATATGAGCAGTCATTACAGAAGACTTTTTATGTAGCAGTGACGTTTCTATTATTTTATTTATTTATTTATTTTATTTGACCTGAATCCGACGTCCTAGTCCCACTGCAGCACCTTCTCCGGACACCAAATGAATTTGTGGAACCTCGCCATCCATGCTGATAGCAACATCAATGCTGTCACTTCACAGACCCATAAAGTACATGAACTGGAACACAATTACCTACGTGACAAACACAAAACGTACTTATTTCTGTGTTATCAGACAGTATGGTGAGCTTTCCTGCTGAGGAAATTGGACTGAGAATAGAACATGTTCCTAAAAAATGGTGCAAGCATTGTTGCCCACCAAATTGATGTGTTTTGACATCCAGTGAAATTTTGTCTGCTTCACCATACATTTTATCTAAATGAGTAAACAGGGAACTACACGGAGGCCTAAACGGATATGAAGCATTTTCGAAAACATTAAGTTTATTAATGCTACATCATCTGTACCAAAATAACTGATGAACAGTGTTGTTCACACTATTTACCATGCAGCTCATAAATGGTTTTACAAACTTTCTTTGTTCGCTAGCAGCTAGCCAGCTAGCTAAATGCATACGATGTGGAACTATTGAGTCAACTAAGAGACTATAGTGAAATAGCACGTTTTATGGTAATGTTGTTGAGATACCATAGCTGTCTACATTGAACCACGTTTAAAACAGTCGGAGTTCGTAACAACGGAAGATAAATAGATAATTCTTTTCCTGTAGGTGAAAGGTCAACATTGAAGGGTTAAAGAATGCTGAGGTCGACAGTGCAGCAGGCACGAGGCGAACAAACACAACGTGGAATACAACGGAGCGGCTAAACATAGCTTTCGTGTAGGCAAGTTCATGAAATAAATCAGTTATAATAACGCACCAGTTGTCTTTCATATCATCGAAGTGCTTCAGGATCAGATGCTTCCTGTGCTTCAGTCGACACTCGATACAATGTTAACGGTAGCTAGTATCTGGCTAATATTAGCAAATTTGCTTACTGAAAACAACTCCGCTTGCCCACAGCGGTGTTGACGTAACTATGTTTCGTGTAGAAGGCATAACTATACGTATTTTCCAATTCTCTAAATTACATCATTATAACGGCTGTAAAGTGATTTCTTAACTCTTAATTTAACTGTGCTACTTGCTAATGCCAATATAAAAGGTTAACTGTTTATTTAAGTGCTGAATCTAGTCTGAATTGGCTACTGCTAATAGACTATGCAAAACATAATGGAATTTATACCTATTCTAATTTTATACTGATTTCGGTCGGTTGTAAATTGCTTTTCTATATTAACAGTAATGCAATAAAACATTAAGATTCATTTTCTACATCAGGGTTGACACTTCCTGGTCTGGACACTCGTATCAGTGCACATGCGCAATGGCCTGGTTATTCTGTTTTGCTGACAGTATTTAGTAATGTTGGCAAAATGCAGTGTGCTAGTTTTTTTTTTTTTTAAATATATATTATTATATAAACAGTTTCTGTGACTGTCATTTATGCCAACTTTCCTAATGGGAGGTAAATATTACAACAACCAAATTTGCTTACCTGTACTTGGATTGTATAGGCCTACCGTGCATTTGATGAGAGGCCTGTAATTAATTTAAAGCTTTCTGTTGTGATACAATTTATTTGAACCATAACTTTACACAATGTGTAGTGTAATCAGACCAAATGGAAAACAGGGCAATTCCTTGAAATAAGAGTTACACTTATTCAATATATACAGTGCAAACGAGGCTCAGGTTTACATAAAAGTGAGAAAAAACCTTATCTAGTGAGAAAACCAAAGTGCTCTCTAAAAGTGGGAAACTACAGTAATCAGACATGGACCTCCACTCCTTACCCGGTGGTTAAAGGAACGCCCATTTAACAAGAAACACTGTGTATGATGCATGTATACAACAGCTGAACCAAATGTTAGGATCCATTTTCGCTTAAATACTACAGAGCACTGAGGTTTGACAGTTTTGGGTCAGATCCTACTGGTAACTTAAGGTAATATTCTTTCTTCATTAGGCTACTGAGAAATACATTAGGCTGTACCATTTCTGAACCATCAATGTGCTAAAAAGAAAACCTGAAGTTCATTAAAAAAAAAAATTAAAAAAACTTTTATAATTACATAATTTACATTGCTTTTTTTATAAAATTAGGCATACACTGTGTACCACACATGCTTCTGTAAGTGCACATCATTATCTTGTGAAGCAATCACTGGACAGTAATTTTATTTGGCTGCTCCCACGCAACATCTTTCTAAATAAGATGATAGAGGAGGAATTCAAGAGACTCTCTTCACTGTAAATATTATCTGTGCAGTGTACATTTAGGTATGCACACAATAAAGAGCTCAAGAGATAATAAATGTGTCTTGGATTAAGTTCACAGAACCATGGCCTGTAGGAAAGCTTCAGTCCATCTGCAAAAAAAAAAATGTGTGTATTACTTCACTGTGGAGTAACACTTAAGTTTAAGTTAGTGGTTATTTCACAGATGTTTATGTCTAGACCTGACTGATCATGGCTCTCAGTAGAGTAGTCAAAACCCAAATCATTATAACCAAACTAACATTATGTGGCTATAAGTGATCTACAGATATTTTTTTGCCAAATTTCTCATCTTTAGTTGAGAGGCTACTCATAAATCTGAAAACAGGACTGAACTAGAAAAGCACTCAGAGAGCGCAGACCTCTGCAATATAGGGTCACTGACCCAATACAATTTCCAGACGGATCACCAGCAAAAAATAATCATCTGTTCCTTGGCCTAATACCCACGTCTGAAAATTGAATCTAAATCTGGGCAGTGGTTTTCGAGTTATCTTGCTCACAGACAGACAAATGCTGGCGAAAACATAACTTCCTTGGCGGAGGTAATAATAATCATACCTTTGCAAAGTGTGGGTGTCATCAGCTTTAAAAAGGTAATAGAGGGTGTCTTTATGATACAGCTTAAACTGAAGGGTCTGTGCTGAGCCAGACTTCTCCTCTATCAGTGAGAAGCCCAGTAGAGGCTGACTCTCAAGAGCGGCAACATCCTAAAACAACATTATACCATTACATTAGTATTCCTTATTTCCTTTTGAAGAAGGATTCTTTTAAAATGTTTTAGTAAACAAACTATTGTAAAGTAACCACTATTGACTGGATTTGAATAAATTAAAATACTACAACTAGAGTTTAGAATACTTTTGTAAAGTGAATATTATATCATGATTTTTAACAGAGAATAATTCATCAATAAATTTGACACATATTCTCTGTCAGGATAACAGTGCAGCACATGATATACACCTAAATGAAGGAAGGAGCTTTCAGTTTTAACAGATATATTTCACATTGGCTCTTACCTCACTAGCAGCATACGTATATAGGACTTTGTCCTTGATGACAAACCAAAATCGTTTCCATTGCTTCTTGTTACCCTTTGACCGCTCAAGGTAGCCACTCATTGAGGAGTCATCTGTGTTTGCTGACACCTGAAATGTGGAAAGCAAGCAAACGCACAGCCAGAGTTGACTGATCTAATGTGGACATTTGAAGCCTCCGACCAACTGAAAGGCATGGCTTTATAACTCTCTTGTGCATAATGGGAGTGGAGCAGCTACCTCTTTAAGAGCTGCAGGGATTCTCTTCTGCTTCCTGAAGGGGAAGGCACCTGGGGACTTGCCTTGCATGGCACTGTTTTGAGCTTGGCCACCTAAGAATTAGAGTTGGAATATGTCACACATTCATAAAGACACAAACATACACATGTTTAAATTCATATTTACTTCAATAACATTTTGTTTTGCGCAAATTCTTGGTGAGATTGAACTGAGTCTTAATCTTAGTCAACACCTGTGGCATGAGTCAGGTCTGCTGTCCTCGTCTGTAGAGTGACAAAGCACTGATCACACACTCGGGCAAGCTGGTTCTTCAAGTACTCAAGATGATGCTTGTTAGATGAGCAAGTCTGACACACCACCTACCAAAGGTAGACGCAAGTTAGCTTTATCTGGATGGTTAGCACATGGCATATTAGCTTTATCTGGGTGGTTAGCACATGGCATATTACATCATTCTTTGTTATTTGTACCATTAGTTCCAGTTATTAAAGATAAAACCTGCAAGGTGTCAAGCACAGACAACTACAGACCAATTGCTCTGGCTAGTATATTAAAATAGTAGAGCAGATTCTGTTGGACAGACTTAAAGAACTGACTGTTAGGTAGGATAAAATACTTGGGTCATCAGGAATGACTGCTGTGATGATGTTCAATGCAAATTTGTAAACTATACTGAAGTGAATATGCCCACACATAAATTTTATGTGTGTACAAACATCAAAAAGTCCCTTTTTAGAACATACTGTACTCTGTGCTATACAGCTCACCTATGGTGTAATTTAGCCAAACAAAGATGAATAAGATTAAGGTGGCATATAATTATGCTCTTAGAATATTGCATAAGTATCCAAGGTGGGAAAGTGCCAGTGTTTTTGATTTCTAATGCACCCACATTGCAGGCTCTCCATAGGAAACTCATCTATAAATTTATGTGCAAATTAATTGGAATGGAATTATAGTGGCACTAACTAACCCTATGAAATGAGACACAAGATACTCTTCAATCTTCTGGAAATTTTGGAACAAACACTATGTATTTTCATTATTTTGGACATTGTATTTCTGTTTATATGTATGTTTCTCATTTATGTGTAGGATATTGTGTGTGTGTGTGTGCATGTATCTGTATGTGATTGTAATATGTGTGTGTCTGTGTTTATGTTTCTTCTTTATCTGCACCTTAAGTCTGTAAGTAAAGTAATATGTCCAATGCCCAACCTAAAAAAAAAATCCCCAAATCCCAATTTCAAAACACACAAATGTAATGACACCACACTGAGATATATAAAGAAGCCAGAGCCATTTTCTGAGACACCTCACCTTCCCACAGGCTCTGCAGTGGTGTCGTCTCCAGGTGAGGGTGAATTCACAGGTGCAGATCATGCACATGGTGGCACGCAGGTCAGGGATCCAAATAGGGGCCTTAGAGCCCAGAGAAGCCCCACTGCCATCACCTTCTCCCTGAACACACAAGATCCTCTATTTACAGTTATCTAGACAATACAAATAGTCACCATTAACAAGAAAGCCAATATGAGCAATTCCATGGAAAGTAGACTTTCTGTCACATTCCATAATGCCAAATGCCAGATATTTTTTAATGATCTGAATGATTATATACAATTTTATGATTTGCTGTATTCAGCTGTAGAGGTAACATGGAAAAAAGTACATGTGTGTACATGTGTTTTAATTAAATTTTACTATACTTGCTCATGTTCTGTCACACCTATAACATGGAATTGTCATATACACATGGTTAGGATATATCCAATGTAGTAATCACAGCGGAGATATTTTAGGTTTACAGTAAAGTACGAACCCTAAAATGAAATGACCAAACAATACCCAAGACTGACCTCATCGTGATATCTGCTTGAAATGAAAGTGATCATCTTCTTGGTATATTCACTAATGGCATTAGAGATGGCCTCTAACCAATCATCTCGTTCTCCTTCAGAACTAGGAAGGGAATGAAGAGAAAATGAGTGAGGTGTATGCAGTTTCAACAGCATCTTTGGCTGATAAAGGACTAAACACATTCTAATGTTATTCCAAAATTACACAACAGCCATTCAGGTCTGAAATGTCTGCCTGTCTTAGAATTACCTTGCTGATAGAATGAAGGAGCGTTCCACACTCTCAATGTTGAGTTCATTTTGGTAGCCTTCCTGACTGGGCCTGGCCACCTGCACATTGATTGTCACACATAAAATAATAATCTCATACAGGCTTGTGAATAACAGTATGTCAGGATGCAGACCAGACTGTGTCCCAACCCACCTTCATTCCTGCTAGAGAAAGCATGTTGTTCAACTTGAACTGCCCCGACTGGACTGGAGTTGTGTACATCAATGCATCATTGAACTAAGAGAGAGATGTAGTTTGTATTAATTTTTACATTTGCAAGTGTGTGTGTGTGTGTGTGTGTGTGTGTGTGTGTGTGTGTGTGTGTGTGTGTGTGTGTGTGTGTGAAAATATTATTTGAATGAATGAATGAATTTTAGAAGTATTAAATGAGTCTTTCTATAATGTTCATTAATTTGTTTAAACTGTGCAGTGAACTTAGTTAACAGCTAGATGGCAGTACCCTCTGACTAAGAATTGACTGTCACTTCCATTGGTAGAGGCACAATTTTGAATTGCAATCAAAACAGCAGGCAAAAAGGGTGGGCCACAGCCATGCTTCAGGCCTGCATAAAGTATGAAGCAATACAGTTTTCATCACAGAGCTCTGTACCTCCAGGCACTGATATTCCAGACAGGACTCATAATGTCTCATTGTCTGAACTCCATGAGGCATTCTTAAGAGAAAGCTTGCTTGCACCTCAGCGGGCATAGCTTGGTATACCAAACGCTTTCATGTCGTTTGACTTTGTGCAAAGCATCTGAGATCCCTCATTTGGTGTATCTGGTTTACTTCCTCAGGGGCAGATCCTATCTGTGAACATTCAAGCCATTGGGCATTCACTACCACTTGTGACACTGCTTTCAGCCCTCCCTCAGAGGACATAGCCTTTCTCTTGTCCGCTGACTGGTCGCTGATTGGTTGCCCAAACATTAGCTGAAAGAAAGCCTAAGCTTTTGGAGAGATTCCTGACGCAGTGCTATTGCGAAATGTGATACTGAACAGAAGTCTAGGCTGCACTGGCCTGGCCACAGGGGGCACTCCATGTAGACAGAATAATAATTTAGTAGGGATTCATCAGAGTCCATCAATCTTCAGCCCTATTGTTCAAGGTTGCAGAGTGCAGTCATAAGAATGTGAAACTTTGGTAGAACACAAATCGAATTTGCAAACGGCCAGCTAAGACTGAATTGGGTGCAGGAAAACAAAACAGAAGCAGAGGCTCCTTGACTAAATCACTTAGCGTTGGCTGCAATTTTGTATGAAATTTTCTCATTCTTTTCCTACCAACAGGGCTATGGGTTGATTAAACTCCAGACTAATAACATTTAACAATAACATTATACTAACATATACTTATAATGATTTGTGCTGAGGCACTTGGGAAATGATTAGGCAGTTAAACTCAGTTCTTTAGTTGCCTCAAGAAGGAGACAGACTTACCAGGAAAAACATTCGTGGCTGCATGACTTTCCTCGAAAGCTTCATCAGTATACCCTCCTTCAGAAATACCTGTAATGACAGACATTCCATTGTCTCATCAGAACAAACTCACATTAAGGATTTTTACAAACCATTTCAACAATTTGCTCAGTCTAAACACTCAATATTCCTCCATTGCAAAAGTGCAAAACTTCTCTATCTGACAAAAGGAGACATATTTAGGGTGACTAGTATGGCACTGATGATGATTCGGGAAAGAAGCTTATTAATGCAGTATAGTATCTATTCTGGGAAAAAAAGAGGAATTTATGCTTTCAGGTTTTAACTGATGTATGATGACCACTTTCAAACACATTATGATGACACCACTTCCTCAGTATATAAATAGAATTAGACAGCTGCTCAAAGGATGTAGCAAGTGCTTACTCTCAGAAGTGAATACACTCAGAATATGACATCTAAGACTGTAATGAATATATGAAACTCACCCTGCCAGGTTGAACAATCTCATGATGCCCAGTTAGCCTGCACTGGACTTGCATTAGCTTCTGAAAGTTATCCTGAGAAAAACAGATATTAATCTGTTAGTAATAAAATTTGCAATCACACATTCCTAAATAACTACACATCATTTCGCGTAATCAAATTGAATATGGATTATGCTCTTACCCCCTGTTTCATGATGTCATTGGCATGATTGGCTACCTCCTTAACAATATTCAAAGCAGCTGTACAATCAAACACAGACACAAACACAGAGTACATGATGGAATATCCAACACATGTTTTACAGTATCTTACAGGTATTTTATTGTGTTACATGTGATGTAAGAACTAACATGATTAGGATTACACAAATGATCAGTGCTACTGTGATACTCAACCTTGTGTGTCTTTGTAATCTGTTGAGTCTTCTGTGAGATTCTTCAGGTAATCTGGAATTATCATTTTTAGAAAGAGTAAAGCCTGCATTTACTTAACCATACCATCATGTCAATACATGTACTGTACGACAAACATTCCCAAAAAGACATCTTAATCAGATTTGATACAGTTTCAGTTTTAGAATGCCAAGAAACACCAAGCACCAGGACCGAATGACGCCAATATTGTTTAGGAAAAATGTTAAGAATGCTTTATGTAAGAAATTCTTTGAGGGATGATTTGTGAACAGGCCAATCAGCTTCTTCCACTTAGGATCAATGACTTAACCTTATTGAAAGCAGGGACATGATGTAAACATATTTTGCTGGATTTATGGAAAAGATTAGCAATACTGCAACTGAGGGTCAGAGAGTGGTGTTCCACCAGATGGAATTTCCTGTAGGTGGTAGTGTAGCCAGGGGCGCCGGCGTTGTGTGTGTGTGTGTGTGTGTGTGTGTGTGTGTTTGGGGGGTGGTGGTGGTGGGGGGGGGGGGGGGTTGTGTTGGATTACTGACAGTGGGCCCCAATGTTTGGAGGGCCCAAATGTATTTTCTGTTTCAGGTCCCAAAATTTCTAGCAGCACCCTTGGGTGTAGTCACAGCCTATACCAATTGATCATCAGTAGCCTTACAGTCAGGTAGTGGTATTATTTATGGCATGTAGCAGCTTATAAATAGTAACTGGGAAAAGACAAAATCTTTTAAGAATCATTGCACTATACTTCTCAGTGCTACAGTACAGATAGCAGCAACTGTGCATTAAACATAATATCTCCATAGGTATAACCTAGACATTCAGTTTCAGTGCAACTCGCCTTCCCCTTTGTACCTGTGAATAATAGCTGGTATTGAGGTATCCGCTGTATGGGTTTGAGCAAGTAATGCTTCAGTGCTAATTGGGCACATCGAGGGCTTGCCTGACAAAAAAGAGGATGTGGGTTATCGGCTGGAAAAATTGTTACCCACCCGGAATTTACACCAGGCATCTTAAGACAAAAGCACTCAACTGACCAGACAGGTCAGCCTGGTTGACTTACTTCAAACTCCCTCACAGCTGCGGCGAAGCCTGGGTTCTTTCGACACTGCTCATCTAGTAGGGCCACATTCTTGTCGAACTCATGAATATACGTGGAGTACATTTTCAGGTATGGGCCTTTCTTCACAAAGATGTCGGCTAACTGGGAATGTTGATCCCTGTCCAACAGAAGGTGTGTATGATCACTCAAGTTCAAAATTTCAGGTCAGCTTTTGTGCAATATGTTTTTCACAGAGCACTTAGTCATTTGGCTTTGGTGCTTGCCTGCAATTGAACCACAGCCATGGTATATTGGTTTCCAACCACACTCACACTTATACCATATTGCTCAAATGCTCTTTTACAGTAGATATGAGCACATTCTATGGCCTTCTGGTATTGGTGGTGTACATGTATGTGTAAACAAACTTCAAGAAGGTTGTGAAAATACCATTGAGCTACCCGTTCCTCCAGCCCTTTGAGCAGGTCCTGGTTGAGCTCATACAACTGTGGCAAGTAGTACAGGATCTGGTTTAGGTTCCGTTCCTCAATCACAGGCTTTCCTGCCTGCTGAGAGGCCTTAGCTACTGCATCTCGAAAGTCCTGCAGAATAACAAAGAGGTGCATCGTACAGGAAACCGTCGTCCAAAAATACAGACACCAAAATGTCCTACTACAAGTGTTTATTTGCATAACAACAGCAGGACTCTGCCCCTCTGAAGATACACCCTACAATTTCACAAAATAAATAAAGTGTGACACCAACAGAATATGGCCTAGTTTTCATTCTCTGGCATGTCTACAAGAGCTGACGTGCACATGGACAGCTGCCTTGGGTTTCCATCGCCTAACAATAGCATGGGCATGAATGCAAGGGTCCGCCTGGTACAGCTTAGTAGATTGCGTGGTGCTTTGTAGTTTCCAAGTGTACCCACTCAGCTTCAAATACAGCACTTCACAAAGCCTTGTGGCTTTCAGACACTTCCCACCCCGAGTCTTATGACCAAAAGTGCTTCAAACAAGGTCTGATATATATATATATATATATATATATATATATATATATGCACGCTCAAATAGATCATGCAAAATCTGCAGTCAGTACTATACAGAACAAAGAACTGAAAGTTGAAAGTCAATCATGGATCATGCCTTGCAGTTAAACTAATCTTGTGATTCTCTTAGGCACTATAGGGTTAAACTGCTTCCATTTATTGACAGAACCAAAGCATTTAAATTTACTCCATGTATAGGTTGAGATGCTTAGAAGGGTGCACAAACTGAGTGTACTACATGAACATGCACAATATCACATCTTAGCGAGTTCAGAACTTCTCTTAATCTGGTCAAAACAAAGCGTAGAGAACCAAGCTGAGACAGAGACGCTCTTGCCAAAATGCCAGAAATTCAGTCTGTTCTTGAGACTAAAAATGTGCATGTGTACCACATGGGTGTGCCCCGACTTTGAAAACAATCTAAGACAAATGAAGGGCACTGTCTCACATTCTGGCACACAGTAAATGCATAATATACTCAGAGGCCCCAGCACCATAGCTGGCAGTGAGAAACTGACAAACAATTTTTTATTTAAAGGATAGGTCTTGACTTAGCTGTTTTCAAATACTCACAATATGTAGAAGCTTCAGAACATCCACAAATCTACGGGAAGAAATGAAATGATTTGTGATTTCTTGTAAAAAAGAAAATAAAAAATGAAAAGATGTACTAGTAATATCCCTGTAGAATAGTAACTTACACTTTTTCTGAACTCATTATTTCTCTGGCAATATGAACCACCTTGCTCTTCTTGGTTCCTCCGGTGTGCTGGGAAAGGAGCAATTTCTAATCATGCACCGGCTTATATAGACCAAATGCATAGGGTGTATGATATGCTTGTATTTATCAATGTACTGTATCTATAAATTTAATTTTATACACCTTCAACATTTATCTCATATTAAATACATCTGTATTAAATAGAAAATCCACAAATGTATAAGACCTACATTACTGTGCTCAGAAAGTTCCTGGTCCCCTTTGCTTGAGTTTGAGCTCCTGTCATCCTCATCCTCTGAACTGTGACAAATTTCTTTTTCATAGTGTCCATAACCCTGACCCACATCCTCCTCAATACTGTCCCTGTGAAAGAACACACACACACACACAACACGTGTCTGTCTGTTTCCTTTGGCATGAAACACAAACATCCCTTCATACTTGTAATTTTGGGTTTACCTTAAGAGTCATACGTAACATAAGAGTTCTCCTTTGAAAAAGTCAAGCTTCTATGTTTAATACAGTTCCAGTATTAGGTTCAAATTTGTACAATAGTATTTTCTGTTCAATGTTTTTTCAACCAAACGAATCACGTTTTGTAATGCATTGTAAAAGTCACTTGAAAGCTTATCATAATCTTATCATAATCTTTGAAGACTGGTCTCCAAAGACTAGTTAACAAAGACATTTATTTTGAATACACTGAGCTTTGAGGCATCAACCATAATGTCCCAAGTGTCCATGATTTCCATGTCTCCAATCATTTCATGGCATATTATGCTGTGCAAACACATCTGTTTGAGCACCATTTACACAGTAGGTATGATTCGAAATTCCACAGGCCAAAACACAATAAGAACAGCTATTTCTACTGTTGTGAAACATTCACAATCCAAGCTAAAAATCATACACTATCATCTCGAGTCCAATCATTAATCTAATGAACCAACATGTTGACCTAACGGAGTCAACGGTCCATCTCCTGCTTAATAAAAGGGTGGAACAAACTACACAAAGAACATTATTCTCCAGAACATTCTGAATTCCTTTTGAATGCAACGGCCCTCTGAGCTGCTTAGTGCTGTGGACGTGACCATTTCTGAGCAACGTTTGCAAACAAGCTTCTTAGTGAAGGGTGCTTGCTGATCAGCACAACATCATTATTGTGCAAAGTATTAACCCAGAGTGTTGTCATTTCCAAAAAATATTATTTCTCTAGACTACATCTATTTAAATAAAGTGCAGATTATTGTTACCTAAACACAATTTATGTTTATAGCTTCTTGGCAGACACTTTGTGGTATTTAAAGTGAATTCCTTCTCAGTGCATTCACACAAATTGTATCAGTTTCTTTTTTTAATTGTAGCAGACCTACTGTATACAGACATGATGCTGTGAATAGCAATGGATTTGTTGAAACGAAAAGGGAAAAGAAGAATTCTTTGCATACCTCTTCAGCTTTACTCCACCTTGTCACCTGCCCCAACAACATTGTATCATAATGACTAGGTTACATATAAAGCTGAGGGTGTGGAGACAAGGACAGGAGGCTAAAAGGATTTACCAACAGTAAAAGTTTGCAATGTTGAGTAATATTTTCCAATATTGAGACACTGCCATGGATGTCCAAGAGCACACTGATGCAGACCTAACAGGGATTTTGGTCAATTCTATATTAAATCAAATCTGGTAAATTCTACATCAAATCAAATGAGGTGTTTTCCCGACTTAATCGTATTTGTTGGAATATGCAGATGATGATAATTACCTCTCATATCTATAGTGCTGCTGTGTGCCATCAGCATACTCTCCTATTAGTTCATAGGGCTCCTGTTCTTCATAGATGTTCTCCTCCTCTGTCCAAGAGGAGCTCTGACAGGTTGCTGCGACTGAGGAGGGAGCCACATTATTTGAGCATGGAATGTTCATGTATTCTGGAATATCCTCATAGATTGGGAAGTTTTCATACTCCACTGCAGTTTCTGCCCCTGGGAAGATATCCTCTCCATCCACACTCTGCTCCAAGCCGATCAACGGACAGGAGAGCTTTCGATCAACTAGTGATTTGACCTTTCTGACAGGGCCTTCCTCTCCCTCCATGTCCCCATCAACTGACTCTTCCATTTCCACTGACATGCAGTCAATGGCCTGTCCCCGTTTGGTCAAAAGTTTGGGCAGTTTTTTCACAGAGATATTAATGTCAAGAAACTTCCGGAGAGAATTTTTTTTGTTTCCATCAGGGCGAAGAAGATCCACTGACGTGAAAGACTTGGCTCTTGGCTTTAGGTTTTGACCAAACACCTTCCCCATTGTGTTGCCAGGACTAAAATTAGAAACTTGCTTTCCAGTGGATTTGTTTGTATTATCAAGATCTTTTGGCTCTCCAGTCTTTGTACTCTGAGACAAGACAGTGGGCAGATGCTGTCCATGTTGTTTTTCTGGGAATGTCTTTGGTGGCTTCTCATCCTGTGAACTTAACCTTGTTGACACAGCAAGCTTATTAACAAGCTTCAGTTGTTTAGGTTGGATAACTGTGCATGGACAGTCACTGGTCTCAACATTCACCTTATCAGTATCTGCTGAGAACTCTGTTGACTCATAGATATACTCAGCCACATTTGGGATGTCTGTCTGGCCCAACGGAGCAGGCTTTTCAAGGTTTTTGGTTTTCTGTCTAGGAACAGCAGCAGATGCGTGGAAATCCACATAGTCCGTTTCAACAGTTTCATATAAAGAGGCATTTTCAGTGACATCCACACCATTAGATGTTCTCGTCTCGCCTTTGTTCTTTTTAATGTCAGCAAGTGCCCTGGGCCTGCGGGGTGCTGGAACAGGTAGGGGCTTTTGGGGGGCAGTTGGGATAGATGGAGGGCTGATTTGTCTCTTTGTACAAGTGGATACAGAGACCAACTTGTGGTTGTCTGAAGGTTCTGCAACAGTCCTTAAAAACTGACTGTGAGTGTTGCCATTGGCCTCATCACTCCAAGATCTCTGAGGAGGAGGCCATTTAACTCCTGATGTGATATCCCTCTGAGTTGTGTAATTTACATTTTTCCACCCAATGGCATTGCTCTGGCCCTCTGTCACTTCATGAACCCTTGGCACATGAATATTATTGTTCAGGACACTCTGAAGATCTGTGCTACTAGGATCCAAAGTGCTGGTGAGGCCATTCTTGGTCTCCAGTGTGTCAGGCTCCTTGTCAAATTTTGTTCGACATCTTGGTTCAGGCTTCTTGTAGCCTTCATTCTGCCTGTTTCCCTGACCTTTTCTAGGATGGCCAATATTTGTTCCAGCTTGTTTGCTGTTCTCCTTTGGCATGCATTGTTGACAATCATCACGATCACAGACACAAATTGGAATTATGTAATCCCATTCACATTTCTTTGGCCCCAGGTACACACCGTTTCTTGAATTTAGGAAACCCACATTGCTTGCATTCTCTAATTTCTCTTGTGATGAGGGAAGACCATCTGTCCTCAGAACTGGAGGTTTGCTGAGTGCAGAGGTGGTGGAATTTTGGTGAAGGCATGGCTTAGGTGCAATGGGTGGCTTTACGCCTCTCTTCTCCCCTGTAAATGGCTGTGAAAGTACATCTGGCTTAGGTGCAACAGGTGGTGGCTTTGGCTTTGGCATCTGAATGACTTTTGGCTTGGGTGCCACAGGAGGTTTTTCTGCATCTAAGCAATAAGATGACAAATGAGAAAAGGAAAAGGGATATTTAGATTTAATACCAAAAAGTCAAGGACTAAAACTGCTATGTAACCTGGATCCAGGGAGGAGTTATTTTGTTCTAGGATTAGAGAACGTCTGTTATATCCTAACATTTTTGTCAGACAAGTAAAATAACTGTACTACACATTACTGAAAACTAAAAATCACCCCCATCATGATAAGACAGGTGTTTTATTGCACCTTGTGTGCTGTCTTTATATTTTGCATCATCATTCTGGTATCAGTCTGTTGTCTTGTACGTTTTATTTCAATTTAATTTCACATGCAATCATGTGAAAATAAGGCTCTCTTTTGCACAACTACCACAACGTGCAACGACAAATATGTTGAGTAGTCCGTCGTTGTTGTTGTCAAACTGGTTTATACGAAAGTCTACTAAAATTCTAGGCTAAACCAGGTCAACAAACTAGCACACCGTCATATCTCCTTACTGATTTACAGGAAAGGGGTTAAGGAAAAATTAAACAAAAAGGTTTAGACACACTCTACGTATGATAAACCAACCAATGTAAAGAGTTCACGAGGTGCCAATTTTCCTGTTCACACACACACAAAAACGCTTCCAACAACAAATATCCTCTTTTTCCATCGATGCGTTTTTTGACTACAGATTTTATTCATCGGATGCTTTTACAACTTAATCCAGATTATTTAAGTAAAGTGCAAACAGAACTGAACTGAGTGACGTTAATTTTTGAAAGCAGCCTCAGAAACCTTCAAAAACCTATAACTAAGAAGACTGACACTTTAGACACAAGTTTGCCAAAAATGCTGGTTAAGAAGACAAAATAGCTTAGGCCTACCTAGGAAGAAGACAATTTCAAAATGTCTTATTAAGTATAGCTTGTGAATAGGCTGAGTTACGCTACGTTACACGGTTAACGTTACAATCACCGAATGGCAATCAACATAGTGTAACTTTACCTGTTTTCATCATTATTCCAAAGCCGCAGTTTCACAGTCCTTTGGCCTCCAACATAATCCAAATGTTAGCCTACTTCTAAAAGTCTCTATACCACATTATTAAGATTAACACAGAACATTTCTTCTGTGTGGTTAAAATGGGCAGTTAAATACCAATTTCACACGTACTCTAAAAGGCTGCTACTACTTCCCTCTGTGCGAGCTGAGCTTCACAGCCACCACTGATGACTGCCCCACTCGTGTGTCAACTGGAAGTGCGCTGTCTAATTTGACTCACCGCTAGAGGAGCTAGACGCTCTTTCATCACAATTCACACAGACATTATAGATCCCATTGAACCTCAGAAATACGCACAATAACAAGCCTCAAATGTATCGTACAGACGATGTCAATTAATATATGGTTACAACGTTGTAGTTTGTCTCATATGAAATGGTGTGTGAGTGTAGCCAAATGAACTAATAGTGAAAACAAAAGCAGACAATCTTCTGTTTCAATAGCAAACAGTACAGGTTCTTGTGCGTAGTGAGGCTGAACCTGAAGTGTGTGTTGCGTGACCTCCAGGGTAATGTCACCATAGTGAATGAATCAGGGGGATTGTTCAGTAGGGAAACAGTAAACCCTAACATGAAAGTTGATCTTTGGAATGTAAACAGTGACATGTTATTCATGAAATATCCTATAGCTAAATGTGTTGTGCAACTTATCAAACGAAATGGAAAAAATAAAGAAAAATTGTGTAATAGACCTGCATCACATAGGTCTCGTCAGTGTAACTTATGCAATCCTATTTCAGCTGATAAAACATCCTGCCTGTCACTTACTCACTGTGGAGGTGTGAGCCTAGCTGGGTGGTGAAGCCTCAGCATCCTCTCATGGGGACCATACTGCTCTTGTCCTCCCCTGTCACCTCACCCTGGCAAATTTCCTCCATGTGGCCTCACTCATCAAACAGCTACAAAGTCTCCTCTGGCTCCCATGTGAAACCACTATGGCTTCTACAGTTATAGTTTCTTAACAAGCTAATTACATTCTGGTGTTTGTGAACTGTACAGAAGCTCTTAGATTTGACTAGTTCTGTATATTAAGATAAAGTGAGGTGATAATTTAGCTAGTTGATGGAAGGCTGGATGGAAGGCTTAGTGTTCTGATGGTGGCTGAGGAGGCCACTGGTTCCCAGCATGAGCTCCAAATGCAGAATGATGACATGGGATCCGACTGAAGAGTGACGACTGAAGTGTTGGGCAACATCAGTCTGAGGAAAAGGAAGCTGGTTACAATGCAGGTGGCATTACGTAAACATGGAGTTGCAGAAAGGTCCGGTTTGGGGAAGTGGCTTAAGTGTTACTATCGCAAAAGATCACAGTCACAAAAGGCAGCAATAAAAACACAATGGAAATTAACACATTTATTTACTCAAACATTATGATCTGAAGATCAGATAATGCTGTACTGAACTGTACGGCCAAAGCCTATTTGATAAAATTAAAGTCTCTGTGCCATACAAAATCCTTAAACATGCTGACATTATAAATAAAAACTGTTCATGCATGTAAAACAGCAAGACTGTTCCTCAAACTCCAGCTACCCCCCACTTAACCCAGTGAGCAAGTGGTTGCAGTAGGTCAACTCAGGAACAAAAAAAATCATTTCATGTGATGTTTTTATGTAATCTTTCCACTTGGAAGACTATTTATAACTTTTGCCATATCATCTTTTATGGGTGTGAAGTCATGCAAGCTGTCTATTGAAGAAATGCTTTACATCACCAAATGAGAGCAAATATAACAAGAAATATGTTCACAGTCTTTAAATTTACTTTAAAAGTAAATTACTTTACAACATAACAAATCCGAATGTCAGTCTTTTATGTTTCATTACCATAAACAAAACAAATAAAAACAAGACACTTTAAGATACAAAACTATTGATAATTCAGGGCAAAATGCAGAGTGATTATTAGTGGTGAAAAGTGTGAAGGTGTCTTAGGGTATCCTCATTCTGAAATGGACACAATTTCACTGCGTTTCACTTTGTACAAACATATAGGTTAAAATACAAAAGCCATATTATACATGTTAAGAACACATTTTCCCAACCTTTGACAGAACACATGATGGAAGCCTACAACTCAACTCAGGTCTGTCAAATCTCTGTAGAACAGCATTCATCAAGTGAGGCCATAGTAATGGAATGGGACATTATTGGTTTATTCCACTGTATATTGCTTTGAAAGACTGTGCCTCATGACAGAAGAAGACATCTGATTGGCGGTAGTTACTGGAGGATGAACTGCATAGAGTGTCCTCTTGGCCTAAATAAAACAAACAAATGTAAAGTGTCAAATGTAAAGTGTCATTTAGCAGAAAATGTGCAATTTACAGAAATATATTTATATAACTTTGATAAACTTCATTATCATTAACTCTGACTGGATTGTTTTAGCTTGATTCATTCAGATTGCAGTTTGATAGAGATTACTTTAAAATTATTATACAAAAAACAACTTAAGTGTTGCATATTTCTGAGGATGGACTTAGAGGGTTTTCCATCTAAACTCTTCATATATAGATGTGTACTATTCATACCTGTCAGATCCTGAGACATTCTCCCTGGCACTTGGCATGTTTATGCCAGGGGACTGATTTCCACACAGACCTCCCTCAGCACAAGTTTCATCTCTTAGCCCTGGATTAGATGACTCAGCAAGCGCAGTGCCACTGCTCAACTGTGAACTGACAGAATTTGACAACAACAGTCAGGTATCTCTGATGTTTGTTTGGAGTTAACTGGTGTCACATATTGCGGAATATTGTCTCCAGAGTACATCATGTGCCATTGACACATAAAAACAAGATATTATGTGACTCACTGCTACCTGAATTTAAAGTCGGGGGGCAGAAACTGGCCAAGGCGGTAATCTCTCCTGCATTTGGCAACTTGGTTTTGAAGGTCCCTTGAGTAGCCATCCCCAGTTAAGATGTAGTTGACGAAGAGAAGTTTGCCCCTGAGATACATCTGTGGAGCAAATATGGGGAAAATCAGAATGGCACAAAACACAACAACAATAACATTTATTATTTATTATTGTTTATTATTTATCACTTCCAAAAAGGAGTACTTTCCAGCTGGAATGAGGTTGACGATTACAAGGATTTACAGCAATTTCACTTGTAAACTCGCACTTACAAAGTAAAAAGTCACAAGCGTATATGCCTGTATACTGTGTTTTCCCCCTACACATGATCTGCCCTGTTCTTCACAATAGTTATCTGTTGTCTAACGGAAGTAGTACTGTGATGAAAAAGGGAAGGTGTTATTGTTGTTGTCAACAGAGGAGAAGTATTTCAGGTACTCTGCTCTTATGATGGCCAGTCTCTGCTTAGCAACAGGCCAATGAACCAGCGACACACTGACAGAACTAGTTCAAAATTTTAGTCAATGCTCTGAAAAAATGCTGCCCTCTAACGTTTTATGATGAAGCTGCATAAATAAGATTACCAATTTACCATAAACATCCCATGAGCCACATTGTGTCTATGCTGCAGTGAAGTGTTGTGGGGTTCCATGTGAGTCTCTGGACCAGGAACTTCATATCGCAGGAGCCGGAAGGAATCCATCTGACACTGAAGAAAGAATGTAGCAAAGTTAAGTCATAGAGGGCAGTATTATTTGCTTGTTTAGTTACATCCATGTCATGTACTAATCATGTTAGTCATGATGCTGTCTGAACTGTTTTTTTACACACACTGTAGAGTGAACCAACAATATAATCACACAGGAATTCCCAAAACCTCCATTGACTTTCCCCAGAATGCTACTCCTGTATCAACCCATAGTGTTGATGGTGGCCCAGGAGGAAAGGAGTTGCTCAAAGGGTAGGGTTGAGCCCTGCTCCTGCTGACCCTGTCAAAGTGTCCTTGAGCAAGGCAATGAGCTGCTTCCAATGTGAAATGCAATATTTTTAATCAATATGAAATTAGTAAAAGTATGGAGGATGGTAAGGATACCTGTTGCTTGGCTGCAGGTAACCTAGATGAGTTTATTTTTACCACTAATCTTTTACTACCAATTAATCATGCTTAAACACATATTGTTTTTAAACACAAATTGTGTTTTCTATTGTTTATTTAAAATCAAATCGGAAAACCATTTCAATTTCACTTTCGATCATTCAAATGAATAGAATATTCATGTTCGATAATTCAGGGCAAAATGCGAAGTGATTATTAGTGGTGAAAAGTGTGAAGGTGACTTAGGTATCCTCATTCCGAAATGGACACAATTTCACTGCGTTTTTTAAACTCAGTAACCATATGCATGTGACAATAAAATTTCCTTGTATCCTTCTGGAATGTGATGCTGTATAATCAGATATTAAAGTTTGACCAGACTTAACTATACAGTGATAATTATTACTAATCACTAATATGTATAGATCCTATGATGAATGACGTCTGATTTTACCTGTGTACAGGGCATATTTCTCTTTCTATTCATCTTCCTGTAAAGCTGTTCCAAGTTGTCTCTACTGAGTGAAGGGGATGAGGGTACGTTCTGTGCAGTGGTGATGCACACCACCAGGATCTGCTCACTGTATGATCCCTGCCCGGCTATGAAGGCGTCGTACTCCGCGTCAGTCAGGACAGGTATCTGCTTACAGCCACAACGCCACCACTGCCAGTTCTCTTCCCCTTTCAGGGCCGCACGGAGAACAACAGGGCAAGCAATGGCTAAGCCAAAGGGATCGTGGGGTATGGGTGATGGATGCCAGTTTGCAGGGAACCATGGAACCAAAACTGAACTGGAAGAGAAAGGTCATTTTGAGAAGGGTCTGGTAAACAGGGAATATGGTATTGTATAGTCAGATGAAAACTGAAAACATGATAGTAAAGTCATAAACATTACTCTAGCTTGATGTTACTGTGAACCCTGATGGTCCCAGTGTCTGTGACATGCTGAGGGTCTTCCTTCAATGGCTTCATCTGTGCCATTCGACTGTCAATACAGATGAATAGTCATTTGTTACTTTCTTCATCTCCAACACCATTTCATAGACAAACCTAGTAATCTATCTACAATGCACATCACCGCCTTGCCATCCTTACCATTTCATTTTCAAAGAGGAAGGTGCAAGGTGATTGACAGGTGCATAGACAAGTCTGGTGGTTGTGTGTCCTCTGCCTGAACCTCTGTAGGGTTGAGCTGAGCTGCTGTGGTTTAGGGCACAGTTGCCCAAAGAGGGAAGTGGTACAGACTGTGTCTTCTGTCTCAGACTCTGCTGACATAAGGGCTGTGAATTCCTTGTGTCCAGGTCACAAATACCTAGAGTAAAGCAAACAATCCAGAGGTAAGTAATACATGTCTCTCGGTATATCATGTACACAGAAGTAATTCATGCTCAATGTTCGTCTATGAATGTCTGTCTATGAAAGGACACAGTAACACAAATCACAAGTATACCCTATGTACTGTAAATAAATCCTGAGAAGATCTTTCATGAGTTTCTGTTCTTAAGCCTCACATGAGTCAGCTTTTGCCCCCTGTTGTACCTGTGAGTACTTTGTAGTGCTGCAGCCACTTCTCAAGAATGTGCCTGGCTTTCCTCCGCAGCCTGTTTAGCTCCAAGAGTGGACAGATGCCCTGCGGGTGAAACCGAGAGGGGTCCTCCAAACACTCTGCCTCCTGCTCAACCTGAAGGGCCTCACTGGGTTGTGATGACCTCTTGACAATCTAGAGGGTTTTGTTACTCTATAGTGAGCTACTGATAATTTATAGCCAAAGGTACATGCTGCACAGCTACCTAACAACATCAAGAACATATTCCTTGTCTTGTAGTTTCTTCTATGTTTTAATTCCAATTTACAGGTCCCCTAACAGTAGGCACAAATGTGTAATTTAAAGGGCATGCAATTTGACACAGAGACATGTATAACAGGCAATTAAACTTTAAAAATAATAGACATATATCTAACCTGTTGGTTGTGGTTGTCTACATCTGATAGAAAAGGTAAATAGAGATGGACAGTTTCATTCTTTGCTCTGAACATCAGCTTAGCACTGGTGGCACTGCATAATTTCACTGAAATTCCTTCTGTTACCTGTTACCAGGAAATGTCAGTATTGAAATAGCATTAGTAATTTTGTTAAATGTAGAAGATGAAGCAGCACACAGGGACCAGCAGGTACAATAAATTGCAACTGACTGTGATAATACAGTATTGAATGGCTGTCAATGGCTTGGAAAACAGATAGTGGGTCACGGTCAAGACAATAATAGCGATACTGCAATTTGATCAGCTGGGTCTCCAAGGGTCACTCTACAGGTCCAATGTTCCCCCTCATCTCCTGCCTACACAGACATATGCGGCACCTGGCAACACGTGCTGTGTTTGTAAGTATGTCATGGCCCTCATACAGCATATCTGACTAAAATGAGGACCCACATTATCCAACACATTGCATTCATAAGCACATAATATTCATAACCAACATTTAATATTGACTACACAAAAGACTCAGTTCTGTAAAAAATCATTTTTTATCAGATGAGCAGAGCAGAGAGCAAAGAAACATATATATATTATGCCAAGATGCATCAGTGTGAGTGGTGTATCTGCAAAGGAAAATGTTCACCTCTGGTTCCTCTCACCTCTATAAGCACTGTTTCAACTGGCTTTTTATCTGAACACCAGTTCCATTTCTTTGTCACTTTACCAGTTGGATCCAAAATCATCCCCCCAGTTTGATTCCATGCAGCATAAATAACTCCACTAGAAACACAAAACAAAACAAAATCTATTGTCAAAAATAATGGATTCTGGAAATGTGAATTCTCATAAATTAGTAACTTTAGTTTTGGAATTAATATAGGCTACTGTAAACACTACACATAATTCATGTAGCAATGTTGACTCTCTAAGGGCTTGTTTACATGTACCTGGATATTTTTATGAACTGATATTTTTTATCTGTTTCTTTTTCGTAATTGGGTTTACCCGAATCCACAGAGTAAAACTCTGTTTACCCATAAACTTAAGGCTCAAACAGAATATATATATATATATATATATATATATATATATATATATATATATATATATATATATATATATATATATATATATATATATATATATATATCCGTTTATAAAAATATCTAGGTATGTGTAAACAAGCCCTAAATAATACAGCCCTAATGAAACAGACACACCTGAGGCAGTCACTGAACGCTGACGCAATGAATTGTGAAATTAAACACCTTTATCATTCAATCTGTACAAATATCCTTACTAACCTTTGAGGCCATGAGACAGTTCCATGACCAAATGCTGTGACAGTGGCCAAAACACATGCTGGGGATGTATCACTGTAGACATTTGTATAGAAACCACCAATGCTCAAGCCAGAGGGAATCTGACACACTGCAACCTGACCTGAGGGATAGCTGGTTAAAATCAGTCATGGGGAAAAACTTGGCTGCGGCCTTTTTAAACAGTTTAGACTAAAGGAACATGATCCGAAATACAGGTTTTTACATGACAAAGACTACAATACAATTGTCTCACAAAGAATACTGGCCCGACTGGCGTGTATTATAATGTTTTTGTGCCTGTGCATGAGTGTTTGTGTTTGAAGTGGTACATGTGCCTGTAACAGACATGACAGATTCTTCAAGGATACTAAATGACTGATGTCCCATCATGGACCCTGTAGTGTAGTTTCTGCAGTGGTGCAGTCTCAAACCTTAGCACTGGGACTCTCGGTGGTCCATTGTGGACAACCAACTGTTTTATGTTGTTGGTGTTGCTCTTATTCTGATGAACTTTCTTTGAGTCGCCATAATGACGCAGGAGAAGTTCACTCTTCACTGACTCTGCTCTTTATCCATTTGTATGAGTGGACACATAAAACATAACCTCTAAGTTGGTCAAATTGCAACTAAAACATGGCAGTCTTAAAATGATCTGTATTATCTGTTATTATTATCCTTTTCAAAGGATATGAGATAACTGCATTGCTCACAAAGGTTTTTGAGCTTGCTGAAGCCTATCCACAACCCACTGATATAAACTGGTCCAGTCAGAGGCAATGGGCGTTGCATCTGGTGGTTGTATGATCCATTCTATGAGACAAATGATTATGGTAATAATTTGCATATTAGCTGACCAACCACATCGTCCAGTAAGGAACTGTAACTGTTACCTTGCTCTTTGCACAATTGGGAAGACATTGTAAACCCAATGGTTGTGGATACTTGAGGACCCGGTGCTGAAAAGAATAATTTCAGATATGGTCAGAAAGAGTGATGCATCACCACATCCCTGAAGTTCTTTTTCTCCAGCTACATGGTACTGTCAGGTCCATACACATTTTTTGTTTTGTTTCATGCACAGAAGCCAACTGAAATTCATCTTACATACATATAGACAGAGAACAGCTCAAGTGAAGTTGTACACATTTTAAATTGTGTTATTCTGCAACATGATTATCTGAGATTTGATGGATGATAATCAGTATATTCCGAGAGGGAGATAAATTCAAGATCTGTGTATGTTACAAACCCTCTGTTTTATAAACCCTTGTTCTTCAGGGTACTGAAGTTGAGAAAATATTTTTGCTTAATTTGTAAACAGTTTTCATTAACTTTCATTAATCTCTTTCAGGTAGCCCATATTGTCACTAGTTAAACACTTGAGTCTGTTATTTTAAATATTGCTGGATTAAATTACCTGTACAGCCATTTATAGAGATTGTCTGTTTAGTGTTAGTGGAACGATCGACATTTTCCATCAGCTCATTTTCCACTAGTTTTGTTTGGATTTTACTTTGCTTCTTCCTTAACGATCCACCAGGCCTTTTCTCCTTTTGCTGTTTTATGCCAGTGTGCGAAGGAGTGATCGTTTTGTGATGAACGTCTGCAGTTAGTTCTCTCCACGTATAGTTTAGAATATTTATCAATCCGCGTGGGAAGACGTCCTCTCCCCACTGCGCGTAACGGCACAGAAGTAAACCCAAATCCGCAAGGATCTGGGGTGCAGCACGTTTGTATTCCTCTATCATGGAAGACTCGTTTTGCTTCTCCATCATCTCTGGATTAATATCTTGGTCAACATAGCCCTCTCTCTGAAGATGTAAGCTTTCCTTTATTTTAGCGGTTTGGATCTCGTCCTGCCCATTTGCGTTCCGGGCATTAGAGAAGTCGTCTTGCTTCATGTCGTCAGAATTTGTCAATAATCTGTGTATGGTGTAAGGACAAAATAAAACAATAACGTAATCAATTTATCCTGATTTATCTTAGTACTTTATTTTGATGTAATTATTGGGGTATACTTATTTACCTTTTCACAAATAACTTCGTTTGTGTATCCTGTTGATTTCTACATCGTTTGATAACTGCTGGCTAAAAAAGTGCAAAGGCTGTGAGCTAGAGTAGTGTCAAATTCTAATCGTCTGAGGTACAATATGCATTACCCTTTCTCACCTGGTCAAAGAAGAACACAGGTCCTGTGTTTCCTGTCATTGCAGATGGCGTTGTATACATGAATTAAGTGATGACCAGTTGAAGTAACGTAGAGGTATGTATATACTTTCCCTTCACTATTAAACTCTAAAGCCTTTTTGAATTATTCACTTATTTCTTGGTCATCGTTGTCATTGACGTCGTGCCTCAAACAAGCGCATAGCCTACAACAAGTTTGTTGCTGGGATACTCTGCGTGCTGTTTGCGTCCCCTGGTGCCAACTTAAGTCCTTGCGGATTTCTATTACTAAGCAAACCTGTAGCATACCAGAAAACCCAAAATTAGTACTAACTAGCAAGCAACCCGAGATGAGCACAAGCATATAACCAGCCATTGACACTGATGGCGGCTACATCTGCAACTTGAATTTTCACCGTGTGAAATACTGACAATTGTTAATGTGATAAGAAAATAGATGAGGCTGATAGTTGAAGTTGAAATTGTATTATGATGGTAAAAATACAGGATTGTAATAAAACTGACCAACACAAATATTTGACTTCTCAGCTGTTTGTTATACAGACAGAAAAAAACAGATGGGCTATTTGTTGCTGACGCTGAAAGCACTCCTGTGTGGTTTTGTGGTGAAAGGATGTGTCTAGGGTTTCAAAACGTTTCAAAGCTGTGAGGATGTGAAGTGAAGCATGTAGGAAGGCTCCAAAGAAGCGAGTCCCAACTGCACTTGTTTCATTTTGGCAAGTGTTACAGCTATTGGCATGTCCGCTAAGGAGGTAGATATATCCAAACCTTTCTTGCTATAATCGCTGCAGTACAAGCTCCTTTTGCTCACTGTGATCACAAGTTGGGTTGGTCAGTAGGCTCTCCTTGCCCAAGTGGGGCAGGCCACAAGCTTGTTACAATCGTTGTCAGTGAAACACTTGTGGGCTGAAGTGGAGCTGAAGTGATGTGCGGCTGGCTGTCTTGCTCTGCAGACTGGAGATCTTTCAGAAACGGGAATGCTTGCTGTCCAAGTAAGCACAAGCTGGATCCTGGCTTATCAGTGGCATGGCAACTCCCTTCATCCATTGTTATGATCTAGGCTATGGCAGACATGCAATTTGGAAATTTGAATGAAAAATAGGACTACTGCAGGGCACATACAGCTTAGTACAAGGCATATGGGAAGTATGAAATATATTACAACCAACATCTGCATAGAGCATCAGTATTGTTTATGGTTCATCATGCAGTCATGGCAGAAAATAATGCATTTGCAAAAAAAGTTAGGTGAAACAAAACATGAATCTTTCAACAGGCCAAGTAGATATAGAGAACCTTGGAGTTGCTATAATGCCTGTCGTGTGATGCAGTAAAAACGTTTTTAAAGACTACTGTTGTTTCGTTTCAGAGTAGATTTTAAATAGTATCTGATAACAGAATTGTGAGTCCTTCATCATACACAAAAGTCTACTGGTGTGCGCATTATCTGCGCAGAGAGTATTCTCTCCACACCCAATTTACAAGGATACGCCCCCACATTACAGTCTGAGCTCTCCCAGCAGTCTATGCGCCTGTCTCTTGCTCGGCCGCACTAGTAATCATGGCGGACGGAGAAGTTCAGGTGCAGGGAAAACTCGAGCATGAGGCAGTAGCTAATGGGGAAACAGTAAACGATGTGATAGAGGAAGCAGATCCCGTTGAGGAAACTTCAAAGAAAAAGAAGAAGAAGAAGAAGAAGAACAAGTCAGCTGCCTCAGGTTGGAATTATTTTCCCAAACTGTGGAGCAGAATGACTGGTCGTAAACTGCTTTGAGTATGCTAACTAGCTCCCTAGCTAAACCAGGCCAGAGCAACGTGAAGTGTCAGCTAATGTCTGAAGATTGGGTAACGCTGTGATAGTTTGCTGTTGTGGTGAATGGTTTAATCTAAACTTTATATGAAACAACTTTTAAAGAGCTTAGCAGCTATAACTATACACTGTCGATATCCGTTATACGCACAATTAGCATTTTTTCCATTTTAAACATTGCGAACCAGCCATGTGATGGAATGTGCTCATAATGTAAATGTGCCTAAGCTAAGTGTTACGTGTTTGAACTAATGCTGTTTTCAGATGTAGCTTTGAGTAACTGCAGAGACTGCTGCTCACATAAACATTGCTTGCATAATGTGCGCGTCAGGGACTTATCATGGACAGGCAAAATGTGTTTAGTTGCAGTATTTGATCTACTTCTTAACTAAAGGTTATAAAACCTGGTAACATTCTTTAAATGCCATTGTTCTAAGTCTTATTGGAACAGTGTACCCCTGCATGTACCCCTGCATGACAACAAGGATGTGTATATATATGTGTATATGGAAAGAACGAGACAGATATTACATTGGTTGTAGTAGGCCTTTGATACCTTTGCTGTATGTGGCCTCGTTTAACTTGTATGTGTGTTTGTGTGTGTGTGTTTGACTTTGAAATAGGGAACAACGAGGCAGAGGGTGATGGAGACTCAAGCAGTGTAGGCAAGGTGACTAAACAATTGGAGCAGCAAGTACTGGAGGACAAGGAAGAGGATGCAGAAGAAGGTCTGTGTCTCACCACAGTGTAGTGCCACTATCCTCTAAGGTTTTCATGGCGAAACAGCCGTCATTGCTGCTAATGGTTTATAGATAAGTGAAAGCCACAGTACAAGCAGAGAAATAAGTCTTGCGTGTCTAATGCTGTCAATTTTCATTGCGGCATGCTGCAGTGAGCAAATTTAATGACATTGATTGTGACAATTTCAACAGATGGAGAGGAGGGTGATTCAGCGGGGAAGAAGAAGAAAAAAAAGAAGAAAAAGAAAGGACGTGAGTATTCTTATGGCATATCAAGGTTGACATGCCTTATTTATCACTGATTTGCCAATTTCCCATTTCCCATTTGCGCTGGGAGCATGTTTGTCACGTGTGCACATGGGTGAGGAGCAGTTATGGGTTTTAAGTAAGAACAGTAATTATTACTGTGTCCCTTGGTATGTCACTGTGTGCAGAATAACATTATTAATAGCATTATGTTATACTGACTTGGACTTGTCTGGTTTCTCTTTCAGCAAAGGTGCAGACAGATCCTCCATCAATTCCGATATGTGAGCTCCACACTACTGGTGTTTACCCAAAAGGACAGGAATGTGAATACCCAGCTACACAAGATGGGTGAGTGGGATAGACTTTTGTCATGTCCATAATGCCAGCAAAATACCTTGATATTTGGTATGAATATACCAATGTTAGCAATATACACTCCTTGTTAGTTCTTTCATTGTGTTGTAGCTTGAATGTTGTCCTCTTTTGTAAGTCGCTTTGGATAAAAGCGTCTGCTAAATGCCTAAATGTAAATGGTATGATGTAAATGATTAAACCTCAGAGAGCTTAGACCTCCGCCAAAGCAATATAGGGTCACTGACGCATATGATACACAGAAGCCTACTGTGTCTTGGTGTGTGCATTATCTGCGCAGAGAGTATTCTCTCCACACCCAATTTACAAGGATACGCCCCCACGTTACAATACAAATATCAGACTGTGTTCTGGATTACCACAAACATTTAATCACCTGTTCCTAATACCCATGTTGTCCGAAAAGTTCATCCAAATATGTACAGTTCATTCCGAGGTAGTTTGCACACAGACAGACAAATGCCGCAAAAAAATAACCTCCTTGGCAGAGGTAACAATGACTGCATTTATACTGCAATGTAAGACTTGAATTAAATTAGAAATGTCAGTTTTTGTGTGGTAAGACATTGAGATGAGATGCGATGCAGTATGTTAGATGGCCTAATTTATCTATCCATTTACAAACCATTCAGCCGCACAGCAACATGGCGGATGACCAGTGAGGAGAAGCGGGTCCTGGACCAGGCCAACGAGGAGATGTGGAGTGACTTCCGGCAGGCTGCTGAGGCCCACCGGCAGGTCCGAAAATATGTGCAAGGGTTCATCAAACCAGGGATGACCATGATTGAGATCTGGTCAGTTTGATATAGTGTTTGATATATTGCAGTAATATAGGCAAGACAGTGTTTTGTATTTGTGTGTTTGTTTGTGTGTGTTTGCGCCCTCTCACTTTGTCATTGTTGTCTTGGCAGTGAGAAGCTGGAGGACTGCTCTAGGAAGTTGATTAAAGAAAATGGTCTGAATGCTGGACTGGCCTTCCCCACGGGCTGCTCTCTCAACCACTGTGCTGCACACTACACTCCCAACGCCGGCGACCCCACAGTGCTTCAGTATGACGATGTCTGCAAAATTGACTTTGGCACGCACATCAACGGTTAGTGCAGCACCAAACCCTGGCTGTCGGTTTAAATAAATGATCATTGCTTTTCATCAGGGTATCAGGTTCTATTTTAAGCAGAGGTGTAGTGGGCGTTGGGCGGGGGTTACAGTCCCCTTACTTCTTGGAATAGATCATGTATGTACTTCTCACTTTTTTTAATATTAAGCATTCATTTATAACATTAACATGTTTTTATCAGTAGTGCCAATAAGTGCATGTCAAGCAAACCTCTCTGTTTTCATAAACAAATGCAACTTAACATTATAGGATGACCATGATCATGCAGTATTGCTATTGACGTAGGTTTTGGAGGGGTGTGTGACTTTCTCTGTAGTTAGGCTTGCGTGATTAAAATCACGTACCCCCACTAAAAGAAATCCCCACTACACCTCTGACTTTGAAGTATCTGTAGCCTACAGATATTGTGCACATTACATAAATCATCAATTTTGAAAGACCTCAACTGTAAACTGGCCCGTTGAATACTGTATATTTTGATTGTTACTTTGTCAGGACTTCAGGTTTAATTTTGAGCTGTCTTTATGCTACAGGTCGGATCATTGATTGTGCCTTTACCGTCACCTTTAATCCAAAGTATGACAAGTTACTTGAGGCAGTAAAAGATGCCACAAACACTGGAATCAAGGTAGGTTTGTTTCTTTTTATTGAATCATTTTCTGGGCTCTTTTCTTGAAGCTCAGGTTTTCTCTTTGCATATGATTTCGAATTTAAGTCAATCATTGGGTACTAATTTAGTGTAATTGTTGAGATGTCTTGTGTTATATAATGGTCAGATTTATTTCTCCGTTGTTGTAGTGTGCAGGTATTGATGTCCGTCTTTGTGACATTGGTGAAGCCATACAGGAAACTATGGAGTCTTATGAAGTGGAGCTGGATGGGAAAACATACCAAGGTATTTAATCCCCCCCTTAATGTCTTTGTCATTCAGTTATGGAAGTTGAACTTCAAGCATGTTTACTCTCTGTTTGTCTCTCTCCGCTTCATTCCTTGCTTCATTCCTGTCCCACAGTAAAACCAATCAGGAACCTCAATGGCCATTCAATTGGACAATACAGAATACATGCTGGCAAAACAGTGCCAATTGTCAAGGGGGGAGAGGCAACCAGAATGGAGGTAAGTCGTGTCCTTGAATTACCTGCATGTTGGCCACCTGGACTCGCATGTTGTAGCTGTGTACCGTAATTTCTGGAATATTAGACGCACTGTGAAGAAACCACACAACGGGTTTATGTACATTTAAAAAATAAAATTGTATATTGACTGCAATCATGTACTAACCGCACTTTAAAAATGTTAAGTTCATCAAAGAAAACATTGTTCAATAGAAGAGGTTATTGGTTTCATTTCTACGGAGCTCAGCTATTGATAAGTTTACGGTAGTCGTCCAGCTGCAGTGCCCGCACTTGGTGCTCAGAACTGCACTATAATGTCTTCACTCCAGAAAGATGTGCCACCTGAAGTCCCACCACACAGGCTGATAATGTAATTTACACAAAGTCTGTTGCCCCTTTTCAGTTGAAACTAAACGCCACATGGCCATAGAGAATTATCAAAAAGGTTAGAATGCCAAGTGGAACACTATGTTCTGAAGTTTTAAAACTGTAATGTTAACTAGTCTGAGATGTAGCTCATAGCCAGCTTCCACATGCTAGGTTAAACGTGTTGTAATTTGCAAGTTAGCATCACAGTCAAGAGACAGATCGATTGAAATGCCATCAGATGGGCATGTAACATGTTTGCCAATTGACCTGGATAAACAAATTTACATTTACATTTATGCATTTAGCAGACGCTTTTATCTGAAGCGACTTGCATTTGTCAGCTATCAACAATGTCAGGACTAGTCTCCCCTAGAGCAATTTAAGATTAGGTGCCTTGCTCAAGGGCACAACAGTGGTAGCTGGGATCCAAATTCATTAGCATGAATCCTCACTCATTAAGCTTCTTGACTACTTACTTGACTAAAGCTTGACTATAGCTACTATTAGCATTCAGCATGACCATATGACCATGAAGCTGCCTGGATTCTCGTCTATAGTTATCACTTTCATTCATTGTAATTACTCATAAGATGGGGGTCATACAGATGAGCAACACAAAATCAACTTGTTTGTATTTTATTAGGACATTTCTATCAGCACTGTAGTTCAAAATTGACACTGCTTGCTTTCACCTAATTAACAGACTCAGACAGCCCGGAGGAGAGCCCTATGGCCAGAGTAGACATTCAATAACGTTCAGGTTTCCCCAAGGACGAATTAAACATTATTGATCAGTGAGGATAATGGAAAAACCTGCCTTAGATATGCCGCCCCTGAGTATTAACTTCAGAGCTGGTGTTTGCAAAATTCACATATCAACCGTGATCAGTAATTGGGAATATACGGTGATGCATATGTGCACAGTGTGCATATATTGTATATAGTGTATTTTTTTCTTATGCATTGCACTGTTTGTATGTTTGCTTTTGTATTGCAGTGTTGGACATGTTGATATGCTCAACACATTTAATTTAGTAGCAGTAGCAGTTGGAGAAGGATGTAAAAGGCCAAGTTTACAAACAGGACAAGTGGCCACTTTTTCCAGTGGATGCCTCCTTGACACCCACTATCAGTATCAGTGCAGCGTGTTCTGCTGAGGCTGAGAAACGAGCCTTGTGTACCAAGAATGAGTGCACAAGCAGGGGAAGAAAGTGGTTTAGGACAAGTCGGTTAAGGGTGTGGTGGCTGGCAATATGCTGTTGCATATGCAGTTGCCCTCTGTTGTTTTAATCAGATGCCTTTTAGGCAGCTTCCTCGTGGCATTGCTCGCTTAAAAAAAAAAAAAAAAAAAAGTCATGTTACCAGTACTTTAAAGTAGACTTAGGTAATTGTCTGTGGCCGTGTTGCACCAGTTCTAATTGTTGTCATAGCAGATAGCAGATGGTGGTGGTGAGGGGCCCATGTCATTTTACTGTCTCTCTGGTGCTATTCTGCCTTGTTTTGATACAGACAGGGCTTGTTTGGTTTGTTTGACTTTCCCTTTTGCAGGAATACTTCAGTGAGTGTGTGTTTCTTTTCCTGAGTGCTGTGTGTATGAGGTGTCTTTTAGTAGATGGGGGTGTTGTTTAAGTGTTGGATGGGTGGGACAGGAAGGATTATCAGGGTAGCTATCCTCTATCAGTTTCTGCCACAGGTCCGCGAGAGTTGTGCTCTTGAGAGAGCTATGCTCTTAAGAAGGTTCAGTATAGACACTTCACAGTATTCTGAGGACGGTTAAAAAACACTAGGGCTTTTACGTCTAAAAATAGGATACATGAGGCCAAACTGCCAAGGCAAAGCATGTTGACTGTCCTTTGACTGGTCTTAATTTTTTATTTTTTTTTTTTGAGTTGTCTGTCTGTGACATAGAGCGGTCAAATAAAAAAAGTCCCTTTCCTGTGGGAGATGTCTGATACAGGGTTTTCGCAGTGTCTTTTGAAAATATTACTTCAAGGCTTAAAAAGTTTTAAATACGGTATAGTAAAATGTTATGCACTAGGTTTTAATTACCTTTAGGGCAGCTCCTCAATTACTTGTTTTTTTTTGTTTTTTTTTTACTGCAGTCACACCAGTATGTTTTTTTTGCATGGGCTGTGCCATTGTGTATCCTGTTTAAGGGGAATAAAGATTTTTTTCATGTGAAGTTGGCAGAACCAGTTAGTCTTTGAGCCAGACCCCTAATTTTGGCCCAGTAGGGCAGTAAGTCTCATTGTGTTTTTTGGCAAGGTGTGCCACCCTACAATTACAAAATATGTGATAGCATTGCATTCAGGTCAGGGTTTTATTACAGGTGAATAGAGTAAAAGAAATAACATAGATATCCCCACAAAACTTCCTCAGCTGATTTTACATTAAAGTAAAAACTGTTGTATTGCAGGTCTGAAATGTCATGTATAAATATGTAAATGAAGCATCATACACTTAAATATATGCAATAATTATCTAAATTTTGGCCTGCAGGGTAAGGGAAAACAAGTCTAATCTATGTTTTCTAGAAGTCTGCACCCTGTAGATATGTCATTCATGCACTGAAACAACCATGCACAATGCATAGTCCTCTATAGCATTTGCATGGTATTGAAATGCATTGATTCTCAATGTACACCCATGGGGCTTTAATAGGTAGTGCATCCTAAAATTGTCCATGTTAATAATCAGTATAGCTAGACTTTTCACAAAAAGTTTGTTTGTTTGGTAGAGGTACACTATAAGCCCCCTTAGCCCATGGCCTAAAATTCAAATTATTGCGTAATGGCTCATTTACAAGTATTTCAGAAAACTTAAAAACAAAACAAAAAAAAATCTTAATGTAAACAGTCTTAAATTTGAGTTATTGAACTCTGCAGAACCCTGCTGATAAAAACAACCAGCTTGTTTGACAGATTTGTTTGATTTTTATTTTTACTTGTTTTACAACTGCAGGTCTCAACAGTCAACTGTTGAAGTTTGTGAATGTCAAGTAATCTTTTAAAGCATAGCTCGCACAGATGTCTGTAACAGGTTGTTTAAATCTTTGGTTCTGAAACTGGGGCCTGGGGACCCCCAGGGATCCACTGCGCATTGCCAAAAAACAAACACAAAATAGCATCTAGCATTTAACTGAACTAATGGATGTGCGCCTGTATGGTCAAACTTGTGCTGCGATTATGAGGGGTTCTTGGAAACTTTTCTGCTCAATGAGGGGTCCCTGGTCCAATAAAGTTTGAGAACCCCTGGTTTTAATGTTCTGGTTGAATCCAGGCTAATATTCCATGTGATGCAATATCAAGACATCATATTTGTAAACAGGAATGCTCTTCACCTCAGTGAGGAATATTTTTCTTCATTTTAATGGTATATTTTTGTTCTTTTCCCCACCAGGAAGGAGAGGTGTATGCCATTGAAACCTTTGGCAGCACTGGGAAAGGCATGGTCCATGATGACATGGAGTGTTCACACTATATGAAAAACTTTGAAGTTGGTCATGTGCCAATAAGGTAAGAGGAACACCTGTTGGCTTATTTATTTAAAAACCAGAGCTGATGGAACTGCAGTAGCTGGTAGCTTATTTAAAAACCAGAGCTGATGGAACTGCAGTAGCTGGTAGCTTATTTAAAAACCAGAGCTGATGGAACTGCAGTAGCTGGTAGCTTATTTAAAAACCAGAGCTGATGGAACTGCGGAAGCTTGTAGCCTTATTTAAAAACCAGAGCAGATGGAACTGTTGTAGCTCTTAGCTTATTTAAAAACCAGAGCTGATGAAACTGCACAAGCTTGTAGCCTTATTTAAAAACCAGAGCTGATGGAACTGCACAAGCTTGTAGCCTTATTTAAAAACCAGAGCAGATGAAACTGTTGTAGCTCTTAGCTTATTTAAAAACCAGAGCTGAAGGAACTGCGGTACCCCTCCCAACTCATCCTCAGCTCTTAGTACAACAAACATGAAATTCAAGCCCCTTGATGGAGAAACTTGTTCAAGGTTTTTTTGGTCATTAGACTATTTAAGCTTTCTAGTAAAGAGTAAACACAGTTGCTTTACAGTCTAACTGTTAAAGTGCCCCCTTTACAGCCTGTGCTTGTTCACATCTTTTCCAGACTTCCCAGAGCCAAACACCTGCTGAACGTGATCAATGAGAACTTTGGCACATTAGCCTTTTGCCGCCGCTGGCTGGACCGTCTGGGGGAGAGCAAGTACCTGATGGCGCTAAAGAACCTGTGTGACCTGGGCATTGTGGACCCTTACCCACCTCTGTGCGACACCAAGGGCTGCTACACAGCCCAGTTTGAGCACACGATCCTGCTCAGGCCCACCTGCAAGGAGGTGGTCAGCCGTGGCGACGATTACTGAACATGGCCGCGTGCAAGCGCAACACCCCCTCCCACCCCACCCCCTACCCCAGGCAAACTGAAGACAAGCATCACGCACGGAAGAGTCACATACTACTACTACTCCTCTCTCGCTTTTGGCTGGCAGCAGGTATATGTATAACAACTTATGAGTTATTTCAGTTGCATCTGCTTCTTTTTTCCCCATCCAGTCTGGCCAGAGGGAAGTAGGATAAATGTCATAGTGCCAGCCTATTTGCATCATCAGATTTGAGACAATGAGAAGAACCTTAGCGGTTAACGTTGTCCATTTTCATTCTTTTGCCTTTTGAGAGCTCTACCAGGATACTACCTTCTTTCCTTCCTTCCGGGTTGGTTCAGGTTATAAATAAACTTCTTTACACCTTAGCTTTTGAACAGGATATTGACAACCTGTTCTGAGAAAGGCTAGAGATTTTTAGACCACAACACAAAGGAAGCACAATGTAGCGTTTACATTTTGAATGGCGTTACATCGGTAAGAAATCCTGCATTTGGATACGTTACTGTGGATGTCGACTCTTTGGAGTCATTTAAAATACATGTAATAAAACATTTGAGACACCCTTCTTGTGTTATTGTTTGTTTTATGACAGACTGATGCCTACAGTGACTAAACTCGGTACAAGTTTAGCAAAAGTACCACTAGAGGGCAGTAAAACATATGCAACCACTGGACTGACTGGGGTTGTATGGCTTAGTAATTTGGCCACTGATGAGGTTAATACAGCACAGTGAATCAAGTACAATACAATTATCATTAATGTTTGTAATGTCATGTCTGAATATTTGGGTTGACTTTTGTAAGCATGACCCATTATGGCAAAGGTGTCATGACGCGTCACATTTGAAAGCAATGCAGTTATAGATATTTTGCAGTCTCAAGAAAAATCTCTATAATCCAATATGATGTAATAATTTTCCCTTTATTAAGACCATACTTTATCTAGTAATCTTGATACATAAACAATATGAAAAGCTATCAAATGTCATTATTATGTGATATTTGTGAAGTGAGGTGCCTTAAATGGGCCTTTGATTCACAAGAGTCAACTCAATTAAAAAACCTAATCCTATCTGATTTAATGGTGAATTTTGTGTTGAGTTTTTATTTTCGCAAGGTTTATTTTACAGATCATTGCCCTAGATTTTTTGTGTCAACTTCTGTTCACACAAATGGCCTACTGAAAATTTGTAAAACATCCACACCAGGTAAAACACAACCTGAAATTATTAAATCCCCAAACTCATTGTTCTGTTATAGTAACATCATTCGGGCCAATTCTTCGGCCATAATTCTTAACCTGTACAATTTAATTAAATTAGCTGGATGAAAAGACAATGTCTGAGTAAGATGAAGTCTTGATCTAATTCATCAAATTCTGGATGTGTCTTTAATACACAACAGATAAAGGTACACAACAGTACTACATATGGATAACCAACCCTGAGTTGACTTATTCTTGGACAGTCAGGCCAGACTCAACACACTTTTGCATATTCTTATATTTTTGGAAAACACAAAGGAATTGAGTGAATTAAAACGGCAGTGCATTTAGTTGATATAATTAAGTAAAGAAATACAAAAAATCCTCTTGTTCTTTTGTTGACATTAAATGAGTTTGGTCATTTTTCTTGATTGTTGGGGGCTCTGATCGTGCCATCAGCTTTCTACCAGCCTACAGATCACAAAAGATGACATGATCACAAACATGACTCATCGTCATAGTAACTTGTGTAAAACCAAGAATCTGGTGTGCTGAAGCTTTCCAACCCTTCTGCAAATAGATGTCTAGTATTGGTTTTAATTGCAAAATACAAACCTGTTTTTTGGCAGCTCTTGTAGCTCTCTCCAGAGCTACTTTAAGCCTCTCCTCCTGGTGCTGTTGTTTTAAGCGTAGCTTCTCGTCCCTCTGTCTGTGTAATAACATATTAAAGTTAAACATACTCTGGCTTGACAGTGATTCTCTCATCTTGATAGAATATGTTCCAGAGTACAACATATCCAAAGTAAATGAAAGTTCTACTTTAACTGGTTACCTTATTCTGGCCTCCTTCTCTCGAGCAGCCTTCAACATTTTAATCTTTTCTGGTGGCTGGAGCTCAAGAGCTTCCTGGATCTCAAGCATTCTATTTTCTATGCTGGAAAGCATTTTCACTGTGCTGATCTTGCAGTCCACATCACCAACACAGGTTGTGTAGACCTCCTTCACTTTCTTATGTAGCTGACTGAGCATGGCATCCTGTCAAATAACATATATCTCTTCAGTCAAATTCCTGACTGATTCCTGTGTGACATCAACATGCTTTTATTTTCACTTTTTGTTTCTGGCCAATGACCTGTTTATCAGCGCTGAACTCCCCATAAGAGAAAATTTTTGACTTGAACTGAAACTCTTGGGCCCTCCCCTTTGCTCTCTCAATAGCAGCTTGAAGAATTCCAATCTGTTTCTTTAGAACTTCTGTCTGATTATCCCTTAGAGATAAAAAATACAGCGGAAGTGAGAAGAACAATCCATTTCAAGGGTGTTTTACCCATGTTACACCACAATGAAATGGCTCTTAAATGACTTATATTTACATTTTTTTCTGTGTCAGAAGCTGTTGGCAGTGGATCTCTTCCAGTGCCTCCTCTGTTGCCTGAAAATTCTGGATACAGGAGAGATTTTGCTCTTCCAAGTCAGCCAGGACATTCTGCATCTCTTGTGGATCTTTGAAGTAAATCTCAGGTTCCTTTAAATAGTAATCAAGAAATGGATGTGCAGATTACTGTACAATAGTATTGGTCTGACCATTTTCCTTATGGCACTTAAGACTAAGATTACACTGTATATTTACAGGACATGTCTGAGCCTACGGGGAAAACCCACCTCCTCGCTGTCAAATTCGTATAGATCTATGGGTTCCTCTACTATTTCTGGCAATGCGCATTTCTTCTCTTGCGTAGGTGGTCTCTTTCTGCAGTGGTAGAGAAAGATATTTTTGCATATACAGGTTAAGTAAAGTTTGGTGTAAACTAACCTTTGAACTCATCAAGTGTTGGTGGGAAGAGGAAAGAGACAATTTGGTACAATGTAGACTTAGTTTGCAAACACTAACTTAAAGGGGCACAGAAAACTGAAACTGAGTTTCCTTGCCCTCATTAGTTAGTCAGCTGCCGTTTCGCTATTTGGCCCTCGATATATGACATTTTCTCGATTCCTCAACACTCAGCGCTCAGTTCAGACTTCCCCTTTAAAAATACACAATTTATATTATTCAGTTGAACATCAAAATACCAAATGCTCACATTGTAGTGGTAAGTTTAGTTGCCGCTGTCCTCCACATCTTTGACTTTCGTCGTGTCTGGGCAATGCTTGGTCGTGGTTCCGCTGTAGAAAATGTGGATAACAGAACTAGATCAAATTATTGATCAAAGATGTGTAAGTCCAACTCATAGGCGATTATAATTAGGACAACCTTTCACACATGGTAGTTGCTGAATTAACTTCTTGCGTCGCCTCTCCTCCCTTTTGCGCATCTGCTCCTCTCTCCACGCAGGAGGCGCCACAGCTGTTAGGAACCTCTGGTATGTTTGAGACTCAGTGAGTATCTCCTGGTACCTTGAAATGTCACTGACAGATAAACAGAACAGCATTTATTTCACCTACATAGCTGTCTGTTTTAATCAAATTTGAAATTCACAAGTTGGATCCACCAGTATTTACTAGTGATGTAGAGCTCGACACCAGTCTCGTGGACTTGACTCTATGTGGTCTTGGTCTTGTCTTGGTCTCGAAACTCTTTGGTCTCGGTCTTGTCTTTCCCTCAGTAGGCTAGATTATTGTCAAATAGCAGATACCACATAACCAATCCCAATTTAACCCTTTATGCATCTCTCTTCAAAAGCAACCCATCACTTTTGTCTAGTTTAAGATATATTAACAAAATAATGGAAAAGATAACATTAATTTGATTTAACTAGTCATGACACTTTACTGCAGTGCCTTTTATACTACAATTTATATGAGTAATCATGCCATTTAATCTCTCACTTAGTGTGTGTAATCCATTGGTACACATACCTTTTAACAGTCATAATTTCTGATGTCACTTTTTTAATCTTTGTGATGAGCTCCAATTTAGCTAAGGTTTCCTTTTCTGCCCTAGGAAGAATCAGATGATAATTTCAAAAATAACTAAATATGTAAATATGTAAAAATGAAATGACCTTGAATATTGTAATGCTGTGGTAGAATAATAGCAGGACTACTGACAGTTTGATAGCCTCCACAGAACTTTGATCATTTAGCTTGACAAATTGCTCAAAAGCCCCGGCATCTTTTTCTAGATCCACCTCTTCCTGTTTGATTTTGCGTAGTGCCTTCTCCGAGTCCCTCTTTAGCTTCCGAATGGATTCTTTTTTAACTGCTGTTGCATACTGTAAAAGAGACACCAGTCATGTGACAGTTAACGCTCACAGATTTGTCCAAAGAGAAAGTATGATGCTCGTTCACCTCAGGCCTACCTGCACCCTGAACATTTCTTGTTGTCTAGCCTTATACTCCTGTATGCTTTCCTTGTCTTTAGTACGGCCTGTCAGAATGGGGAAGAGCATACAGTAAAGTAAGGTGTGATGTATCAGGATGTGACACAAATTGCACACTTCACAGTTCATCAAAAGTCAAATATGAGATATTCTTGCCATTTGAAACCACTGTTTTCCATATTGTTTTATCTCTTTTGGACTTCTGTGTTTCATGTTCTGGTTCTTCTTTGAGCTCTCTTAACGGGGCAGAGCGGAGTCTGTGACGTGAGAGGAGGGTGGTCTTCTCCTGGACAGGCAGTCTGGTTAGAAATGCTCTCTCCTAAAAGACAGCAAATGTAGTTATTGCTTGACTCACCTTTCTGGTCAGTGTTATTGCTTAAAGGAGAAACCTGGTGAGATAGACCGAATAGTAAACAGGCAGCTAACACTAACTGAATGGGGCACAGTAACTTACCTTCAGTTTAATTTTCCTATGCCCAATTCAGTTAACACTAGCTGCCGGTACCTTATTCAGTATGTTTTATCAAATATTCTGGTTCATTTTCCCACAGACAGGACACAGTTACCTGCAACAACAGGACTATGGATTGATTCACACCAGATTTCTTCTTTAATTCACCTATCTGGTTGACAGCCTATTTTTGAGCTTCTAAATAGTCTACCTTCAGAAGTCAAAGTGGTGTTGAAACAGTACTGATAATAAGTCATATACTGTATGAATTGAATATGTAAATATTTGCAGCTGATTTTGTTTCCCCTCTACAGAGCACACATTGTTTAGAACTGCACCTACACCTGTTTATTTACCCCAAGTCATGACTTCATAATTGCTTTGTCTATATGCAAAACAATCAGGATCAAACACCTAGTGAATAATTTTTATTTATTTTTTAATAAATGAGTTGATCTAACTTCAAAACAGCAAAGCCAACTTATCCAACTGCGTCACCCAGCCCAAGAGTGTATGCCTGTGATGCGTTTAACTGTGTTTAACATTAATACCACTAGCTTAAATTAAGAGCTGCTGTTTATAAGGGAGGACAGAAAAGAAGTGAAAGAGAAGAAAATTACGCACTTGCTTTTCCACAAGTGTTTCTGCTGCTCTTCTTTTGAAAATGTCAGTATCCGAGGGAAGAGTAAATGGATTTCGAGACACTTTGTCCTTGTCTGCATAGGAGTCCAATATCATAAAATGCAATGAAGGTGAACATTTTCCATTGGTTATTCAACTTTGTGGCCTTGCCTAATATTTAAAATCAATCTGCAAACTACTAGCATGGGCAATAATTCCAACAATGTCAGGCCAGCAGAACCAGCTGGTAAGACCAAGCTTTTTTACATTTATCAGACGCTTTTAGCCACTTTTCAGGTTACTAGCATGGTAGCCAGGTTCCTTAACCGCTACGCTACCACCACAATGGGTGTGTGAGGAAAGTGTCTTACCTTTGTAATTTCTAGACTTAACCCAAGCCAGTATAGCAGGCTCACATACATCCTCATCTTCCACTAAAAAAGCAGGTTTATTGAAGTTTTAACCCTTTCATGCACAAATTATTAAATAAATATTCAGGAAGTTTTCTTAATCAAAATTGACTTAAAGTTGATATCCAGTAAAACATGATCTAAGCTTCAAATGAAATACAAGTATTTTATTTATTTTTTCAGGTAACTTTATGCTATATAATAGAGGGGCTGGTTTTATTACCAGGCTAGCGTGAAAGGGTTAATAGAAAGGACTTTGGTGTTACCTGCAAGCCCATACTTCCTTCTTGATGTATCATGGTCTTTTGAGATTTTCAAGGTTACCCCTTTTTCTGCTGACAATAAAGACAATTTTACTGTGATTTATTATTTATTTAGAGATTGCTTGTGTAAAAATATGCTCATACCTTTTGGCTTTGAAGGCACATCCAGTAGGTTTCTATCCTCATTCTCCATCATTTTTTAGCTTGAAGCAGCAAAAAAATAGAATATTGAATAAATGTTTGCATAAAGTTGGCCTGAAAAAAATCAGCTTGATATTTTTGCTTAACACGATCAGTTAGCATACTGTCCGTTAGCTAGCATATCATAAAGAGAGACGATTGGGTTCTAAAGTATCTTTGTCATAACTTTCTTGAATACTCTATAATGCTAATCTCAAAAGCATTCTCGCGTAAATTAGAAAGTCTCCCTTTGCATAATCCTCACTGATTATGTACACAAATTGTGTTATTTAAGATAACGTTACCTATTCTTTTATTGCAGGCAGTTGATTAACCTAGTTTTATCCTAGTTTTAAATCATAATAATGTTATCCATATGCTATTAAAGATAGGTCAAACCAAACCGTCTGATGCTGCTACCAGCCGCCGGGGTCAAAGGGTGAGAGAGAGAGAGAGAGAGAGAGAGAGAGACAGGCAAATCATACACGAAACAATACACGAATCGAGAGGGTTAGCTCAATTAAACTATCGGCAAATATGTTACTGTTAGGTCTTCAACTATTCATCAAATACGGAAAACAATGTTTTGGTTGATCAATAAAAACCTCAGTTATTAATCATTATGTCGCGAGCCAAAGGGATCACAGTAAACCCCGCCCACCACCTGTCATCCACGGAACCAACTTGTCGGATGCGCTACTTGTTTCTGGCAGGCTCCTGAATACCAATCCACTGAAAATTAACGTGGTTCAGTACATGTTAAATCACATATAGAGATGATAGGCTGACAGGCTTTCAGAAAATATGGAGTTTATATTGTTAAACTTGTGTACTTAAGGGCTCTTGATTCACAAACCTTAAATACAGGTCTACATGTGGACAGGTGATACATTTTGGCGTTATACCTTTAAGGGAAAACATGCAAAATAACATGATAACATGACAAGACCTCCAGATGTGAATTGGCATGCAATGAGACATGCACTAGGCATATGTTGTTATATATGTAATGTTGGAATTGAACACATTGAAATACATCGATTTTCAGTTGACAGCTATTCATGTAGCTGAAACAGGTAGTGCAACCCAAAACTTTTCATATTAACATTCACATTCATATTTGGCATGGCCAGAGCTTTCGTTGTTTTTTATTGAGCGGCGGAGGGCACCATGACACCCTCTGGCCCCAATTGTTTTATTTTTATTTATTTGTTTCATTGTTTTGTGTACATTCTGTCCATGCTCTATAGGTTAACTCAGTTAAGATATCCAAACCAAGTGATTTTAACTTATTTATTCTGAACAGCCTTCTCAGCGTTAGTCAAGACTCCTCCTGAAGAACTGTGCGCCCCTTGGCTGTTGCAGCTCCCTGCTTCAGCTTCCTTCATTATCTCGTCCTCCAGCAAGATCTGGAGGTGTGCAAGGGTGTCTCAGAGCCAGCAACAACCACCTGGTTAACGTCCAGGATTAACTGTCATCTATATTTACATTTATGCATTTAGCAGACGGTTTATTCCAACGCAACTTACAAAAAGAGGATTAACATTCAGGCTACAACTGGAGGTGATGGCATGAGGTGATAGGGCAGGAGTGGGATAGACGTGCAGTAGAAGAGGCGGGGGGTGCATTGTAAGTGCATTCCAGGTGGAACAACAGATAAGAATAGTTTGGATTGACATGTGCGAGGTGTCAATGCGCATTTCTCCCACAAGCCATGCGCCACCTAATGGATGAAAGACGTAAGCTCAATACGTAAGGGCAGACTTGAGCGAAAAAAGAGTTTCGGAGTTTTCCGAACTCATTAGCCCTTAAGGTAATTTATTGTTAAGGCATGTAAAGTAGGTTACCCAGGTCAGCGCAATTTCAGACTGAAATCTCCTAGGCACTACTAGGAGGTTACTGGTTAACCCAGGTAGCTTCGGGAGTTACCACTGATCTCTAAAAGAACCCTCCATTGAGCATCAGTTGTTTCTGAAGTGACATGTTTTTAGATTACTCCAGAAGTTACTCAGTTTAGCCTGGCCGCATAGTATACACCCCAGGAATAATCAACTTGCTGCCTTTACTGGAGAAGGAGCTCTGTTTTGATCTTCTAGTAGACTAGGCCCATTGGCTGATTAGTATAAATTTGTCCATAATGGAATTCCTTGAAAGATGTGGACAGTGTGGATGGGAAAGATGTGTGATCCAAAAATCCATGCTATCAAAAAAATTTGTTTTAGAAAACCCCAAGGCAGTGGAAGATTTTCAGACCCCCAAGCTGCCGCAAGTCAAAAGTGAATAGTTCCAAGGTACAAGACATCAAAGCAAAAGTTCACAAGACATTTTGTTCAGTTACTGATGAACTAGATTTGTTTACCTGGTAAAGTAACACTGAGGCACTGACCTTCACCAGAGGTTACACATACATACATGCCAAAAAGTCATTCTCTACATATAGGTAAACATGGAGCTGAACTTCACGCCAAGAAAAAACTTATCAATGTATGTATATTCTGAAATTAATACATTATGTCATTGAAAGTCATGAAATCATCCAGTATAACTCAAGTACCCTGTGATTCTTAAGGCTACCATTCTAAAGACATGCCGTTTCCAAAAAAGTACCCTGTGATTCTTAAGGCTACCATTCTAAAGACATGCCGTTTCCAAAAACACCTACTACCGGCCTACTACATACTACTCGTATGCTGATCTCTGCAGAAAGCAGTGTGTGGTTGGCAGTGCATAAAGAAGCACAGGAGCAGTGTATGAGGCTCAATAAACCTTCAGTCAAGTAGAACACCTACAGTCAATTAATTAATGTGGTTAGTAGGCGTCTTCTGCTGCTTACACAATGCTGCATACTGGAGAGTAGTGTATGGGGCTCAATACACTTTGAGCCAGTCGTAGAGCACCTGTAGTTAATTAATTAAGTAGTAGTGTGTTGCACTGTGTACTGGGGCACATGCAGTATTTAGCAAAGCAGTATGCCATTTTGGAAACAGCAACAGTCAATCACAACAAACAAAGCATATTGATCATATTCTATTGACCCCTCTCATAAACCATGTATAATAATTGTACATCTTTCATGTTCATTTTGTTTGAAATGGAAGAAGCTTGGCAAATATCTTGTCACTCGTGACGGACTCGCTTTCTCGGGGATGCTGGGGAGTCTAGGGAGAAGGCTGTTGGTGAGCTGGGTCGTGACTCCGGGAAGTGCTCCATGTGATACTTGTCAATGTAAGGCTTAGCCACATGCCATACCTAGTGAGAGAGATTTTCAAAAAATGTTTTAACTTGTTTTTCTTTGAATACATAGTCCTACATCTGACTTATCATTTAATCCTATTAAATAAACATTTCACGCAGGAGGAAGTGACATCACTGTCTCAGTGTCATTGTCGATTTGGTATATATGGTATATTACCAAAAAAAGTTTTCACTTTCAACAACCAATACTACATGAGAGTGGACATCAAAAGGAACTTGCCTTCTGATCAAGCAGGAGTCTGTGGATAGCTTCAATGTCAGGAGCCATGAATCTATCCTTTATCCAGGGCCTACGGTTGACAAAAAGGGAAGAAAGAGGAGGGGGAAAAAAGGCAGACGAGGGCAGAATGAGTTAGCCATTAACCCTGTTGGTCAATACCCCAGAATGTTTCCGTTTCAATTGCTGAGGACCACTGTTTGACTTACTTGACTGTGCTCCGCACAAGGTCGTACACCTTCTCCAATGGTGTCGTAGTTCGCAGAGGGCGGAGGAACTCAATACCCTGGCATGCTGCAAGTAACTCAATGGCAAGCACTAGAGAGCAGGAGAGAGTTTCAGGGCTGTAACAACAGCACATACAGGCCTGTAATAAAACTATGACTGGTCATTTCTCAGTGTAAAATGCTATTCAATTACATCTTACGTAGTATCTAAAATTCTGGCTAACACTAACACTAACACTAACTGCATGGGGCACAGAAACTCACTTTCAGTTTAATTTTCCTATGGCCCATTCAGTTAATGTGAGTTGCTGGTTTGCTATTCGGTCTATTTTGTATATATACTATACTTTTCTTGTTCTCATTTCCTCCAGACAACAGGGCTATGGATTGAACCACACCAAATTTCTCCTTTAATTTTTGTGAGGTAATCTAGCCGTTTTGTTTATTTTGTACTTGTCCAACCTGTCCACATGTTTGTGTGAGTCATCTCTCTGCTGTTTGCTCATGGTAAATTACTTCCATGACTCTTGTTGAACCCTTGTGGTTTAGTACCTTGCTCTACGTTTTCCACCACACGCAGGGCTTTTCTTGCCGCCCAGCCACCCATGGACACGTGGTCCTCGGTGGCAGCACTAGTTGACAGCGAATCCACAGACGAAGGGTGACAAAGAACCTTGTTCTCTGAAACTGAGGGAAGGATTGTGGGTGGGTGGGTGAGGGGGTGAGGGAACACTTTAGCAAACACTTCAGTGTGTTATAAACATGATTAGATGCTGAAAGAACTGCAAATGATTGGCAACTGACCAAGGGACGCGGCTGTGCAATGCGCAATCATGAAACCGGAGTTCAGACCACCCTCACTGACCAAGAAGGGAGGAAGCTCACTGAGTGCGGGGTTACACAGGCGCTCAATCCGTCGCTCACTGATCGCCGCCAGCTCATGAATGCCGATGGCCAAGTAGTCCAGTGCCTTAAAGGATGGAAGCCATTACAATTCAGTAATGTGTTTCTGAACATTTACAAAAAAAAAAACACAAACATGTAAATGCTTTTATGTGCTTTCGTTGAGTGCTGTGAGTATTTACCTTTGCTGGATACTCTCCATGGAAATTCCCTCCAGAGATGGTCTCCCCTCTCTCTGCAAATACCATCTAAAACAGTTCTGATAGGAAAACTGAGACGAAAAAAGAAGAAGTGAGGGAGGTGCGGGTGCCCCCGTAGGTCACTGGGCTGGGGTGTCATGCCACGGACCCAGGTTCAAGTCCGGCCTGAGGATTCTTCCCCATCTCTCTCTCTCTCCAACTAATTTCCTATCACTCTCTACTGTCCTATCATAATAAAGGCAAAAGAAAACCCCTAAAATATCTTAAGAAAAGAAGAAAGAAAAGAAAGAGAAGTGAAACACTGGTATGGATATTCCACTGTTATAATGTAAATGTCAGTATAATACTGTACATCTTTACATTACGGAGCACTCTAATGAAATGTTCACATTTCCGAGAGGCTTAAGTATGAAAAGGATACAGGGTTGTCTGTAGCGCTGTTGATTTCTGTGTTGATAATGTTCCTGACAAAATCAATTGTGTCATTAACAACTCCATGAACCTGTATAATAAAATGTATAATAACTGTGAAATGGTGTTATTGGACAATTGTATTCCAGTGCAGTATTCCATAAAACCTTATTTTACCTGTGGGCAACAGCGCATTGTATACGCATCCTGAACTCTGTCACAGAATCGATGAGACTCTATGAGAAAACAGAGGAGCATTTTATGAGGTGTACAAAAACAGCCACAAAAACACAAAAAAGTGTGATTCACTCCAAGGCACACCTGCAATCTCAGAGGGATGGTGGTCAGAGTCTAGTAGAGAGCGGAAACGCAGAGCCACCTGAGTTTGTCCTGGATGGGGACGCAGGTTATGGATGTCTGATAAGGGAGATAAGGACAAAAAGGGGTCAGTAGGTGAGAGCCTTCTTTCATAAAGTTTTGCTAGTGTTGTAAGAGGGTGCTAAAAAAAGAGAATACAGCATTCACATTGGCAGCATTCACATTATGAGATTCACATGAGAAAGAAGTTCATGCTCACCGCTATCAAAGGCCTTTGTGGTTCCTTTCAAAACCTCCAGTGTGAGAGCAGCAATGATGTCAGCCTGCATGGCAATAGCCTGGGCCCTCTCCACAGCCTCTGCCCCAAGAGAAGTGATCATCTGGGTCCCGTTAATGAGAGCTAAACCCTATGGGAAGATGCAAAACACTCACCATAGAACAAAAGTCATTTGGTCTGCTTGCATTTTCAAAATGTGCTTTCAGCTGTACTCTCACTAGTCTTGTATGCAAAATTGGAAACAATTGTATTTGTATACAGCTTTTTTTAATTGGTCAGTAAAATGAATTAAATTATGTATGTGGACAAACGTGGCTTGGCGAAACACACCTCTTTTGGCCTCAGTGATACAGGCTTGAGCCCATGAGCCTCAAGTACCTGGGGAGATGGGAAATGTGGGATTAAAGCTTAAAGGAAAAACCTGAGTCTATCAGCCCATATCCCTGCTCTTTGAGGCTGCCGAATGCTGTCGGTAGGTGTAAGAACGAAAGCATTTGGTGCAGTGTAGACCGATTTTGTCACCTTGCAGCAAATGTAAATGCATGTATGTATGTCTTTTGATCCCAGGAGCTACTGGATTTTGCTACAGGTTGATTCACTCCGGATAATCCCTTTAAGGGAAAGTTTAATCATTTGAGGCAATGACCTCAAACAAATGTACTGCTGTTAAGCTGTAAAAATATTAATTTACTCCTTTCTTCTGCGTTCAGATGTTAATTTCCATCACACAGTATATACAATCTTTTCAAACTAATGAGTGCTTGTGGATTTATTTAATATACTGTAAGATGTTTCATTTAATATCAAGACCTAACACGAGTTGTATTGATATACAGTATTTTTCCACTTACATATTTAGCATCAGCCCATCCGCTTTTGGGAGACCACATCTTTCCCTCTCCCATCAGGCCTAGAGCCAAGTGGGAAAGAGGGGCAAGATCTCCACTTGCACCAACTGTGCCCTTCTCAGGAACAAATGACAGGCAAGATGCTGGAACAAAACATGCATGTCAGATGTCATAGTTGTCAATAAATGTCAAGACAAAATCTGTTGGGATCTTGTTGTCTTTTTTTTTTACTCACCATTGAAAGCCTGAATCATTGCATGGAGAGTTTCCAGAGAGATGCCACTGTACCCTTTTGCCAAGACATTGATTCTGAGAGCAAGCAACATGCGTGTCCTTTCTGGACTGAGTGGACTCCCCACACCTAATGTCATGTAATTTTTTTATTTTTTGAAAGAGATAATGTAAATTGGATGTTATATAACTGTTGTAACTGTTGGTTGGTTATAACTGTTGCATAATTTGATATAAAACATCTAAAATACACTTGGAAATAACTGGAAAACATGATTACATGATTAACATACCAGCAGAGTGTGATCGCACAAGATTTTCTTGGAGTTCCCTGTAGATGAAGGAATTACATGCTAAATAGCTAATTATTCCACACATTCTGCACATCTTTGAACCATCAGACATACTTTAAGTACGTACTTAAGTTTTGGGACGGGAATGACGGTGCGTGCAAATTTCCCAAATCCAGTCGTTATTCCATATACAACTAAGGACAAAAACAAAAAAATACTTGTACATTCCTGCTATATTGCCAGATATATTGTTTAGTAAATCATTGATTAATTCATTTCAATTAATCATGTCTAATTACTGTATGTGGGGGGAAAATACCTACTTTTATTCTCCTTAACAATTGTGTCCAATAGCTCTCTTGATTGCACAACTTTTTGTTCTGCTTCAGGGGTCAACTAAAGAACAACAAATAAAAAATTGTACAAAAGCAACCAGCAATTACGTTAGAACTTCAAAAGAGAAGAAACAAAGTAATAAATGGGCCAAACTGATCTTTACCTTGATCTTATACAGACCCTTCCCCAAGTTAACCAGATCTGTTGAGCTTAGGCCATTACCATCAAGACACAGGTACTAGAAACAAAGAGGAATTCATTAGCATTCAACTTCTCATCAATTTCAAAAATCTTTAGCTATTCTCTAAACTTCACTCTAAAATCTTTGGTTACAACAAAACAACTCAAAGCTATTAAATAAAGTTTCAATAATACTCACATTCTCAGGTTCTCTGTACACAGCTGTTCTGTCAACAGCAGGTTAAAGAAAACTACAAAACCATGTCTCAATGACACAAAAAATAATAAAAAATAATAATAATAAAAAATAGAATCAAAAGTAATTGTTTGTATTATGCATATATAGGTAATGTGCACTATAATCATGAACAAATTATAACCCATTAAAGGTTGCTTTAGTTGTACCATCACATTTATTTTCCTTTTTGCTCTAATGTCCAACAAGGATACAGGCGTGATACTCCTGGCTGACACTGGATAAAGTCGGGAGACATGGAGTCTCCTTCAATGGCTGTGGAGAGATTGTCCAGATTATTATAGATCAAAGTAAAAGTAAAGTTGGCACTTTCATGTTACTTACACATGAACACATTAAAAGAACTTTAATGATTAATTCAGAAACCGAAGACATCCTAATTATTCTAGACTAGACTAGAACCCTAGACTATTCTGCCAAACAGAAAATGGTCTATTCATGTCAGTGATAGCTATACGTGGGGGAACTTAGCTTCTCTGTGTAAGACACATATATAATCACAAAACCCCCAAATTTGGACAACAGAAAGGAGCCTGCCGGCAAAGAAGTAAGCACAGTAAGCACATCAAAGGTGGCAGAAAGCTAGGCCTGAGTTGTGACAAAGTTCAGTTGTTATGAACCATCACTTCACACTAGTAAAATAATTTCCAAAAGTTTCCAACGCATAACAAAATTCCATCTTATACAACAAAATTGTTACAAATGTATGCACTTTACCAAGCTCAACAAAGTCATTATCCTCAAGAACATCCTCAATAGTATCATCGGAATCCAACAGTCCAAGCCCCTGGCACCTCCTTACAACAAAGCGAATGTCTTTGGTCGAGGTAAATCCACCATTATCTGGTTTATTCTTCACGTAGCGTTTCAAAGCCTCCAGTCCCAACCACTGAATGGTACATGCGGTGTCTCTGCACGGCACAGTCAACCATTCATCTCTGATGTGCACGGTTACTCGAGGCATTTTGGTCCAGTTAGTGAGCTTCTACTGATGGTGAAGAACACTATTCAATGTAATACATACAAGAGGAACGGCCCAAGGGACCAATCAGAGGTAACTAGTCAGGCCCACACCTCTACGCAGATCTTAAAAAGCGCAACGGAGGTACCCGCGCCGCGTCATCTTTGCCTGGGGTTATGCAGTGCCAAACGAGGTTATCTAAATACTGATAAGTCAGATTTATATTTGTTCACAAATAGAAGCGTTGAACTCAGAAGTTCCAAGTCCAGATTTTGGCATTTTCAATTCTATATTACGGTACCGTTGATAAATCCACGGCCTATTTGAAAAGTTGAAAACCAAAAATGATACATATGATTTTCTAAATATACTTCTAGTGCAAGAGGTATAACGTTCTAAGTTTTACAGATGCAACTGATTTTGTATAAGGAATAAATTGATGGGAAAAAATGTAGGCCTACCTTTCCATGGGTTAGCTCCCCCCAGTGGTGCTGAAGAGAAACGTGGTGACGTCAGTGAGATCTCCTGTGCGTCGACATGTAGTTCCAAACTTGCCATATGTGTTATTATAGACCAAAGCAATGTTGGCCATCGGTAAGCACGGTGAAGCAAAGAGAGGAAATCTCTATTTACATACCCGATAAAGCGATTGGGGAATACTCCAGGAGAGGAAGTGATCCGATAGTCTGACTGCTTCTTCCAACTTCCTGCTCAAAAAGAAAGAAAAAATCAGGATCTCATTACAGTTGAAGAAAGTGTCCTGCGACAGACAGTATGGAAAAACAAATCCTCGTTCAGAATTTTGTTTAAAAATCTTCAGGAATTAAACACTTTTGATCGAGGGGTAAGTGAAAAAGTGAATGATTTGTTGGTCTTTCATTTTGTCATTTTGACTAGAGACAAAAATGTCTAGTGTCTGTTTAGATAGTTTATCAGGACTATGCCATATTAAGATTTAATTGTACGTTATGTGTGGCGAAAGATTTTAAGAGGTTGGTGATGTTGAATCAGTTATTTTAAATGCTTCTCTTAAGTCTGCAATTGTGAGAAATGAAGCACCAATAGAGATTCTAGTTAGGGTACTGGACTTCCGGTTTGAAATAGGTAACAGACAACTGTTTAAAATATGTAGAAACGGCGTGGAGAGATTGTTTTCTTGTGTGTAAATTTTGTCAGTAAGAGCGAGAGAGAACAGAAGAAAGAGTGTATGTGAGAGATAGACAGAGGAGTAAAAAATTGGATCAACCTTTTTACAAGCGTTCAGAAGTGGTTACTTCGCTTGTAAGGGATGCTGCTCCGAATTTTCCACTTACAGTGCAAAAGAAGACCCAGTCACTGGTACAGCAATGTCTGCACACAGCACTTAATTGCATTAGGAGTTTCCGCTCTCCAAACTGTGCTGCATTGTTTAGGTTTTGTGAAGCATGTCAACAAATTTGCCAGCTTGAAGACAAGTACAAATTTCATGTAAAAATAAGGATAGAGTTTTTGGGTGAACATCTGAAGTTAATAACATGTCTACTTTTAGTTCAGGATTACATTTTGTCACCACATGCCCCCAAAATGTCCTTGAGAACAGAATTGTAGGAAGTCCTGAATCAGACAGTTTTGTGGCCTCACACCATGCCCGGAAAAGTCAAGGTGGTGCAGCACTATGAAGATGTCATTTGTGTGTGTGTGCGTGTGTATGTGTGTGTGTGTGTGAATTGGGGGAATAAGTTCTGGGTGCGGGTCTGGCAATCAGCACAACATAATCACAACACTTCCTGCGCAGTGCTTTCCTCTCTCTCTCTCTAAGTGTCAGAAGTCGAGTAATGAGATTCAGCACCTGAGGGGTTAGGCCATGCCTCATGTGGGTGAGGTTAACTGTGATCGCTAGAATGCAAGAACAGAACCTGGTACTGGTTTTGATGTCCAAATTCCTCCATTAGAGGACAAGGCTGGTCTTGGCCTCTCTCACTTCCTGTGGAGCCAGGCCTGGGCTGAACCACCACATACTTTAGCCCTTAGCCGTCATTTGACTTCCTGTGCCACACCGCATCACACTGTTTTGCCACAGCAATACACACAACTAAAGTAAGGCTGTGGGATTTTGTGGGGAGAAAGATCTTTAAAAACTTTCCCAAGTGTGTTTATGTCACTGTACACATGTTAGTCTCACTGTGCATTTTACTAGCTTCATAATCTGCTGACAGGTTTAATAGGTCTTTATACCTGGAATAAAGCCTTTATAAATGTAAGATGCACTACATACAGAAGCAAGGAGATTTGGTTTGTGTGTGTTTGTGTGTGCGTGTTTGAGAACAGGTTAAAAATTGTGTGCTGGTTATTGTAAGTGGCGTTACCTGAGTGTGTGATAGTATTAAAATTATTTAACTGGTATTTTAAGTTTTGTGATCATTAGATCACCTCGACCAGGTGACCCAACAGGTTGGTTAGACTTGGGTTTGTTCCCAGATGGTAAACTCAGTTCAGAGTCTCTGAATCGATGCTCATGTGGGAGAGTTTGCTGCATGCAATATAAGGAGGGACTGATTTTGTCATGCCCAACTCTGTGCTGTCCGTCTGCCCCAATCTGTACCTGTACACAGCTCTACTTGTATGTGAGCTGAACTCTAATCAATCTTTCACAGCCAAAGCAGAGCTTATGTCCACATTTTTCCAGACATAGACGTTACAAACATATGACTTGCTCAGTGTGATTATGTGTGGGATGCTTATTGCTTCCCCAGTAATGATCAGGTGTCATAATGTCATATAGGTGTCATCATGCCATAAGTGATGTCTAACAGAACAATGACCAATCACCATACATATATTGCCTAAGGGACCATAGCTGAAGTGCCCTTGAGCAAGGCACCTAACCCCTCACTGCTCCCCGGACACCACTATAACAGGTAGCCAACTGCTCCGGGTTAGCGTGTACTTCACTTCCCTGTGTGTGTAATTGTGTGTAATTCACGATTGGGTTCAATGCAGAGACCAAATTTCTCTCACAGGATTAAAAGAGTATAGATTATTAGATTATTATTTATTGTTGAATTTGTTGTATTTGTAATGTGTGGCACATGAAAGCTGACTTTGACTCCTGTTGCTTGAAAGCAGTCCATATGTATGGCGATGGCTAACAATATCAGGTCATTCTGCTGTGTTTGTATATGTAGCTATGGAAAGTGCCATCACACTATGGCAGTTTCTACTGCAGCTGCTCCTGGACCAGAGTCACAAGCACCTAATCTGCTGGACCTCCAACGATGGCGAGTTCAAACTGCTCAAATCCGAGGAGGTGGCCAGGTTATGGGGCTTACGCAAGAATAAGACTAATATGAACTACGACAAGCTTAGCAGGGCACTCCGTTACTATTATGATAAGGTGAGTCTGAGCTAAAAAAGTATTTAAAATAAATTATATTTTAATAATTTAATAAAATATATTTTAATACTATGAATGAACAACACTTTATTTATGGATAAATTGTGTTATTTCTGAAAGTGTAAAGAAATACTTGCTACACTGATAGTGACAGTATCTGACAAAATATTTTTCTTCTATTTAGAATATCATCAGGAAGGTGATTGGACAGAAATTTGTTTACAAGTTTGTGTCATTTCCGGAGATCCTCAAGATGGATCCCCAAGCTGTCGAAATGGGTCAAAATTTCAGCAGGACAGTGGTCACCAAAGATGAGGTGCAGGAGGTGGAGGCTCGGGTAAAAGAGGAGGTGGAAGAGGAGGAGGATAATGACGACGAGTCCCCAGACCCTGCCATGTCGGCAGCGTTTCAAGTCCAGGCTTGTTATCGTGAGTACCTCCGATCTGGCCTGTACCCTGGCTTGCCATTCAGCACCCTGCAGAGCCAGTCCCAGCTCCTGCACGCCCTCCGACAGAGGCATGTAGATCCCCATGAGGAGACCCAGGGCGTCATTCAGTTTGTCGCCCAGGCTGCTGAGAAGAGCGATGTCCTCCTCTCCTCGCGTCGTTCATCCTCTTCAGAGCCAACTTTCTCACCTAGGCCCTCGAAGCGCTCGCCAAAGCCCTCCTCACCCTTCTCCGTTCCTCCTTCCCACTCCACGCAGGCTTGGAGGAGCCCCAAGCGGGAGGCAGAGGACCCTGAGCAGGACGCAGAGCCGCTGAACTTATCCTCAGGAAGCAGGGAGAACTCCCTAACATCAGACAAGAGAAGCCACGGGGCATCTGGCTCTTCGTCCAGGAGCAAGAAGCCCAAGAGCCTGGAGATTGCCAATCCTTCCGTGGTGCTAACAGGAAATGACCTCGGGTCCATCGCCCTGAACAGCCCCGCACTTCCATCAGGCTCTCTCACACCAGCACTCTTTACAGCACAGGTGGGTTCTTATATTCTAGAACACTCCGCTCTAGAATCTTTGGTTTATATTATTGCCACACACCAGGACTAGACTGAGTGAATTGTCTACATATATTGTCTAGATATTTTTATAAACTTATATAAATTATTTTTATCTGTTTTTTTTATAATGGCTGTTTACAAGTATCCAGCAGAATCCACAAAATCCAGTGTTCTGAAAAATGTTCACGTTGAGGGCGTTTTAAATTATTTCTGTTTGAGGTGGTTAAAACTCTGTTTACATGGAAACAAAAGGCCAAAACGGATAAAAAAATATACGTTTATAAAATATCTAGATACGTGTAAACATGGCCTTCCAGGGAGTGACTGTACTATATAATTTCATTTTTAGCTTTTGGTCACAAATGGAAGTCATTAAAATGGTACGTTTATTACATTGTAATTATCCGATATAGTGCTAATGCTGAGGGTCTCAGGCCACCATAATTATAAAACGTATAAACTTACGTCAATTTAGTAGCTATGCTATGCACTAAACCCATACGTGTCATGTTCTTCATGCTGCATATTACTCAGTGTACGGCAAGATACAAGGTGTGACCACACATGGATGAGTTTTATGAGTGTATTTACTCTGTGAGTATAGTGACTATCATTGCAGTTCTATTAAAGCATTAATATAATTAGATACAAGGCACACCTTGTACACATATCATGCAGTGCTTTGTTTGTACTTATTGTATAGTTGCTCTGTACCAAGACAAAAATTGCTACAAACTCTTGTACTTAAAAACGAACTAGTCATTAATACCTACAGATCAACCACGGTGAGTTCCTGTGTTTGTGTCCAAAATGGAGGCTGAAGCGATGGTTTTGTTTGATTTCGCCTCAGCTCTTAAATCACCCTCATCTTCTCATGACTTTCACCAACTGACTCAGGCATGGCTTACACTGATATCTTGCGCAGACTATATCAGACTATGTCCACACCTCAGCTCTGCTACTAACTTAAACTTGATTTTGTACAATTACACCATTTGTTGCTAGTGTAGAAATATAAAAATATATTAATGTAATATATTAAGAGTGAAATAAAACCTTACTAATCTCTTTTGAATGGTTATACTGATCCCAAAATGTTTCAAGCAACAAATCTATTTAAGCTGTTTGTTGTGTATCATTTGTGGAGTCTCATATTGACAGTCATGAAAACATATTAGCGACATGTATTTACACAGCTGTGCTACACTTCTATGAGCACCAACAACTCGTGTAGCATGACGCATATCTGACATAAGGCTCTCTCTCTCTCCGCAGACGGCGTCTGGGCTCCTGCTGAGTCCCAGCCCCCTGCTGTCAGGCCTCCAGCTCTGGAACAGCTTGAGTCCTGTGGGGCCCCTGAGCCCTGGCCAGTTGCAGGGCCACGCTCCACTCTTCCAGGTAAAAAGGCTCTCTGTGTCTGTCTGTAAAGATGTGATAATTCTCCCTTCCGTGTCTTGTCTCTCCATTTGTGTGTGGGGCTCTCTGTCCTTTTTAGGAGTCCTTTTTGTAAATGTATGCCAAAAGGTGAATCCATTTGACACATCCAGCTGTTTAGTATTGTTTTTTTTTTGGCATTTGGATGACTGTCAGCATTTATACTTTCTTTTGTTCTGTGGGTTTACACATTGCATGTAAACAGGGAGTCATCCACAAAGATGGCTCATGAATGTAGTGGTGGCTGCAAAGAGAGCAGGAGAGAGAAGAGGAGAAAAGGAGACAGAAAGAGGAGGGGCTGGTAGGGAGAGGGAGGGGGAAATCCGGTGGCCACTTCCTGTTCAAGCCCAGGGGAGTCTGCCTGAATGGGCCGAACAGGTTTTAAAGCTGTTCCTTATTTATGCCCCCCCCCCATCCCTCCCCCAAACCGCTCGGCAAACACACCAATCCCCGTCAGCCTGACTCCTTTTTCATTTCCTCCTACGCCTGAGTCATGAAGGTGACTGTTGGAGATGAACAGCAACACAAGCACAACAGGAAACTCCACCGGAACCTGGCCCTGCTGCTTGCCCATTACTTCTCCATTAGCCAACAGCCCTTCGCTGACCAAAATACAACAAACACCACATACTGAAACTCCAAAATGGAGAGCAGATGATAGATAGCTATTAAAATAGGTGTTCTCTTTCTAGTGCTTTATGTATGTGGCAAACTCTATGGTAAAATGTTCAAAAGCATTCAACTGATAAGTACAATGTAGATAGCTAGTAAATCCTTTCAACAGTGAAACTGTCATACTGCAACCAAAAATGTCACAGTTAAATCAGTCAAACACAGTCAAAAACATCTGGTTAAGAAATAAGTTAAAGAGGTTCCTTTGTTTTTGAAAGAAAGCAGTGAAGATCATAGGGGTTAGCTGATGATGTCAGACTTGTTTGTGTGTGTGTGTGTGTGTGTGTGTGTGTAGGCTGGACTTATCCTGTAATTTCCTCATATTCTGAAACGTCATGAAACATTTTAGGTCATCGCCTAATCTCAGTTGGTTCCGTATAGGAAGGGCTTCAACTAATGATCATTTTCACTGACAGTTAATTTGTCAGTTATTCTATTGATTAATCAATTAGTTGTTTGAAAAACTGTCCTCAAATACCTTGTGTTGTCAGTGAAGTGAGCAGAGTTTAAATTTTCAAGATTGACAGGCGGCAACAAGAGAATTTGGAGGCTCTAAATAACGGTGGACACAACTAATTACCAAAGTAGTTGTTGATTTTAATAGCTGGTTTATGTTGAACTGATTAATTGTTGCAGCCCTACTTGTAGGAATACAAATGTTGTAGTTGTGCATAGAAATGATCAGAGGCATAAATGAATTATGAATGTAATCATGGATGAGTGACAGTTGAGTTATGCATCTTTGTATTGTTCTTTGTGTCTGCAGTTCCCCACCTTGCTTAATGGATATGTCACAGTACCCGTGTCCAGCCTGGATGGCTCTTCCTCCCCCTTGCTGCTCTCATCCACCAATCACAAATCTTGATTTTGAGTCAGATGTTACACACCTACACCAATGTTACATCACAATGGATCTCATGCTTTAGCAGGAACTCCAGTTTCCTACCAAACCTGAGTCAGCACAAGTGCACCTTGCCCTGAGAATCCTAAGATGCTGACTGAAGACTTGAAGCCTAGAGTGTAGCTGTGCTAAAATCAGATGTAAAATGGAGATGTGTTTTTCGTTCATAGCTTGTTTCTTATTTCTTCCTTTATGACAGAAAATGACATGATAAACAGAATGAACTGTTTTTACTTCCCTTGTAAATATTTCATGTTGTTTTGATGTGCCTTGTCTCATGTAATGTGCACTGTCTTTTAAATAGCACATACTGTGCCTTCTGAAGTGAAAATGACATCTGTGCCTTGTTTACCAACCTAAGTACTTAAAAGACGAAATTCCAAATTAATGGAATTACTTTCATTTTTTAAAAAACAAAAAAGATTAAGTTACACCCTGTTTTTGTTTCTATTTTTAATTTTTGTTAAATAAAGTGTATAACATTACTGCCTAGACTTGTGATCATTTCATTAATGACTGTGAACGGTTATCCTGCCTTAAACCACCAGACTCAAGAAACAAGCTTGCATGTTCAGGGTTAGTAGCCAAGTAAGCAGTGTTATATAGACATTTGTGGATGTGACCTCCTCCTGAGGACTAATAGATCTGGTACTAATAGATGCATATAAAAAGCTCTTTTCCAAAACACTGTATCTCCATTTTTAAAAATATTCAAAATGATGTCTTTCTTGTGCTTCTCAGTTAATATCAGCATTTCATATTTTTCTCAACCTGATCTGTGCTGCTTACCCAAATCTAAACTAATTTACTTCCTGGTGTCTGTAGCCGTTTCTTTACTATTAAGACCCCTATCAAGCAGTGACTGGAACTTGTCTATGTAGGCAACAGACACATAACATACAGACAACAGACAAAGCACACACTGAGTCAACTTAAATCAGGTCACTTTTTTCTGAAAAATATCAAGCTCAAATGGGGAGGGAGGTCAAACTCCTCCAACATACCATCACAATGAGATAATTATTCATAAATAAAGCTATTATACAAAATATATTTCTTAACACTATAACGTCAGTATTAGTTAGGAGTTTCAGCAGAATGAGCACATCCTCAATGTGAAGACAGTGACTGCTTTTTTTTTCTTTTTTCTTTTTTTTTTTCCATATGACTGGCATGCAGAACAAAAACTCAACTCAGCCAAATTCACCTTTGGAACCATCACATAGAGTACAGTGATGCAGAGGGATGGCATGTATTGGGCAGTACTGCTCCCAAATGCAGCTCTGTCCCACAGTAGCATTACGGTGAACCTGGCAATGAAGGGTTTTTTTACCTTAAGGAAGGGACCAAAAAGAGCCGCAATGCATGAGAACACTGACAGCAATGGTAGCACGTCGATCAGGAGTTCCTGTCAAACCCGTTTTTTTGTGTGCATGTAGATGACACAGCCATCACTCGAGGCCAAACGGTGTCCATCAACAGGAAATTGAATGCACTCCAATGTGTTGAGGGAGGGCTTTGGAGTTAATAACTAAACACAGTCACAAATACAGGTTCAGTCTCAGCATAGCAGACAGGCATTTCATAATCATGGGTCTGTACACACTGTACACAATGAGAAAAATACACAAGAAAAAACAACCAAATCAAACCAAAATGATATAAAAAGGGACAAACAGTGGTTTGAGGGTTAAAAGACAGTAGTTGGTTTAGCAGCATTGTTTTCTTTTTTCACATAAATAAAAGCCCAACACAACTCTTGTATACATGCTCTTCTCCTGTCCACCTGCTTGACCACTGTAGCTGCCCTGGGTCTTGGTCTTGGACACAGGAGCCATTTTGAATGTGGAGGGCTAGGTGAGAGGGGAAGGGCAGGGTCTCTCTCTCATCGTCCACACGTCACGTCATGTCACGTCATGGGACTCACACTCAACTCGGACTGGTGTTAGTCAACAACATCAGAGAAGCCATCCTTCACACACGGCGGCATTGGTGAAGAATAGGACTTCAGAACAGCATACTTTGTCTTCTATTCTTACCATTTCCTGGAAGGAAACAAGAGAAAAAGAGAGAGAGAAAGAGAGAAAAACAGAGAAACACACAGAGAGAAAGATTATCTCCTTGGATACATTTCACAAAGTATGCTGTAAAGTAAGCTATTTACAGGCCATAAGGAATCTGCACCTGTCTCTGGGAAGGCAGAATTCCGATATCCCGGATCCTTCTGCAACTGGATTTCCTTTAGTGTAAATAGAGATAAACCTAAAGAGAAATGGGTGGATCTGTTAAATAAACATCACGTAAAAAAGATAACATCATGGCAGCTGAACATTTCACACAATATGGCCAAATGGTCTGTACCAGTGCTGACTTATTTAAAGTAGATGAAATAATGTGAAACTACTTCAGGTTTACCAATGTCAAGTATACAAAAAGTAGAATGAGAAAGCCTTTCAAGATTTCCCACAGTTAAGAGGAAGCCCTGAGCCTTGACAGCAAATGTAGGCTAAGGATAGAGAGAGGCTGGACTCACTCTCTGGTAGTGTGTGCACGCGGTTGCCTAAACTCCTGAAGTACGTCTGCTTCATGGCCTCCTCGGCCGAGACCCTCTTCTTGGACTCGTACTGTTTGAGAGGGAAGAGCACGCAATAGTTACTGATGATCCCTCACAGGTTCGGGTGGAGATGTTTTGCAAACACTGAATAAGTAACCTAGTTAAATCATCCTCTTCTAAAATCTTTAAGGTGAAGTGAATGTCAAGTGAAACTCACTCTTAAGAATGACAACAGCAGGTCAATCCCATCAATTTCCAGTCTGGAAAGCAAAACAAAACAAATGCAAATGAGAATGTCACTATGCAGCATTTAGTTGCCATTGGATTGTTGTGATTTAGAACAACATTTAGATAGTTACTGCCTGATATTAGTGTAACCCCACAAACAGACTAGGATAAAGACAGGAAACAAATTCAGGAATCTCACAGGATATCCTGGTAGGATGTGACATACATGTGCGTCTGTGTCCGTGCACACACACACACACATACACACACACACACACACACACACACACACAGTGTCCACACACACAGTGTGTGTGTGTGGACAAAGACAGTGTCATTGTCAGAGAGACACACTGGCAGGACTCTTTCTTGTGCCAGAGACCATCAGTCTACTGAGATGGGCCTGCTGAGGATACAGCTGCAACACCACTACTGAAGCATATATGTGATTTCACACATTATCACTGAAATTATTTAAGTCATAGACCATAATGTGAGCATCAGAATCAGCCTACCTTGGTGCGTGGTTGATGAAAGGCTGTGGCCTGTATTTGGGGAAATTGTAGGACTTGAACTCATCAATGGCAGCAATTCCTGGCCAGGTCACCTCGGTGGGAGTGCCTGTGGGTGAGGGTTCGTTCTGCTTTAATGTTGTCAAACAACTGCACACTGCACTTTCTAAATAAATAGTATACCACTGCTGCTGGAAAGTAAGCACAGGAAATGTCCTGCCATGCCTAAAGTGGCCTGCAGGGGTCTCTACTCACCCAGCAGCCGAAAGATGAGGTGCAGCTCATCCTCCACCGTGGACCCTGGGAACAGAGGCCTGCCAGCGGCCATCTCAAAGAATATACAACCCACTCCCCTTAGGAGACACATAAGACATAATTAGGGGAGGCATTCGCATAGCAACCCAAACACACATCATGACAGCCCATCTTTACTGATCAAAGCACTTCAACAGTGATATCAAACAACAGACTTGGAATTAATGGCAGGTACTGAGCACAATGAATTGCACTAGGATTCAGAAACTGAAACATTGCGATGTGTTTATGAAGTCTTGGTAAAGACGACTAACTCTGAAATGGAACACTTTAATGATTATTTTTATATCCTCATTCAGGCATTATTTATTGGCTTAAAATACTGTTTTCATTAAATATACTTCACGCTCCATATATGTTGACCAGACAAATACCATTTAAAGAAATCAAGATTCCTTTCCCTCTCTAATATTTACACAAAACGTGAATATATGTTAGAGAATGTATGAAACCAACACTCTCAAATCCTATTAAAGCAATGTTACATTCCTACTCCTTCTACTTCACCACCACTGAGCAAAACTGATTCACACACAGCATGATTTAACAGAAGACCTGAAGACCCCATCTGGCAAACCTGTGGCTAAATTATGTGGTTGGCAGTTGAAAATAGCCTCATAGTTTCTTATTATGGAACAGGTGATTTTGTTAAAAACAAAACCAGTCTCCAAGGATCTGAGAGAAAGCTCCTTCTTGTCTGTGCTCATGCTTGTCACCCTATTTGGGACTACATTCAGAAGGCTACAGTGCACAGACCTATACATTTCATCATCTGTATCTTTTTGCATTTTATCTTGTTAACTAAATATAGGGCGCTAACTAGCGAATGTCCTGACTCCTGGCTAGCTAAAAACAAAAACAGCACAGTTGGCATTGACTAAAGCTAGCCCATTTGCAGCTTTAATCTTGTTTTTCATCTTTGCACTGTCACTTTAAAGGGCATTTCTCACACTGCTGTGATGAGCAAATACATTTTTGAGATCACGCAGACATACTCAGAGGACTCTTTTTGAAACATCTCTTAATAATAATACAGTATACAACTAAAAAGATGAGTTGGAATATACAATCATTTATATCCATTCTTTGTCCCAAAGTTTTGGTTTATTCCGAAATTACTGAGGTTCTCCCCAAATTACTTCTTACATGCTGTTTAAACGATTTTTTTAAGAGAAAGTCTTTCAATTTAATAAGCTTACTGGATTACAAGTGAAACGCAACACTTACGCCTAGTGAAAAAAAATATAATTTAGAGTAATTTATAATGGGAAATATATTTAGTAGTAAAAATATTTTTTAATCTGTTTATTTCTCTCTTATGCTAACGCATGGGCTATGTTCCTAGTCTAGACTCCTTTTGAAGCTCTTACCACATGTCGATCTGAGTGGAGTACTCAGATGAGCCTAGAAGCACGTCTGGAGGCCGGTACCACAGTGTCACCACCTCGTTTGAGTAGGTCTTAGTAGGGACTGATTTAGCTCGGGCCAAACCTGGATTTAAAAAAAATAATGCACTGAAAATGAAACATTTTTGAAACAAATGTTTCATGACATTATAACAACCACTCTCTCTGTGGGGATAACCTGAACTGAACATCCATTGTCTTCACATAGGGTATTAACAATGAGTGAGTGACTAATTTACTCTAATGAGTAATCACTGTAATCTGAACTGAGGTGTTAAGGAATTACGGGTAGTCCCTTGACTCACTAAAGTGCTCCTATTGTTTGGCAAGAAGAAAAAAAGCAAACCCATGTGCTTTAGCTAAAAGGGACAGCAGGAATTTCCTACTGGTTAGAAAATGTTAAGCACATGACACAAACAAGAAACCCTAATTCCTAACATCCCTGGGTCCTACTTAAAACACAGGCTTTTCTTCATGAGTTGTTTTGAAAATTTGCCCGGAGAAGAAAAAAAAGAAAGAAAAAAAGAAAACGTGATCTTGAATGGTAGAACAATAGCAATCTGTTGGTCCACTCACCAAAGTCTGCCAGCTTGAGCTCCCCTCGGTCATTGATGAGCAGGTTCTGAGGTTTAAGGTCTCGGTGGAGAACTTTTCGGCGATGGCAGTAAGCCAAGCCACGCAAGATCTGAAACAGGAAGATCTAGAAAAGAGCGATAAACATGAGCTGTTAGAAGGTGTTAGAAGGTGTTACACACACACACATGCACACACACGCACACATGCACGCACGCACAAGCACAGGAACTGGAGCATGACCATACACACAGAGATGTGTACAGTATTTCATGATTACTGATTACTGATAAGAGAGTGCTTTGTTGAAATCCGTGCAACACAGTTACCAAATCTGAGTGTGACAGACATCTAAACTAAAGCCGAACTCTGCATCAGTTACTCACATCCACAAGTAAGCATAGAGCCTCTCGGCTCTGAGACTCACCTTCACATTCTGCATGCTCATGATATTACCACAGTCGTCCATGTACTGCTTAAGGTCCTTGTCCTGCATAGGGTGTTAAGTGTCAAGGTGAGACTACAGCCATTAGGACTACACCTCATACTGCAGCATCCATCAAAATCATGAGTAATGACACCCTTGCAGTGAGTGACCTCTAAGATATATGTCATGTGGAAGTAAGCATGGTGTGCCAGAGATGTGGTCTGGACACATTGATATGTGATTTCATAATTAGCTTGTAGATGTTAGGTGTGCTGTGCTGACAAAAGAAATATGTGCGTCTTACCAGGTACTCAAACACTAAAGTGAGGGACTTCTCTGTATGGACGATGTCATGAAGTGTCACAATGTTTGCATGCTTCAGATCCTTCAGTAACGACACTGTCAGAGACCAGAGGGAAGAGGTGAATAAATAATATAAAAAAAAAATCACTGTGCATGAGAGAGAGAGAAAGAGAGAGAGAGAGAGAGACATCAGAAGGGAAGAAAATGCGTGTGTGTATGTGTGTGTGTCTGTGTGTTTGTGAGTGTGTATGTGTGTGTGTATGTGTCTGTGTGTGTGTATGTATGTGTGTGTGTGTGTGTGTTTCAAACAGGATGAGCAACGACAACTAGAGGGACACAACTGACATTTGAAGAATCTCTCAGGAAAGCATAAACAAAGATGCCCCACTTCTGCTTCTCTAACTCTAGACCTTAAATGTCATCAAATGACCCAATCTTCAACTCTGGTTTCTGTTTTTCTTTTTCTTTTTTAAACCTCACATAGGTTTTAGTTAGTGCACTATGACAACGAGTGAACTTTAAAAAAAAAAAAAAAATCCTTTAATTTCACCCAAACCATTAAAATGTCACGTCCTGACATGCATCATCAAGAGCCCCCTTATTAAAGAGGGGTTGCTTTATGGCTCTGTGGTATTTAGAGACTGTTTGTACTGGCACGGACAGCGGCCTCAGTTGGCACACCTTCTCGAATAGCAGTACATGGAGCGCCCTCCTCGTGCTCCAGGCGAATCTCCTTCAGGGCCACGAGATTGTCTGTCAGCTTGCTGCGGCCCTTGAAAACAGTAGCGTACGTGCCCTGGGGAGACACAAGTGACAGCTCATTTTACTAACCCCTGCATATCTCACTGAAGGGGCATGTGTGGGGAAAAAAGACATCGCAGTTACACTTAAAATACATTTCCCATGGATACGTTACAAAGAAATTCAAACTTAAATATTCATAATTGAAAATGTAAAAAATGCAATTTTGAACCAAAATAAGACTTGCCCACCTCCCCTAGTTTGTCCAGCTTTATGTAGGTCTCCAGTTTCCCAAATCCTATTTCAGACTGAGACACAGACAAAGACAATGATGTTGAGAGAACTGGCAAAATGACTCCAGAACAGGAAATACAAGGATACAAGGACACAAGAAAGGTTTATTGTCATTTGAATGTAGTTGCTGGGTGTAAAAAAACAGTAATATTGTGTTTGTCAGCCTATTTCAGACATAGCATATGCAAAAGAACAGACAAACAACTTTCCTTTACAGTCCATCCATCTAAATGGGTAAAATTGGTAAACATCAGCCCTGTCATACCTGCAAATCACCCTCTGAACAGCAGGGGGCACACAATCTTAGGAGCCATAGAGTCAGATAGGTACACAAACCCTGTATAACACTTGATTCATTTTCAAGACAATACAAGAATGCAAACCCATTATGATGCCCCACTCTTGCTGTGGCTCCTTATGCCCAAAGGCAAATCAGGAACACATGGTGACAGAGATCAGGGCAGAAAGTGCTGGCAGCAAAGAACAATAAACACAACTAGAAAGACAGAGCAAAGGCCAACTTCATGCATTAATTGCAGCCTCAGACAGTTAGTAAGAAGAGATGGGTGAGAGGGAGAGGAAGAGAGAGAGAAGAAAGGTGAGAACAGCAGTAACATACATGGATGGGTAAGCAGGGGTGAGAACACATCCACAACCGGGAGGGGCCTGAGTATGTCTGTAGTCAGAGAGAGACACATGCAAGCAGGGGAAAGAGAGAGAGAGAGAGAGAGAGAGAGAGAGAGAGAGAGAGAGAGAGAGAGACCTGAATAGACAACCACATCTAGAGGCGATGTCTCACCAGAGAGGCCCTGCGAGAGCGGCGACTCAGTGGCTGGTCAAACTGATGACTGATCATCTGCAACTTCTCCAGGTAGCCATCTGGAAGCCTGATGTCAGCCGGCAGAGACAAGCGCTTATTCAGGTCCTGGAAAGCAAGCACCAGCCATATTACAGACCATGAGCTGGAAGCAAATGTTCACTGGAGTCTAATGCATCTCCTTCCATTCTAGCACGACTAAGAATAGATCTCAAAGAGCGACGCATCGAGTTCAAAACTGAGGCTGAAGCAACATGCACATAAAAAAATCACAGCAATTATGCCTTATCACCAACATGAGAAATGTTTGGTTGGCTTGTTGGCTTGAGTGAAAGACATCACTGAGCACTGAGACCACTGACCAAGAAACAGTGTCTGAACGGAGCACATTAATTGTGTTCCTAATACCTGCAGGGCAATGAATTGGTCCTTTACAAACCTGTGCACTCAAACGTTAAGCTTTGGGAGTGGTGTACATATAGCTTATATAATGTTGTCATGTGTGCTGTTGAGGGTTTTGAAGCGACTCCTGCACATCTCCTCATGACTTGCCATGGCCCACCCCATGGCCCTCTGGCGCAGTGCAGACAGAGGAGACACATGTGCATATGAGAGTAGCCAGAGAATCACTGTTTATGATGTAGACCCAGAGAGGGATCAGTCATAAACCCTGGACATAATAACATGTTATGTAACAGACACACACACACTCACTCAGGCACAGACACAGACACACAAACCTATCCAAACACACTCAGTATTAACCCCCCCCCCCCCCAACCCCCCGACCCCAATACCATTCCCCTATTTGACAGATTACCCGTTAATCCAACTCCCTGACCGGCTTAGGGCCAGCACTGCACCCCACACTGAAGTAACCATAGTACAGACATGTGTACAACACACACATTTACGCAACAGTGCACTCATGATATTTCAATAGCCACCACTGAGCAGAGCACTGCGTCAGCCCTCACCAGCACAACTATGCCCAATGTCCACCAGATCCTTAAGCACATGCACCCATTTTAATTCATAACCTCAGATTAATAGTTCCACATTTACTTTATGGAGAGAGCATTAGGCTAACAATAACAACAGCAACAACAACAACAAAAAGCATCAAAATGTTCAACAGGGGTAAAACTTTCCAATAGCTGAATGCACGAGTCAAAAGTCAAGTCTAGTATTTAATTCAGGCTGGTGCACACTAATGCCAACTATGGGCAGCTAATGCCATAGCTGTAGGTGCTTGGCTCCAAGTAGCTCCGCTAATGCCATAGCCGTACGCGCTTGGCTCCAAGCAGCTCCGCTGCTGCTCTTAGCACAGCCTTTTAATTAGGCATTCCATGTCCTGGGTGCCAAAGGCCTGTCCTGACATGAGACCTGGCTGGCACCCCCCTAGTGGAGCGACCCAGCCATCATCTGACCCCTGAAACTCCCCAATCAGAGCCTCTTAATCGCTCACACCACAACCCATCTGGACAGGGTTACAATAATCCCGCTGATGTAATCTCTCCTAAATAAATAAATAAATAAACAAACAAAATGCCTCGGCTTTGTCTTCACTGGCACAGTTTGGAACGGATGCCTCGTCTGCGATTCATGAGAAAGCATTGGCCAGGGTTTTCCATGAAAGCTGTATTAAATAACGTTACTTACTGTCTTACTTAACGTGATAAACATGGTTATGCTACATGTTGAAACTTATGATTTGCTTAACTAATAGGTTCCAAACACTTCCAAATTCCAATATTATTTAATGCATGTTGTAGGTAAGCTATTATGCTATAGCTTTCCCATAGCGTTTCTGTATGGCACAGTAAATACTGAATTCAAGAGAGCTCTGATGTGTCTGTGTCCGTAGAGTGCAGAACAGAAATAAAAACCAACATGTTTGAGAGAGGGGTGTGCATCAGACATCTGTTGTTCAAAAGTGTGCACTCGCACACACACACACACGCACGCACATACACACACACACACACATCAAACACCCACTGCATGCTCCTTGATGCTCTCGTTTCACTAGCAGTGTGTGTATGAGCTAAGTTTGGACATCCATGATCCACAAGCTCAGAGACAAAGCATGTAGGCAGCATTCTTAGTCAGTGATGTTGATTTCAGCCTGTCATGTATGGTCATGCGGGCCGAGAGTGGCCCACAGGGGGATTATGTGGTCTTATGGGGACATGTGAACAATGTGTTCCGTGGGTAAACATCCTGGAGTGTAGCGGATTCAAAAGCCATCTCCATTTCCTGCTACCAGAGGGAACTGAGGTAAGGTGGGATGGGCTGGGATGGCTGTGCATGCCATGCAACTGAAGGGAGGGTGTATGTGGGTGTGTGTGTTACAGGGCGGTGTTGCTTTGGCAGGGGGGAATGGTGGTAGTGGTGGGGGAGGGGGGTGGGCAAGCAACTGAACTGGACATGTGACGAGCACTTGCTTGCTCGGGCAAACCCACCGCGGCAGAGATCCGCCGGCCTCCCTTGTTCCGCAGGCACACGCCTGTTGGGGACTGCACCTCGTCAGAAGACGTCCCGGAAGTCTGGTCACTCTCGCCGTCTGAGCCCATCTTCTGGTTCTCGTGCACGATGCCTAGAGAGGAGCAGTTGACCGTGAACATGGTTCCATTAAACAAGTCAATGCTCAATTGGAATTCTGGGATTTGATATTTCATTAACTCTTTGTCCAAGAGCATAGGGGGTGTTGATTACCTAAACGGCCACCATTGCGGGTTGCTGCCACAGGAATGCCCAGGCCATCCCCTATGACGCTGTGTGGCCGGCGAATGGGAGGCTTCTTGAAGGAGCCTGTGTACTGGTTCAGGAAGGACTGGACGCTGTGAGAGGAGGGTGGCCGGCCGTTCCTCACGGTGGCGTCTGCAACAGGGACGCAAACCTGCATCAGTCAATCTGCTAAACCAATGCTGAGAAGCAGCAAACAAAAAGAGAAGTAAACCGGTTGATAAGAAGAGGTCAACACCACTTCTCTTTGTCAAATGCACAGTGATTGAACTATGTCAAGCAACAGTGAGGAATTCTGGTCAAAGCCTACCAACTACCTATGAAACTACTGGAAAGGCACGCAAACAAACTTAAATAACACTACACAGGCTCCACCAGGAGCCATTAATTATCACTGAAAAAATGTTTGTCAGCACTTGAGCATTGCAATATCTTTTGGTAATCCCATTGGTGACTGCATGCTGTCCACTGTGGTCAAACCCAGACCATTGAACTGGCTGAGGGAGCGTGGAAAGATGTCTGTCCTTACTATGATGACAGTATATCTTAGGAGGATAAAGATGCTTGAAATAGTAGCAATTACATAAAGGTTTTCTTTCTAATAATCTCCTTCCAAGACAAGTTCACCTATATTTTATCATTAATTCACAGTCCTATAGACCAGTGATCCTGATCTGCCTCATCTGCCAAAACCCCACACTCTCAACAGAAGCCCTCTCCTGTATCATGGCACTGAATGCTAGTCAATCCCTTAAGATGAACATTTAAGTATCAATGGCCAGCAATTCTTTAAAGGGTGGCTACAAGTTTGAGGCCAAGCCGACATTTACACCTTTTATTTTTCAGTTTAAGCTACTCTTTTCACACTCCAGCAAGTGAGGACTCAATCACACACGATTCAAGTTATCAGCTCTTATTGCTACCGAGAAATACTTTCCAAACAGAAAGTGTGTGTGTGTGTGTGTGTGCGTGTGTGTGTATGTGCGTGTATGTGTGTAGGGAGGGGGGCTTCTCATCTAAATCACACTTGAGTTGAATTTTACTACATGTGTTTCCACTGCTGACCCAGCAGATGGCCGAATTGGATTTCAGGAAGTTGAATAATATAGTCCACCACAGCACTCTACTTTTAAACTGTCCAAGCTTAAGCTGCTCCTCTCCGGCTCGAAGCACAGCTGCAGCGATACACAACATTGCATAATAAGATAGAGGGTAGGAAGTGTTCTAATACATCTTAAAACCACTCAGCACAGATTGTATCCACCAAATTCAATGTTGTGCTCTGGTTCTATCACACTCAGAGTCATAAGGTTATGGGAGTTTCTAGAGACAAGCTGTAAAATGTAAGCAAACTGACAAACAAACTCCAAAGGCAATAACAAAGTGAAGAGACTAGAGCACACTAATCAATCTTTCAGTCTTTTTAATTTACTATTTTATTACCAAAATGTTTTGTTTGCAAATTTAAAAAAACAACTGCAATCTGATCAGTGTGCTCCAGTCTCTCCTCTGCTATTGCCTCAAATCTACTGAGAAGCACCTGATCCTGATCCTGCACATGATAAGGACTGATGCCTGGAGCACTTCTTCATGAAACTCCAAAGGCAACTTGCTGCATACCTACTGTAGAGTTCACTTCTGAATGATCTAGCCAATTTATATGAGGATCTGTTTGGATTGGTATTGGTAGGTTTTTTTTGGCTTTTACTTGCTTTACATTGTGCTTTTCCTGCATGACCCCTGGCAGTTGGGTTGACCCCTTGAGTTGTGGATCTGCCCAAGGTTGCATCCTTACCCCATTTGCCCTTAGGTGCCATGAGACAATACTATTGTAAAAGGCACTGTGTAAATAGTCAAATTGAATTGCATTTTATTATTTTATAATACAACTTGCCATACACAAGCTATAGCATGTAACGCAGAGATAAATATGTATTTGGTTATGTTGAAAGAATTACATGAGTTTGGAGACTGAAAAGTGAGTTTAAAATGCAGCTGCTTAAGTAGGTCAGGTAAAATAGCTCTTGGTTGTAGAGTGGATTCCACAGAGAAATCTCTCAAGCTCAGTGAGAGAAACTGAAGAGAAAAGTTTCCCATCAGACTTGAAGTCAGCAAGCAGAGCGACATAGGCAATGTCATGGAAACTCTGGAATGTTCAAGAGAGCCCTCTGCCAAGGCAACGCCATGGTAACATTTGATAGAAGATTTTGTCAGCTGTTCCACCAACTGACCTCAGACTCCGAGACAGACTTAAGCTCTGAAAAAAAACTCTACACAAAAGGTACTGAAAGCTGTTTTTTTTGTCTGACTTGTTCCATTAACCTCAACTGAATGCATTTAACTAATGCAAACTCTACCTGCTGTAGACCAAGATGGTTCTTCTGGTTTAAAAATTAATCCACCGAAAAGTGACAACATCCCTGTTGGCAGTTCCAGTGATATTCGTGTTGCATCTCCATAGCCACACTCATACTGTGGCAACAGGCCAAGTCACAAGCGAAACGGTTCTCTTCTCTAGAGTTTCCCTATCATAGCCCATAGGCGTGACTGATGACAAGCACAGACCAGTTGATTAGCGCAGGATGAGGGTCCATATAACAGAAACTGCCTGACTGGTTTGTAACCATTCTTATTGCCAATTTTCTAAATTCTTATAAGAGAAGTGTACTACAGAATCATCCTAACTTTCCCAAATCTTCCCATGAATGCCATCATGCTATGGCCATCGGAGAGCATTGTAAGTTCACACGCAAGGAAGTCTATAGTGTGCATGTGTGAGTGAGTGAAAGTGTGTATGTGCATGCATGTGTATGTATTTATCTCTAGAGGGATGAAGTGTAAAAGGTCATGGACACAGAGGCCACCAGGGCACTGACCGCTATCCTTCAGGGCACTCTCCTCGATGGTCATGTGTTCGGCCAGCTCAGACAGGGACTCCTCCACCGTGTGGCTCCCGCGCAGAGTCAGCGCCAGGCGCCGCTTGAACTTCTTCATTCTCTCCATGGAGCTCAGGGGCAGGGGGGGCCTACAGAACACACACACACACACACACACACACACACACACACACACACACACACACACACACACACACACACAGTGGAAGAAACAGGGGAAAGGGGAAGAGGAGTTAGCAATCATTTCAAATTCATACATAAACAGTAAAGTACTGCAGGGGACACCTAGAAAGGGACACAAATGTCAGCCATTGTCATGGAGGCTTCCTGTTGTGTGTGAGTGTGTGTGTGATTCATGGAGTGTGGAGAGTGGTGAGACTGGTAGGACTAGTCCAGTGAGTTGCTAGTGAGGTTAAGTTGAATGACAAAGCAAAACACGCTGTTGCAAGCAGGGCCATGCCTGTGGCTCGGAAAGAGTAAGTCACTTTGTACCAACAAATTCAAAAATATCATCATTAGGCCAAACAATACAGCGATTTCACAAGAAACTCATAATGGTCTGTTAATGACAAACATATTTGCAATGTGAAAAAAACATCCGAGACAGACTTAAAAAAATGTGAAAAAAACATGCATTCTGGTAAATATCACCACACAGACACACACACACAAACACCAGATGTGAAACTACTGCTCCAATAAGGTAGAAGTGTAACAAAATGAGCTTGTGCATAAGATTTATTAGTGTATTGTTAGTGTTGGCAAGTGAGCCGGTCCAGACAGGCAGAGCACACACAGAGTGAAAGGAGAGGGTGCAAGGCTTTATGGCTTAATTATAGGGGCGCCTCAGTGGTCCTCTACAGCAGCCTTGCCTGCCACACAACAAACTCCCAGGGATACTCTGGCCATACTTGTCACTTAGCCAGTTAAATTAGTAGGAAACAAGGAAGGATGCATCACGGGTGTGTCATTTGTGACAACACTGTGGCACATGAGCAAAACAAAAAAAACCAAAAAAAACAGATGGCTAAGCAGGGGGGGATTTATGACTTCAGGGAGGCACTCCTGTCAAATCACATTTCATCTGTTTTCATGTGTGTGCGGAACGTGACCGTGTTTAGAAGTGGATATTTCAGTAGTAGGGAGAATAAGTGGAAGCACTGACTCCAAATTAGAGATGCCCAGAAGTTGGTTACAGTTCAATTGCCCTTTACTGCCTTTGGCATCACTAACGTGATGAGAAGGATTTACAAGGCAGGAATACGAAACACAACATGGAGATTTAAAAATCAGCAGCCACCGTGAATTGCACAGTAGCACAGCCACTAATGGGAAGGCTACAATAGTTTTACATTATAAGATGTACAGAGAAACGCTGTTATACGTCTTTCATGGATGAGCACAAAGAGATGATTCATTCTGAAGAGTGAGTCAATCTATGCAAACTTTGACCCAGCATCACAAACAATCACTTTTCCTGGCTAAGTGAAACAGGCGGAGAATGTATAGGTTCCTGCAATTGTGCTGAAGCATTCTGGGTCATCTAGCATTCCCTGAAGAATGACAAAATACCTCAGAAAGGGCCTTCCTTTCAATGACACTGGCACTGTTGTTATGGCAACCTTCACTGACGGCGCTGCAATGCACAGCTCACCAGAGACGTTCAAGATCTCCCTACTCTTGCCAACCTCCCCCACCGCTCCACTCACATCACTGCAACTCCGCAGTGGAGAGGTAGTAAAGACAGATAAGAGGAGCGACATAAAGAAAGAGAGAGAGAAAGAAAGAAAAAAGAAAGCAGTGAAGCTAATGGTGAGGTGAATGCAGTTGAGCAGAGAGAAGAGACACTGTGAAACTTGAGGAGAAATGAACGAGTGAGCATCCAAATAAAATCACGCAAGAGAGAATGAGAGGAGGTAGGGATGATGAGGGGTAGGGACGGAGAGAGGGAATAAGGAAAGGAGGGAGAGAGGGAGGAAAGAAGAGGAGGAGAGGAGAGGAGCAGAGAGAGAAGCTGGGCCCACAGATCAGTGCCTACCCTCCTTAATCCTGGTAGGCAGAAGCCGTACGCGTGGATAAGGCTATGTTCCCTGACTGCTCTAGTTAGCACTGCGGAGGGATGTAGAGCAGGCTGGGAGCATTCAGGGGCTCTTCCGAGCCCAGCCAAGTGGAAGCCACTCACTGCCCCGGAGGGGAGACAGAGACAGAGAGAGAGGGGAGAGGGAGAGGGAGAGAGAGAGAGAGGAAAGAAAGAGAAAGGGAGAGGGCTGGAGGATGCTGGGATTGGAGCAGAGGTGACCCACTGGAAGCCATCCATGCCCCCGGCCCCGTGGTGCTGTCCCACTTATGCTGGAGAAGTGTCATTGGGGCAGGGCTGTTGCTGCTGGGGCCACTCCATTAAGTGAGCACACACACACACACACACACACACACACACACAGGAACTGGAACACAAGCAGGCAGGGGAGGTGAACTCCTGTTGACCCTTCCAAAAGCCCCTGACACCCAAACAGCGCCAAGGCTGAGCATAAAATCTGACTTTGAAGTGATCGTGAAAGGTGAACTACATTTTAAAAGCAATACACACACTCAAATGCATCGAGTATTGTCATCTGATGCACAAAAGACCAATATTTAACAAGCGCCAAGTCCATACAGATGACAAATATCTGTAATGTAAAAGTACAGTGCTTGTTTGATGCTTTATTTAAACAAGGGTGTGGATGGGAGTCTGCTTTGCTCTATTTAACAAGGCAAGGAGATGCAACCCGACTGACACATCTCACCCAGAGGAGAACTCTACTAAAATAACCCAAACAGCGAGCTGTCTGCCTCACACAAAGGTGTAATACCCAACCTGAGCATTTTGAGAGAGAGAAACCATAATAATGCAAAAGATCCAGGCATACAAGTTGAAGACTTATGAGATGGCCTTCAAACTACAAAATAAAAATTTGAAATTCCTAGATAAACAAATTTAAATCAGCCTACAGAGGGAGCACACTAAGAGCTAAGGCTAAATTTAGGGGATCTCTCTGTTTTTTTTTTTTATTTTATCACATCACCAACAGAGGCCATGGAGTGACCAAGATAATTCCTTCTGACAAATTTGATGAGAGCGTGGATGGGCTTCCCGAATTGACTCTTCGGGAAGGATGGCAAGGGTGGATACAGGGTCGTCACCACCTCCAACATCGTGCCATTCAGCTCTGAAAAGCGCTGCCATGGCAATGGCCTGTCATATATGGTCCAACAATTACAGTGTGTTCCAATGTGTCAACCCCGAGACACATTTATACACAGCAGAGGCTGAAGGACTAGTAAAAAGAGACGGGGGTGACTTGTTTGTGTCGCCTATAGGTATATACATAGGTCTAAAGTTTGGTTGACAGGAATGTTTCAATGAGAGGTCAAGAACACTGTATATTGGCTACATTCCTAACATTAAATTTTTAAAATCTGACTGGTTTATTGGGTGCCATGCTAAACATGCTAAAAAAACAGCCTTCTAATCTTTCTAAAGCCAGAACCAACAAAAAGATAAGAAGTAAAGGAGAAGGACCCAAGCAGCATGACTTCAACATGCTTTGCATACACTGGAACAGAGTCCATGCCTTTGTACCCATCAGCTTGTATCCAGTCAGGGTCTTGGATAAACACATCTTCCACAACGAAACGAAGACCTACAAAGTCCAATTATTAGCTGTGTTTCTGTTGTTTTATTCACAGAAAAGCATCTCTATTCCCCTAACGAACAAGAAGAAGAGCTGTGAACAGCTGTGGGATGTAAGGGATGTTGGGGTGAAAGTAAAGGAAAGAGCTACAGTATTATAAAAGTAGCCAGATGTGATGTGATGTGTCTCAAACGAGGTTACTCCTTATGCAAGTAGGGCCTTAATCCACTCTCAAAAAATCTACTAAATTTGAAGACTCTCCTATTCAAAAGGCTTTTTAAAATCAAACTTTGTAATTTTAAAAAAAGCTGTATGAAAACCCAACAACAATGCCCCTCAACATGATAAAGTTCCCAAAGAGTGGGTTAAGCCAAATCTCTTCAGTGCTGTGAGTAGGAGACAATCCCTATTGGTTTAGATCCTATTTTCCATAACCAACCCTTACAAATAAAGACAATAAACCAGAATTATAAGTCATGTCTCCAAAAACATACAATCAGGCTTATTCATAGAAAGCATAAAGCATAGGCAAGCACTGAATTCATGCTTGCCAAGTTTCAACTGTTTGTGAGTTTCAAGTTGTCAGCCAAAAACAGAATGTGAAATACTGAACAAGCATAGACGTCCTAATATTACTGTTATAATTTGAGGATTAGCAAATTTTCTTAGCAAATATGGGTAAGCTCAAAGCCTTAAAAACAGCACTAGCCCTTTAAATGCATGAGAAATGTTTCAAAGCACCAATCAAATCAATTTGTTTCCGAAAAACAGCTCAAAGATCAATGAACTCTAAACCTCTTAATTATGCTTTAATAGCCTTTGGATGCTAAGCTAAACTTTGAAAGTATTTGATGGGAAATAGCCTTTCACCTTCAGAGAAAACTAAATCTGAGGAATCACATGAGCACAGGAGCTCTGAGGTACAAGACCTATGCGTAGGATAAACACAGGGTTGGACATTTCATCCTGATTTGATTTAGGCTGGACTTCTCATTAGGAGCAAAACACAGCCTTATGACATTACTGCCGTTGAAGAGGACAGATAACACTGGAAAAAAAAACACACTAGTGAAATTCACTCCAAATGACCACACTGTCAAGACACACCACCTACTTACAGGTAGTAAAAATGAGTGTTACAATTCAATGCTTTCCCAAGGTTAGTTGTGTTGCACTATAGACTTGCACTATAGACACTATAGGCTTTCAGCCCTAAGGCTTTCAGAAACATTATAGTGTCGTAAGCTCAGAGACATGGAACATACACACTAGCAAATGGTGGAACGGCAGAGTTTCAAGATCTCTATAAGATCTCAATAAACTGACAGCACTTTTAAAAAAAGTGAAAACTGTATGTCTGTTTGCACCCTCAAGTACAATATCACACCAAACTTGCCAGTTGATTAAAATATAAGCAAAGAGAACCTGGCGAATTCTGTTTCCAAGTTCATTGTCACTGTTCAAGGTACTCCAATTATTTTGTCCATACAACCAATATAGAAACAGGATGAGTTTATATTCGTTGCTATGTATAGATAGGAGACACCTAAGTGGCAGAGCAGCTGCTCCTAGGGGAGTAGTGACATATTAACCTTCAAACAGATGTCCTTGGCCCATCCATTTAACATGAGCTCTCTTATACACATGCTTGTGTAAACGCACACACATGCACACACAACTCTAGCCCACCACAGAATGTGCTCACTGTGCTTCAGGCAGCAGAAATAAACCTGCACATATTTGCATGCACACACCCACACACAGGAGATCACTCCGCATACAGCACTGGCATACCCCAACACACACGCACACGGAGGACAACAGAAAGCCCACATAAGCTCACAGGCACGCACGCTTTGAGTCCACACACACACACACACACACACAGAGTGTTTGCAAAAAATAATCTTCTGATATGTGGAGACCCGGTAATGCTGCCCCTCCTTAGATCAGGCAGACATGACACAGCTGCTGTCACCCGCGCCACACGGGTCAGGTTACCCTGCCAACCTAAACCCCAAGGCCCTCGCCATAGAAACACACGGATGTGTGGAGTCAAAACAAAGTGTACCACCTGGCTGCTCTCGGGCTGGAATCTGCTGACCCTCCGCATTGCCCTAGACCTGTCCCTTGTGGTAGGTCAATAAAAAAAAAAAAAAAACAAAAAAACAAGACACGGCACAGTTCCGATCCATTGCTACAGATAAGACTTTGCTTTGGGTCTGGCGGATGAAAACCAAAAAAAGACATTTCAAGCCAGTTTATAATTTTATGGTGAGAGGTTAAGATCAACGACTGTTAATTGTGCCGATGTTGCAAAACTGTAACAAAGCTGGACATTCTACTTTAGTAGGGACATCTGTCAGCTTCACAACTTCAGTTTGCATAGATTTACTTTCCTAATAACGAAGTCTAACGTTAACTTACAAGCTGAAAGGAAGGAAGCGGCCAACAAAACACAGATGACTAGTTGAAAACACAGCATGGAATCCGCCTGAAGTTACCCCAGGAGCTAGACTCAGAACAATGCGAGATAATCTAATAGACATGCAACTGATATTAGAGACGATATACTTCGCTGAAGGGATATATAACAGACCTGTCTAATGCTAACGAAGTTCACGCTGCAATTCTTTTACACACTATCTTGTCTAGGAGATGGACATGTTTACCATCAAACAATTATGGACAGGAGATAGCAGATAGCAACATTTAGCCTCGATGCCCCTAGCCTGAGAGCAACGTACATTAATGTAGGTTACGAATTTTCGAAATAGTAACGTTAGGCTACAAAACAGCCAAAACAAATCGACCAATGCATGAAGGAAAACCTATGACAAATGGCAAATGAATTGCATTTCTCCCAGTTCGCCAACTTGTGGCCATCGGTAACTGGAATGCCAACAGCATAACTGTGAAGAGCGCTCACCAGAAACGATATGCGTTATTCCGACCACTATCCCCCACCTCGGAGCTTCTTCTGAGGCCGGATGCCGTCTTTCCAGCCAGTCACCTCAAAAACAATGTGGTTTTTGTCTTCGTGTTGCCTGTGCGGCCAGTAGAATCGCTTTGAACGTTTCACGCTAGTATCCGCAGACTCAGTGTCGTTGAAAACAACTCAGTGAAACTATGTTACTCCGCTGTGTGTGCTCTGAACGACTTCAGATTGATAACGAGGGAGAGTCCGCAGGCTTGGTGGTGACGCCTTCACCCTGACGTGACGGACAGGATTGTAGCCTACTGACTGAACATACCCAAATTGAATGGGCGAATAGCGCCCCCACAAACCACGGTTAATGTGGTTTAAAATGTTGTACTGCTCTCTGCTGTCAACGAGTAGACTTTTGTCGCTTGCCAGTTCTGCCGCATCTCGGTGAACAGAGTGTCAGGAATGTGTAGTGCGTATTACTATATTTGATCTCATACACACCATAATGTGTAACATGAATTATTAAATATGACCGTAGGAGAAAAGGTTGCTCTCAGTGGCTCATAACAAATCTCTGTTCACTGTAACTGAACAAGCTGATACATGTCCCACCACTAATACCTCATCAAAATGGAAAATAAAAGGCCCCTCCCTGACAAGCCCTTGAGTCTGTGGAGATGAAATGAAATTGTGCATTTGTTAAGACCACAGACATAGAATCAGACAAATTGATATTAGTGAGGTTTTCTTCCTTTCCTTCGTGTTAAGGTCAGGTCTGTTTTTCAAAGCATCCTAAACAAAGACACATGCGTACACACACCGATTCCAACACATAAGAACATGTAGACTACATGTCACTGATAAACAGCTAGGTCCTACCCTGATCCCATCCTCCTGTGTTTAAACAACTCACACATTCATTCAAGTGGTTCTCAGTCAGAGAGGTGAAAAAATACTTGGGTAAACACAGGACTGCATAGTTTCTAGATAGAAAGCTGCAGGTCTCAGACTGAGAGAGCTGCCTTGTTGTGGGGGCCCAACACAACCTCCTTTAAGGGCATAGATTCAACCAAAACATCCAGATGCTTTCCATAGCCTAAACTGTAGGTAAACATGACCTCAAATGAAATTCCTGAACACATTTCCTGTGGTTTTTAAGCTAACCAACACTCAAAAATAAAATTTTCAAATTCTCATGAAGCTTAACTTCATGGCTCAACTTCATTTTTTACATTACACCATGGATTCACATGGTGTATGCATACATTATTCAACCATATAATAATATTATTGTCATTCAACAGTTTATTCACTGGCATTTCAACAAACTGTCAAGTGATCCCCATGCTTCATGACAACAAGGCTACCTGCACACTGGACATGTTCAGAAATTCCTCATGGGACTCAGCTTGCCGTGATGACAGAGATTACATTACTGACATGGAGAGGTCTGCAGAGCACGCGCCAACATGTTTTTGAGATCTGCTGCCATTTTCCCTTTCTCTCAGAAGTCATAAGCTCAGACTTGGAAAAGTGTTGTGATGATGGTGGTATGTTGCCCAGTATGTAATGGACATCTGTTGGTTAGAAGCCAAGTAAATTTAGTATGCACACCGATGTCAAAGCCTGCTGCTCTCATAGGCCATAGTAGGTCATAGTAGGAGACTGGTATGTAAATGATGACTGAATCCCAAAGTGCCCTAAGAAAACCCTCAAAGATGTAACTGGCATGAATAGCCTTCATAATTGGTTTATTATTGCCAGTTAAAAGAGAAATCTGGTGTCTGGAATCAATCCATAGCCCTGTCCAAGGTTTCCAAATGCTGTTGGTAGGCAAAAAGAATGAGAAATGAGAACCAGAACATTTATATAAGATCGAATAGTGAGTCGGCAGCTAACACTAACTGAATGGGGCATAGAAACTCACTTTCCGTTTCATTTTCCCATGCAAAACTCAGTCAACATTAGTGGCTGGATTGCTGTTCGTTCTATGTTATGTAAAATTTTCTGGTTCTTTTTCCCACAGATAGTACTCCATGACCTTGAACAACAGGGCTATTGATTGATTCACACGGGTTTCTCCTTTAAGTCTTGCAGGGCTAAGGGCTTAGGGTTAGGGGGGCACTGTGATTCTGCCAATGACTTGTATGGTCTCCAGTCTCCAGCTTTCCATCTCTTGTTTGTCTGCTCCAAGTCTCTCTGCTCCTCCCCCCTCTTCCCCTTGAAGGATTGACAAAACTGACCTCCCAGTCTCCAACCCCACCTCATAGGAGTTCTCCCTTTGCGTCCGGACTCCATTCACCTTTGTTCTGCAGTGCATCCGCAACACAGAGCCTGGAAACTAAAACAGCTCTGAAAAATGTCCCGGACGCATCTGGCTCTCCTTGCGTTACTTGTGGTCTTTGTTGCCCTTACCTGTGAGTATGAGAAATTGTTGGGTATGAGAGGACTGGGGACAGAGCTCACCTGATGGAGTTAAAGTTATGGGCTGTGGTACATGTGGAGTTGGTCAAGGGAATTGTTTTCTCGTTTCTTTATAGTGCTGCATGTTTTCATTTTCTTTGTAGGCTGAGTAAACGTATACTAGATTGAAATTTGAATGTATATTAGATTCATATTGGAATAACTACTGAAATGTCAGATGCCAATCAACATTATCTGCGTGACTTTTACAGTGTCCAATGGGGCTAACAGCGCAGCTGTGTCTGATAAGACTGACTCAAAGGCAGCTAACCCTCAAGGTGATAACAGCCCACAGTCGACATTTTCTAAATCTTCTCCAAGCCCTATTTTCCAATCTCATCACCTTCATATTGCCCACCCTTAGGTTCATTGAGGAGAATCTTCATGCCTGAGACAGACGCCTTCAACTTTTTTAAACGACGGAGCAGGAGGGCTGTTAAGTCCCAGGATGAGCTCAATGGTGAGTTTGTTTTTACAGCAAGATGACAAGGATATTGATTTTTATCACTTTTGCGTTTATGTTTTTCTAGTGTTTTGAGTGTTTTATACACAATGCCAAAAGTGTGTGTGAGACAGAGAGGTGAGAGAGATAGAGAGACATCAAGCGAGAGAGAGAGAGGGAGAGAGAGAGAGAGAGAGAGAATTAATCAGCTGGAAGAGGAGCTTTGGCTCCACAGGTGCCTTTCCTGCTGGGCTGCCCTGAGCCAGTACAAAAATGCAACAGGGCAGCTCTGCAGGCAGAAGCAGGAGCCACAGGCCAACATGGAGAAGCCTTCCAGCTTTCCTCTCTCTCTCCTCCCCTCTCCTCAGCTCTGTCTGCTCTCTTTGCTCCTTGCCAGCTCAAATTAACACATAGCAGAGAATAGATCACATGCCCACTGCACCCTCATTGCTAAGCGCATGACCACGAGGGCCAAATTTACACCTTCAGGATACATGAAAAGTGACTTAATGGATTCATTGTTTACTTGTGTGATGCCACCCAGTGGTCAGTATGGGAGAAACAAGTCAAGACAGTCATAACTGGAGGAAATTAGAAACTTGACTTACTCTTAGAGCTGTACAAAGCTGGACAAACTGCAACACGCAGCCAAGCCAACACAGTACACAGGAGTAGTCGGGCCAGTATTTGGGTGAAGAGGGAGGGGCCGTGGTGGGCGTCTGGTTACATAAAGTATGTTTACCTGAGAGGCTAAGTACCAGACATCACAGTTTTAGCGGCTGGGCAGGGGAGCCCACTCCACAATCAAATATTTGATCTGCAAGTGGCCTTGGAGTATGGTGTCTGTTAAATTTTAAGCAAATACCAGAAAATTGTCTGTTTCGGATTTCTTTTAATCCCTGGTGTAACATCAGTGCAATGTTTGTGATTGTGACTCTAAAACTATGGGTATCTGGTGTTGTCTAAGTGTCACAGTTGAAGGGCCTCAATCTGTACCTGCCTCAAGCAAGAGTTGAGTTTTGCTGTGTCTCTGTCTGTCTATTTTCAATTCATATCTCTGGTGTATTTGTCTTCACATTCTCATTTTGATGGCACTGAGCAGTCTGACATGATGTACGGAATCAGCACAGTGTTCAGGGTAGTAGGTGGCAAATAATCTGTGGGAATTATAGGCTACATTAATTTTTTTTCCCTGTTCCTTCGGTTCCTGCAGCTGAGCACAGACAGAGGCTGGCGGCAGATGAGCGTAAGAGAGAGTACCACGAGACACAGAGGAGTAAATTTGAGAACTACGCAGAGGAAGAAGGAGATGGTAAGCCATCTTCTGGTTGTTCCCTCATTTGAAGTGATGAAAAATAAGGAGTATTATAGTAAATGTCCTGTGCCCTTTGACTTTACAGAGCAGGACGAGAGGTCTCGTGAGAGCACAGAACAGTGGCGGGAATTCCACTATGATGGTCTTCACCCATCCTATGAATACAACCGCCATACCATCTGATGACAGACAGGCAGCACAGATGAAAGAAACAAATAAGGAGGTGTACACTACAAAAGAACTAATCTGAAAAGTGCTCTGAAATGATGGATCTTAATCCTGATTTGTGGAATACCAATATCACAGGCTTACAAAAACAACTTGTAGGTAACTAATATCATGTGTAGTATGCAAATGTTTCAGAACAGCTGTACATAATAAGGCTTACAGTGCCTCATACTAACGATTTGTTTATCATAGTAGGAGACTAGTATGTAAACTTTGGAAGCTACTTCTTGTTTACACTTACTTCGTATAACTTACTTTTCAGTGTTGGGTGCTGATCATCTGTAGTTGTTAACTAATCACTCTTCCTTTTTGGTTCGGCTTTCTATTTTTTCATTTTGTTTGAAATTTGTAGTTAGACTACATTGTAAAGATGGATGACACCAACTGTTAATCTACTAGATCTATTTTTATTGAAATTACTCCTAGCCAGGAAAAAATATAAGCTCTGTAATGTTAACTTCTTCTATAATGGATTAAATAATAAACTCTATTTAGTCTGAATCAGTAGTTATGAAATAGTGTTTGAATCTCAATAAACCTCAGAGCCCTCAACAAAAATCTGAATGAACTATGTTTATTTTGGGCCCCCCTGGATTTGATGTGCCCATCAAGATCTTTGCAATAAAACAAAGTGAACTTTACTGTCTGCAAAATCTGTAGATTAAGATCTATTTGATCGCCATCAAAAGTAGAACCTGACGATTTCCAAAAGCACTCTATTGTTTCGCCTTTACCATTCCTCTTAAATGCGTAATTACTACTCAGACAAGCTGTGAAACGTCCCATGCACCTTTTCCTGATCTGTTGGAAAACACTATAACTTTAATCTAGGCATGTGCTGTCTTTACGATCCTCAATCTTCCAGACCGGAGGAACGTCTCTAGACAAAGCACTTCTGTGTTGCATAGCCACACATCCTGGGATATCAATGAGAGAGCCAGCACCTAGCTGCTAAATTCAAAGCTCACATCTGAAGCCACAGAAGCATACTGTATGGAGGGCAAAGGAGCTTACAATCTATTTTCAGATTTTCAGGTCAATCTTTTGCTTCAAAATAGCATAACTCAAGATTAGAGGTACATAACATAACAGCAGTCACAACAGACCCAACACACACACACACACACACACACACCTCTAAGACATTTATACATTCCACTGAAACACAGATAGATATAGGTCAGTTTTATTTGAAAGAAAATATAACCAATTCATCTTTGGTAATGGGACATAGTCGATATGATTGTCCAAAGCATTATGTCCACAATCCAGTACAACAGCACTGATATAACACTCTACCACACTGCAGGACATACGGGGGTGTTTTAAATGATTAGCACAAGTCACTTACCACTTGGACAGCCAGTAAAGACAGGAACATTGAGTTAATTAGTTTTAATTGGCACCTGATTTACCACAATGACAATCATTCAATACAAAGGCAAACATTCAAATAGAGCTCCATATTTTACCATACAATACACTAGATCTGATGGAGCACTGCAGGAACATTATTGGTTTGTGCAAATACATTTGGTTGCTGGTCATTAAGATGACAGGGGTCGGGTATTCAAAGACTTAAGATATGATACATGAAGGACATTTTGAGTGAGAAGTTTTAGTTTTAGTTTTTAGTTTTGTTTTAGTGCTGGAAACTCAGACAACTAAGCAGCAGATGCAGTTGCTGGAAAGGTAATCACCACATCATTGAAACTGGTAACAAAATTATGTTTTTAAATGCCTTAGATATGTAACTATTAGCAGTGTTAAAATGATAAAAATATAGTGAGTTTCAGCTGGAAAAGGAATCCTGAAATTTAATCAAGTTTTTTATGTTACTTGAATAGAGAATGGAATCTTACACAAGTAATTAAAAAAAAAACCCACACATTCACCCAAAGAAAAGGCCAAATGGTAAAAATAAATATATTACTTATATAGAACTTATTTTAAAATGTGGTGAATAACTTTTATGCTCATGAGTTTAAAAGCTGAAAAGCTAGGTAAAGTGGCATAACCAAGAATAAATGGAGGCCTAACTCCTATCAATACGTGTTGGAAATTTAGTTTATAATAGCTACATCAGTTTTTTTTTTATTAAATGTGTGCACTTCACTGGCTATTGGATTTAATGACATGGTATAGCACTTTCCTATCATGGAAATCTGTCCACAGAAGTCTACATTTATCAATTCACAATATAGAGATTGCTGTTGCAAAATAACCTGATCACACTTGTAACATTGACTCTGTAAAATGATCTACACCCTCACTAATAAATACCAGCCATTTAAAAGTACATTACCAGAACCACTTAACAGTTACAGCACTGATCCCAAAGAGATGCGCCCTCTCAAAGAACACAATGATCCATTAGGCTACACAAGTCGTTGATTCATTCAAGTCCTATTAAAGCCGGTATTACAAAACACATCAGTTCTTAAATGGAAGTTGAATGTCTGTATTGTTATCCATCTTGTGGAATTTAATAACATAAATGTAATGTCTAGTAACAGGTGCTGGATGTATTGTTGAAATTGTAATACGTCCACAGTACTACCTGATTACCTAAATTAAGAGTGGAGCACCACCTCAGTAATTATGTAAACGAATGTCTATTGAAAGGTTACTTCTTCAAATGTTTTGCCATGGCTGACATAAAGACAAACTCAATCAGATTTAGTAAATGTGAACTAATAACATTCCTGAGTGTATATATATGGGGTAATGGGAAAATATAATGATGCCAACTTATTGAAGAGCAAAGAAGAAATAATAAGGTGTGTAATATAAATCAAGTTCAATAATATTCTCACTCTCACAAAGCAATACAAGAGCAAAATAAAATACTACAGTTTTACAAAACACCTATCAGAAAGCCAAAAACAGTGAAACTTCACTCTCTGGAGGAAATGGCCATAAAAACTGTATCCAGATCAAGTAAGCAAAGTAGCTTCATACCAGGTATATTGACTGTCATTTGTTGAACAACAACACACTACTGAAACAATGTACATCTCCTCAAATATTTCATGTTTTTGTTCACAATTACCTGAACCAAGCAAATGTGTCAAACACATGCACATTCTGTAAACACATCATTAAATGCACAAACTTGAAAAACAAAATATGTTTCATAATGTCTGATACTGGTAAATTCAATGACTGCTACAGATATACATTGTGTCTGAAGTTTAAACTGTCGAATGCTTCCGGAACTGTCCAGCTTCCTGTTGTAACAATGACAATTACATGTTTACAGCAGCTTAGGTTACACACAAATGGAAATCCCATTGTATGGTTGGCCTCTAAAATGTGCAAGACCAGCCACTTCTGATCCTTCCTCTATGAAACCATCAGACAGACTGGAATTAAGGCCAACTCTGTAAGGGAACACCACTCACCTCCACGCTGCAGGAAATGCCACATCTTGGGCCCGCAGACAAGTGACCTTCCCTTTTCTCCACTGACTGGGAGGCTCAGTAAAAAGAGAGGGGACTGGGGAGATAAACGCCTGAACCTGACATCTTTTTTACTTTTTCTTTACGTGGTCACGGCCTTTTGGCTATCCTCCCTGGGGGTCTGCTGTCATTTGCTGCCGGTGTGGATGGTAGTGACGGTTGAGGGTCTTGTCCGCCGGGGCTCGGCTGTGGCAGGGGAGCTGGTCGACTCGATGCTGCAGGCCGCTGGCGTAGACGCAGCTGAAATCACAAGATCAACACATTTTTTACTCTTTTCGAGAAAGGTCACAGATTCATCAGGAAAAAAGTATTGTTTTAAAAAACATTACATTCTCTGTGCATCACTGATGTGCAGTCCACAGACTGGCTCTTGGGGGGCATGGGGGTCTGGCTCTGAAGCCGGTCTGGTGCAGCGTCCACACTGCTGTTTAGACTACTGCTCAGATGCAGCCGCCGCATGTGGCGGATGACGGCTGTGGCGTTGAAGGCTTGCTGTGGTGAAGAATGAGGGGAATCAGAGACAAACAAACAAACACACTAAAGGTACCGTCATTCCTGTGAAGGCCCACTAGGAATGTATGAAACCCACCCTCCATTTGCTTTTTGCAAAGTTTTTCTTAATCTGACGGCTGACAGATTCATGGATGTTTTTGGAAAGTGCAGTATCTCCAGCTATCCTAATGACAGAAAAGAAAGGTATTTTACGAACATGATTTAATGCTGTTGAAAAAGAGGAACTAGTACATGGTATAATGTAAATTACAATTTGAAATTTGGCAAATTGATGATATGTCAAACCAAGTGACAATGAAAAAAAATGGTCATAAGCAGAGATTATAGAGGCCATTACAGACACTGCAAATATGCGAGTGTCATACAATTTACAAACACATGGCTTTTCGTCATCATTTGAAGTTAAGGAATATGAAATAAAATACACTATTACACACAATCTGCTTTTGTGAAAACATCAATTTCAATGATAATGTAATGAAGTATCCTACATATTACTGTTGGGCAAAACTACAGATCACTGCAGGCCATTGAACACACCGATTTGTGACTTAAAACAAGTATGAGGAGAATCTCTGGCTTCAGTGCTGTCACTCACCAGGGATGCTGCAAAGCTTCTTCACAAGTTAATCGCTTCTCAGGATCTTTCTGCATCAAGTTACTGATAAAATCTTTAGCTGTGAGGCATGAAAGGTTTAAGATATTTTTCAGAACAAAGCATTCACAACCACTTAAATCTCATGCACCCTCACACACAAAACAACTAAAACACATCTACACAACCAATTCACAAACATTTCATATGCACACACATACAAACAGAAAATCTTACCGGAATCTGATATATCATCCCAGTATGGTGCATCAAATTCATATTCTGCCTTTAAAATCTGCTCAAAGAGCTTAGAGTCATTCTCATCATAGAATGGAGGATATCCACATAACCTTTATTGGGAAATGAGGGGAAAACTGTGATTATCTACTTTGTTAGTGCTTCATCTACAATTAGCATGAAGCTAATCTGCATCTAGCATCTGCATCTACAACTATCTGCCCTATCAGATTTGCAATGCAGGTTTAGATTTTTTGGAAGGTCTTAATAGCTGGCAGCTCTACAGACACAACAAGCACAGGTACAGGTGACAGGTACAGGTAAACACAAAGCTTAGCACAACTGGTGGCATCCCTAACCCTATTTACTACAGTATGGCTACAGTGGCAGATTCAGTATATGTGTTGGAACCTACTACAGATCTCAGAATGGCCCAAATACATAAAAGACATATGCATGTTTGAGTAAATGACTGAGATGTATATGCCATGGCTACTTACAATATATATGCAATGACCCCAATAGACCAGCAGTCCACAGCTTTACCATATGGTTTCTGGGCCAAAACCTCAGGAGCTTTTTCATGACATGGAGAAAAGAGTTTTTTGATAATGTAAAGTCTTGAAAAAACAAGCTCAAGCTTGTCGTTTTTAAGTTATATATGTAAAAACAATTTATCAACAATTGCTACTTCATTAAATGTCAGCACTTTTCATGAGGTGACTAGATCAAAATAAAAAAATGCAAAAACACAAGTGAGAGCAACAGCAACACTCCTAGGAAGCTCAAAATATAATTCTGCTTCAGAAACCTTTTTATGCAAAACACAGAAAAACATATGTGCAACATTCACACCCAGAGCCTACACTTTAAAGAGCAAAAATACTGCCATAAAGAAGAGAAGGAGGGCTGTTGCATGGTGTGAAAAATGAGAGCATTAATGTACACCATGAAGGCAGGCATTGAGTCTTTGTACTTATTACACGGCCTTACCAACATATCCTGGGGTCCCGCAAGCAGTTGACATGACATCAGAGCTCTCAATCTTAGACAGACCAAAATCACTGATCATGATTTTTGACTCATCTTCATCACTGAAGTATAGCAAGTTTTCTGGCTGGAAAAAGAAGGAAAAACACACAGGTTGTTTATCTCATTGCCTGTTGGCAGGGGAGGGGAGGGGAGGGGAGATGTAAGGCAGGTCCAGTAGCATCTGTTGGCAGGGAATTACCTTGAGATCTCGGTGGACTATGCCCATGTCATGGAGGTAGTTAACTGCATCCAAGACCTGCTTGATTAATATGCTGGCATCCTGTTCTGTGTAAAACCCTCTCTCAACAATACGGTCAAACAGCTCTCCCCCAGACACTCTAGAAAAGACACAGACAAAATACAAACTCCCAAATTTCTAATTAGCTCATTTTTACAACATGGGCCAAATGACATTATGATTCTGTTTACATTTTGACTTTTAGCTTTTAACTGAACAAGAAACCAGAGGAACAAATACAAGAATCCATAGCACTAAGTATATGGGGGCTGATAATACTAGAGTATTTGCTTTAGCGCTGGGTGTATCTGGCTTTACAAGACAATAGCAATAGACACCATAAACAGGATTACTTACAGCTCCATAATGAGGTACAAGTGATGAGGACTTTCATAGATATCTTCCAAGGCAACAATGTTCTCATGCTTTATCCTAGAAGTACAACAAATATTTATGTCTTTAGCACATATTCTAAAAATACATGACACATATGTAGGCAGAGCAATAATTTTACCCAAACCTATCCAGGTAGCCATTAACTTCCTGTATTTTGCTTTCATTTCCTACTACTCCAGTGAAAGCCACAGAGACACAAGCTAAAGGTCTATCAAAATGACCAAAAGTGTTTTGGATCAGAACCCTGCTTACTGATTTAAGATGAAGAATATAATGTCCTTGGGAAAAGCCGTGTTCATTAGCAGTTCAGTTCTAAATTCACACACCTTATTCGTACAAATGTTCTCCTCTCTCTGCTGACTGCCAGATGACTCCTAGAGACTGCTGAGAGAACACTGTGCAGTTCTGTAGGAGTTGAAATACTACCTGGCAGGCATGATACTGTCATAGTCATGACAAAAACAAGGTTCCTATTATTTAGCCTCTGCTGTGCTCCTGCAATACTAACTCTGGCAGCTAGGTGCTGCTGCTAGTCTCATTCAGCAATGCTCAAGTTATATCACTTCACACATCTCTCCTTCCCTCTCTCTCTTTCTCCCCCTCTGCATCACTCTGAAATCCTTTGTTTCACCATGGCAACGCTGGGGGTGTTGAATGGCCATGTATGAGGGTTGGGATGTGTGTGTGGGGGGGGGGTGGTTGGTGTAGGCAGGCTTAGGCCAAGGTGGGGAGATGGAGGCACTGCGCCTGAGGGTGGACAATTGTGTGAAGGAGCTTCCAAAGCGCTCAGTGAACGCCTGATGATACGCTGAAGTGGGGCAGGTGTGGTGAGGGGGCTGAGGACGGAAGGATGCGTCACAGGGCCCTTAGTCATACAGAAAGAGTGTGCGAGTGGCACAGTAACAGCCTTATAATAACAGTCAAAATACCACAGAGAAATGACTGGGCACAACAAGTGCTTGGTGTATTTTTTGACAGCTCTTCTTACAGATGTAGGATTGATAATTCGGGGGAAATTTATTACAATGTAAAATGAAACATTTACAAAACTCATGTACATGCAGAGCAACAGAGCGCCAAAAGCACAGCAGTTGCAGAACAATGAGAGTCTTTCAACTAGTGCAGAGAATAGGTGGTGTTTCTGAGCGTGCACCTACTTCCTGAGAACGGCAATTTCATTTTCAATGCTGCTCTCCTTCCCCCTCAATGCCTTCTTGGGGATACACTTCACTGCAAACCTCTTCCCCGAAACCTTCTCCTTGGCAAGGACCACTTCAGAGAACGCCCCGCTGCAAGAGAAAAGATCCAGAGATGACTAATGGTGCCATAAAACTACTGCACTGCTATTGAATGTGTTACGCAACTAAATTCCCATACAATACAGACAAGGGGATTCATCAAGCAAACCTCTTCAAGTACACTATGCACACAGTCAACTAGTTTTGGTATCAAACTTCAAATTCATGTTGATGGCTATGGTCATATCTAAGACTGACATTCGCCCTAGAAATTTGCATCTACACAGTATTGTTCTGTAACAGCCTGGAACACCACATAAAAATGTAAACCTCAACAGTATGGCAGTGCCAACTATATTACCATAGGAGAGCATGCTGGCAGATATGTTTGAGTGCTGATTGGATGGTTGATAGTGGGTCTGGATTTTCATGCTTTTTTTTAGCCTGTCACCTTTATACCCAAATTTCTCACTGCAGCTTACTAATGAATACCAGGGAGCGCTATTTGTGATCTATTGATGACAAAACAGCTCTTATTCACACAGACATTCTCAGAAAGGTTTTTAATCCATGTGGGTGATGGTGATGGGGAATAAAACTCAAACATATCGATCGGTAATTGTAATGAGTCTGCTAAACATGCATTTGATCATTTGAAGAAGCTAAAGGTGAAAAGCTGGCTACCTTTTCCCCTTTTTTAAAGCACACGCTCTCCTTTCCTTCCTTTTCTCTGACCTCACTTAATAGCTCGAATGAAAATAGAAAGCAGACACCCAAAATAAATTCACAAATGTATTTTCTTAAATCCAATTCTCAACATTCAAATGAGAATTGTTTGTCACTGGCAAACCCCAGTGTTTTAGCATGTATATAGGTGTCCTCTCTTGATGTTTTCATTGCGCTCCCCCTCTCATACACAAACACTTACTGGGTCATTTATGCTTTTGGCATTGTGTTGGATGCCCATTAGACTGGGAGCAATCAGTTCTTGGCGGCAGCCCTGCCAATCAGATGCGGTCTGGCTGCTAAGCTCTAACTGGTCACTGAAAATCCCTGCTAATCTCTATGACCACACATCCATACAGTAAAGGGGGGGGGGACCCCTGAAAGGGGACAAGCACACTGGTCCCATATACACACATCTCTCTCTAAACAACAAACATCATTTCAACAGCCTTCATCAGCCAGTGCTGCCCGTGTCCTAGACGTCATGGCAATGACCAAGGATCAATCTGCATTTGTATCAGGTATCCTTTCATAGCAGGACCGCTAGAGATGATGAGTGTAATCACTGTGTACATTCCCCCTGTAATGTAAATGGGGGAGGATGTGTGTGTGTGTGGTATGAATGGGTATGTCAAGTCCTCAAGACAAAGGGTCTGATCTGGTCTGGAGTAGTTCAACACTGATGACATACACCAAGTATTCAGGTCAGTTCAGTTGGGCACAACTCTTTCTGTTCTTGTGTCTTTATCTGAGATTAAGTGTACATAACATCATCATCCTCACAATCCTGATGATGGGCCATTGGATTTTCAATGAGGCAAACTGAGCTAAGCTGTATACTGTACAAATTTACAGAGGATACAGTGACAAATCATTTTCCAGTCTGAACTTAAATTGAACGTAGGCTACAACTTGTCTGAAATAAATATATACATTTTCATTAATGCCATTGTACAGTGTCAGTGTCATTTTGTATACACATTGCAGATGGATTTTATGACTACAGCAACATTCAGAGCCTGTTTATATTCTCTTGGCCTCTGAAGAGTTATAGGCCTACACACTGAAGGAACCATGTCTCGTCCTCAGGTGACCAGTTAACACCACATCCTGTTCGTCCTGAACTTTGATGTCACACAGTTGTCCATTCATCATAGAATCAGACCAAATAAACATTATACACAGCCTTGCATCAAAAGCTCTTGTTCCCAGCATGCAATTGGTCAGCCGGACATGGTATCCCTTGGTAATGCACACACAGACACAAGCTCCTGTTCTTTGCTTCAGGAGAGCCGCAGAGACGAAACAATTAGAACGGCAGGAAGCCTTGACGCTCCCCATGTACGTGTTTATCGCTCTGCAGAGGCGTGAAAACACAACCACCTGCATCTGTTACAGCTCCAGCAGACACATTTGACCGTGTTCCACAAACACTCAATGAAACCACACTATGTATACAGAAGAACAAGAGAGAAGCCACACTGCACACACGGCAACAGCAGGTAAATGTTACCTTGTGGGTGGGGTTCACACCCTGGGAGATAGCCCACAGGGGACTCCCAGAGAGGGGAGTTCTGTGCTAAAATGCACTGCAATCGGAGCATTGTGACTCACATAGAAACACATTTCAACCAGTTTCCTGACGTGTGTCTGTGTGTGTGTGTTAGGAGGGGAGGGGGGGAGGGGGGGGGGGTGATGCCATTATGGTCACTCATACATCCCTTTTCAAATGTGGCTGCTCTGTTGAATGTTCCAGTATTCACAAGCAAAGTATTGAACCCTGTGGTGTTTCCTGTAGATAAAATGCAGTGCCATACTGGCCTGTTCTCCCAAGTCAAGGGTAAAACAAGCCTAACTGAATGAGAGGCAAAACTGTTAGATAACCAATAGCACATGTGCCCATCAAGCAGTCCATCTTGTGAAGAATAACAACAGCTGAAACCTACCATTTCGAATGAATTAGTTACAGAGTGGATTTAGGGACTTACTAAACAATTCCTGTCTAGCCTGTGCTCATTTTGTGTTCTGTTTCACAAGATAGCTTGACTATGACTCTAGAACATAAACACATTTATACAGACAGTGTTATAAATATACAGGCTATTTAAAACAACATCACAGAGAATCAGTAAAAATAATTTGCCATTTGTATTTTGTGGAACATACTGGGCATTTTTTCCCTTGAGTGGCACCCATTAACTTTTAAACAGACACACAGTATAAAGAAGCAAAAGATAAAGGAGGCCATTGATAGATTAGATAATTACCAAATACTTTAATAAGGAAATAAGGGAATAAAAAAGTCATTATTCAACTAACAAATTATACAGAGTGGGTGATCTTATCCACCGCCGTCATGTTATGATGGAGTGTTTTTATGAGGCCAAGTGGACTTTGGAGTGTGAAGGTGTACAGATGGTGATGCACTGACAACAAGCAGACAGGTTTTCAGGCATCCGGTGGATGAAGGCTGGAATATTTCATCCAGCAATGGAGGGCTTTGGGGCCAAAACTGTTACAGAATCACTGTGCTACAGTAATCTACCATTGGCCCTGATGCAACATTACTCTTATACATTTAGTAAAGCATAGCGATAGAAAGTTGAACACGTTTACTTTTGTCTTGCTGCACAAGAAGGCCAAATGGTACAGTAATCAGTTCATTCAAAACTGTAACAGGATGTTCATTTGCATCAAGTGTGGCTCACATGACATTACGGGCTAAAACCACCACGCTCTGCAGCCTGCGGTGTTTACTTTCCCCTGCAGCGGGGTTGCTTAGGTAAAGAAAAAGGAAACCCTAGGGAAAAAGTGACGGCACCCAAAACTATCAAGAAAGATACGCAGGTGGGGGAAAACCTCTCTTGGTTCTTCATTGCCTATAAGGACGCTGGTAACACAGATATAAGGACTCCTGCACATACACCCCCACTCCCACACACATTTGCACTGCACACAAACCTCACTGGGAGAGATCCTGCATCAGAAATCACAAGGTTGACAAGGTTCAACTGACTCTTAGACTAAGTTAGGCAGACGCAGGAACCAAGGCACATTTACGCAGGGCATTAAGGGGATCACGGGAGCTTAATCTAAATTCGTCATAAGATTAAAACTCATTGTAATGGGTCATTACTGCTGCAGAAATCAAATAACTTCTTTCCCCAAAATAACCCTTGGCAGAGGATGAAACTGAACTCTTGTAGTCCACTGAGCATATCTGTGCAAATGATGACAAGTAATGCTTCTAAAATATAAAAATACATAATATATAAAAATATAATGGCCACAGAACAGGTAAACAGTCTATATCCTGGGTCATGCATTAAATACAACCAGAGATAGCTCTGCAGTAACTGAACTCGGCAGTAAATACGACCAGAAACACAGAAGAAAGTTTGCATGTAAAAAAGCTGAGTAAGTAAACTATGCACTTGGGGGGGTGTATGCTGGTCTGCATTGGCATAATGTTGATTGAAATTCAAAAAAGAAAAAAAAAATGTTGCAAATGTATTAGACCTGTTAGGTGTCCCATATGTCCAAACAACCTTACCTGTGGGTTTTGCGTATTCTGTATCTACTTCTTCCTTAATTAGGATAGTGTCCATATTTAATTCATATTACACAACAGATTGAATACACACAAATGCAGTCTCTTTAGCAGAATATTCATGACTGCGCTTAGTATGCAAATGAGTTGGACAGAAACACCTGTATTGATTAAAACATGGTCATCATGGAGGATTCGACTCATGCCTAAAAAGGCACGGCACATGCTAAAAGAAACCACAGTGAAGGAAACCACTGACCCATGAATTATTAATTAATTAAATGAATTAACTCTCAGCGCTCCCCACAATGAATGTTATGTCAGCACTGCAAAAGGAAAGAGTTATTAGCTTTGAATCACACAGGTGCAGAGAAATCACTCTGAGTTATCTTGAGTTACCTCCATTGGGGGCTCTTACATAACCTTCTGGATGGGGAAAGCTAATCCAATAGCTTGCTTGAGGCTCATATAGACAATTCATGTAACTAACTCACCTGGCACTGGCTCTTTAATGCTCTGTACAGGCTAGTCTGGTAGTAGTTTAAGTTGGACATAGCCTGACGTAAGAAGGCATTAAACAGCAAAAATTTAGCAACAATGAACCTTTCTGACATGTCAATCATGGACAGATAAAACAGTCAGATTGTTGGGACAATGGCTTTCTCTATATATTGTATATTTATGGGATTCAATGAAATACTATATTATATATATTTATATTTATGCATTTAGCAGACGCTTTTATCCAAAGCGACTTACAATTTGTCAACTATCAATTCTTCAGGGCCAGTCTTCAAGGCCAGTGTTAGGAGGTCTGATTACTTCTAATGGCAGGTGTCCCTGCTTACATGCAATTCTACAATACATAACTCTACTTGATTTCACTGGTAGGCCATGCTAATGTAGCTAAGCTAACACTGCCTTGTACTCCCGCTCAATATTGCATTTCGCTACAGTACTGCATCAGGGATCTTTCCAAAAACGTAGGTTTCTTTCGGCAAATTTTTCTCTGACCAATCAGCGAACAGAGGGCTCTGGCATGCCCAATAGTTTTAAAGTTCACAGAAAGTCTCTGCTCACAAGGAAGGAAATGTATGCCAACAAAGGGATCAAAGACACTCAAAGACGTTTGGTATAGCAGGCTAATGCTACTGCATTTATTAATCCACAGCAGCTGTAGGGATTAGATCAACAGGCTATTGAATTGTTCTTTGGACATCGGATAGCTCAGTATTTGGCAGTGTCTGGCAAAACATGCTCCTGTTTTGGCTGTTGTTTCTTTAACATTGTACATTGTTGGGCACTGTTGTCCATACTTAATATCACAGAGAGAAATGCTTTGCTTACAGTAGAGTTTGTGTGACAGTTGATGTGCTTAACCATGCATATCACGGTGATAAATGACACGAGGAACACCTGTTAGTTTGCATAATCAAATATCACGTTATACACACATTGCTGCAATGGATGCCAAGCATATGCATAAGCAGCCCTGTGGTAAGACTGTCAAGCACTGTTAAGCAGTGGTAAAATCAATATGCTGCCTTTTCTGCACCTACCATGAAGAGCTTCTTATACATTTGACATATAAGAATGGTAGCCAGTTCTTCCAGTGCTCTCTTTCATATAGCCTTATGTATGCATGAGATGTATTGCTGTCATGAAGATCTTTGCTGGCTTTCCAGTGAACAGGCAGGAGCCCAACAATGCAACACTCCTACCTTGAGCTCTGACCTGGCATTTACAGTGACTATTTCAGAATACCAAATGTTCACTCTGATTCTGTTCCATGGTTCCACAGAGGCACTCACTTATTAATATATACACATGTCCACTGTCAAGATGACACTCTTATAATATTGAGAAAGTTCAGAATATCAACTGTTATTATAAGATCTAAGCTATGCCTTGACACATGCCAAAATGCCTTTTGGGCTTTAGGGAGAGGATCTCAGTTAGGAACAGCTAATTTAGAGCAACTTAAAAGAATAAGAGGTCACTAATGAGCATGGAACATGTCTTTCTCAACAGATACAATGACAAGGACTCTACAGGAGGGGAATCATTTGTTAGCTGCAAAAAAGAAGAAGAGAGGTTCTGATGGAAGAGAAGCTGGCCCACAGCAGAGTGCCACGTGGAAGAAAGTAAGAGTAACAGATTAGAATCTCTTAATTGGACTAGGGAGAGAGAGAGAGCTGCTGACTTCAAATAGTGGCCATCTTAATTAAGGTGAGGCAGCAAGAAATATCAGATGCCCTGGGGCTTGAAAATAATGATCAGGTCTAGAAGCACCAACACAAAGCCCAAAGCCCTGTATGGTTCAGCAGCAACAATGAGAGAGGAGGAGGAGGAGCACTCACTGAGGACTGAGTGGAGAGACAGGGTGACAAAGACAGAGCGGAGGCCACTGGGTAATCCGGTATCCTGGTATGAGAGGGAGCACGAGTGCTGAAAATAATCTGAGCATCAGCTCTTTCCACCGCGTATTTAATCCTTCACCGGAGCAGCGTGAAGCACCATGGACCAGCAAGACACCTCTTCTCATTCACAGAGCACAAGCTCCCTATCCTGCAGTGGTGGGATCACTAATGAATGAGGGGATCGAGTGGTCTGACATGATTACACAGCAGGCCTGAAAGACCTGGCGAGAGCATTTATTAATTCATTGTTTAATTACACACTGGTAAATAATGGACTTCTGAGGAATGGTGCCTTATATTACACCATTATATCACATTATTGCTCTATTATGCTGTATATACATGCTGTAATATAAATGACTTATAAAAGACTGGCTGACAGCCATACAGAAAGACACATACACACACACACAAATTACACCTATCAATATTAATACTCATTAAAAGAAATAAAGACTGAATTACATTGTTGTCATTATTTCATTTGTAGCTGTCTGATCCCAACAAATCTTTTCAGAACTCAAAGCATTGGTGATAAAAACCACATAGGCCTACACATCACTTCTGCAGTGACTGTAAGTTTACTATGACTGTTGCGTCCCTATGTTGAAGAGTGCAACCATTCATGATTTCAGGAATCATGAGTTTTGTAAAAAGAACCGCAGTATTTGATGGGGTTTGCCCTCATTTTTATGTGTTTTCATAAGGTGTTCTTGTGCTCCTAGGTTTTGGTTAGATGTACCATAGGCAGAAGTTGGATGGCGAGGACATGAAAACAGAGTACTTGTGTACTTGTGCACCAAATGAATAAAAACTGCCGAGGGATAAAAGGACATGACACATGTAATATGATGTTGTACAAATAAATGATCTATCTGACAGAAATTTGCCTGTTCTTCTGTCTCCATCCAGCAGCGAAGGATTCCAGCAACCCCCATTTTAGTCAAGTGTTAACCATAAATGGTCCTATGACTCTGACAAGTATGTTTGTAATCCCTCGCTAAATCTTCACTAGCCTTCACTAAATAGCCCATTTTTGACCTATGATCTTAAAAAAAAACATTTGGGTGAGTGTCTGCCCTCAAAGTGAGCAGATACTCGCCCAGTCTCATTTAAAGCACTCTGAAGCAGGCCTCACATCAAGCAGCACTAAGGGTGGACAGAAATAAACTCAGAGGAATTTGTCTGCAGTCCTGGCAGAGAAGGACTATTCTGAAGCCGGTGAGCTGCCACATCTGTCAAAGGCATGAGGAGTAATACTCAGAAAATATGTTCTACATTTCAGACATCACAAATGTCAGCAAGATATTTCACAGCGCTTCCACAAATTAAAGAATGGAGAAGTTTCAGCACATTAAATGCATTTCATAACAGCAAGCTTTAATAACATTCGCTAATCCAAAGGTAAATACACTACTAAAAAGAAAAGGTCATTGCTGGAAAAAAAGGGAAATGTGTTTTACAGCACAGCAGAGTAGAATATGGCCCTACTGAAGATGTACATAGTCATGAGATTGATTTGCCATAGCAACACCTATATACCACTATGAATCACCACTGCACTGAACAGTGAAAATTCTTCTGAGTATTATCTGAGGTGTAGACCACAGCACTCTGAAGTGAACACATAAATCAGCCACGCTTATCTGACCTGAAAATGATCTCAGACCATGTACACCAAATGAAGACAGGCAATATCACCAGTTTCCAAAGCTAGTGACATCAGTCATTATGGAACCATCCTACTGTGGCAGGTCAAAATGGGTGCAATACTCCTGTCTACAGAACTGAACCTTTCACCTTTAAAACAAGAACAATTTCCATGGCCTACAACAAACTTTCAGTTTCAAATACTCTAAATATGCTGTCAAAACCACAGGATAAGACTACTGAAATGAACCCAAGCTAAGAAGATGGCTTTGGTTGTCATCACAAATGTATCTTAAAACAGAGTTTGAACATTTGTGTGCCTCATTTAGAAGGGTTACATAGTGACAGTAACTATTATTTCTTCTAGACATCATTAATTTTGAAAAACCTAAACAGGATGGAGGCCAAGTGTTTGGTTTACAAAGTTACTCACGTGCCAAGGGTCTCCTTGAAGTCGAATACATCGTGGATGTCATCGACCTGTTTTTTCCAAGATCCATTCACAGGTTCACGGTTCTCCCTGGCCATCACTGAACCATGGAATTCAATCTGCCAGCGCACGATTAAATGTGGTAATTCAAGACGTTTTCAGACAGCAACAATAACTGAATGTTTTTTTTAAATTATTATTTCCTTGTCTTCACAATGTTTTCTCTGTCGTTGTTTCCACTGTGTTTGTATGATGCCCGAAGACGCTACCTTTCACCTTGCTCAGTTAAGGGGGTTCGCCCTGTAGTCGCGCTCACACGTTGTGTTATTAATCTGCTCTACGCAAATTGACCGAGGTGCCCTCTACGCTGTCACGTTCGCCGAGGTAGACTGCTTGACTGTTGAAATTCCGTGCATGAAGTCAGTCTACCACTCTGTATCGACGCCTTCTATGAACACCCCTGAGCTTCGCATTGATGGTTTTGAATGTGAAATAAAGCGGAAGCGTAGGCTACACCTCCTCTTTCTCTTTGTTGAGAGCGACTACCTGACCAGTAGCCTCTGCGCTCGCTTTACAGCCGCTATCCACAACGCATTGCTAATGTTAACAGGATGACGCCACCAAGTGAATAACCCTTTTGGCTATGACTACACCGTTCTCCTCCCTGAAGACTTTCAGGCGTGGATACAGACTGCAAGTGTTCAATGAGACAGGTGCGGAATCCCCATCCCTCCTGCTGAAAAATCAGCTTGTAATATAAAACAAATCAGATACTTTTGTGACACACATCACATAGGTGATATGTCACAGGCTATAATTAGTTTAATTAATTACTTAATTACTGCTTACATAGAAAAAAACCCTTTAAACAGTCCGTGATTAATGACACTGCCTTAATTGTGAACAGGTCAACAATCTCCGAATGACATTACATATTGGTTTTTTACGCACACTGGCTCGAAAAGTTTGGAGGACAACAAAATGAGTGGGTGGCCCTGTAACATTACTTAAAGTATCCTACTGATTGACTTCACTGAAAGCAAAGTGACCATAGAGGAAGCACTGTTTGAAGAAGAAAAGTGTAAAAAAAAGTGCAACTTCCAAGTGTAGACATGACAAAATATTTATATTTTTCTGTTCTGCAATTCTGATGGTTATGCGAGGATTACAGACAATAAAGCACAATTAACAACACAAATGAAAAAGAGAGTGAAACAAACACCGGTTGAACACAACTGACCAAAAAATGAGAATAAAAAAAAGACCTGAAGTGGATCCAGAATATTATTTCATTTATTGTGTGCACAACTCAACCAGTAATATTCTTGTCAATAGTCAGTAGTTCAACATGAAAGGACTTAATTGACTTTTGCTTATGCAAGAAATCGTGCCCTTCTTGATGAAAAAGCCAGCACTTAATAACAAAACCTAATTTATCATATTAAATTCCAATCTCTAACTATCACTAACTACAAATAAACTGTTAATTTGTCCAATGCAGTTAGGAAAAAAAACGTTTGGGATACAGACCAATCATAAGTTTCTATGGATAAGTGCTGTAGAGTGTTGCAGGTTGATGACAAGGGGTCCCATCATGCATTTATTGCTGGGAAGTCAAGTAGTTTTTTTCACCATCTCAACAATCAAAATACCAAGCATAAACAAGCTTGTTAACTGTGTATATCCACTGAAGGAATTGGGTGGTAAAACTAGTCTCACTTTTTTAGTCTAACTCAACAGTTATGTATAAAAAATATCTCTGTTCTGTTAGCTACAGAGCTTCTGCTCAAACTCTGCATTCCAAGGTATCCTCTCCCGGGTCATATGAGGTCCCCTCCAGTGATGACAGCTTTTGCAGGTGTTCGGTATTGTGCACCTGAAGGAGATGCCTCAGCTGAAGGAGGCGGTGAGAATGGCCTCATGCTGTTGATTGTGCAGCGTACCGATGCCCACGGCCGGAGCAGGGAGAGATGGCCGGCTAACAAGCTGCAGCTGAGCAAAAACAGTGAGCACCAATTCAGCAGACAGAAAATGGATGAGTGTGAATTATTAGTACATAGTTGGTGAGTCAGTCAGTTTTTCTGCGTTCAGCTGTACACATTCATGTAACAGTTACAAAATGTTCACATTCTCAGATTAATCCATAACAAAACATGAGGTCTTTGATATTCCTAAAATATTTTAGAATAACCAAGAGTATACCTTGCATGCCAGTTGCTTTTCAAATCTTGGGGCCACAAAGGACCAGGCACCCATGTTCTGGGGTTCCTCTTGACTCCATATAAAGTCTGTAGAACAAGAGCGCAGTGAATAAGTGTGTAGTTACACAGAGTGAGATTAGGTTAAAAATTAACCTGCATTCAAATTACTCTGCATATAATCAGATAACCTATGTAACTCACAACAAGATAACCCAAGGCTGTATAATTAGATAAAATCTGACCATGTAAATAAACTTCATGACAATTCAAACAATAGTTATACTAAAGAAGATATTAATTACTACACGATAGCATGACTCACTGAAATAGCTACCTCTCTTTTAGTAAGCCCTGTGTGGAATTGATTCAAGGTGTTGATCAGAGTCAGAGTGTCTCACCTTTGGCATTGGTGTATTTGGAGAGCTCTTTCTGCAGAGCCTCCAAGGGGAAGGGACAGAGCTCCTCCAAGCGGATCAGTGCCGTGTTCTGGGCTGCGGCTGGAAGGGACTCCCTTTGCTTGAGCAGGGCATAGTAATGTTTGCCAGAGCACAGCAGCACCCGCTGGACACTGTGGGAATTACAGGACTGACTTCTACAAGGTGTCTTGTATAATATATTACTACTGAACGCAATCAAGTTTTAAAAACGTTTGGAATATTTTCTTTCATATTGTCTGAAATCACAGGATGTAATACAATACAGAAATTCTACAACTTTTCGTGGCATATCTCATTTTGCCAATGAGAAAAACTGCACCCTAAACTGATAAAACCAATCAAAATGTCACAGATCAAACACAGTTTCAAGATGGATGGATGAATGAATGCTATTCCATTTTTGTCAGCTGGCATGTTTGCTGTATTAATATTAAAGCTAGCTATCTTTTCTAAATTACAGTCTAATCAGTAGACAATAACAATGTTCTACACATACAAAGAGGGCTACAAATGATCACCAGCTACTCATTTACATTTACATTTAGGCATTTAGCAGACACTTTTATCCAAAGCGACTTACAAAAGAGGATAACATTCAAGCTACAACACAATGAAAGAACTAACTTTACTCTGCTGTAGGAATACCACAACGCTTAATTGCATGTCTATGTGGTTGTTCAGGTTCCTCATTTTTTTTTGCTCAACCTAGAACCTTTGCTGTAGCTTTGTGCCCCCCTCTGGAGGCCAGCAGGATACTTTGGAAGTGCCTGGACTTAAAAGTACTTTTGAGGAGCTGATATTAGACCATGGCATAATTGTTCAGAGAGGGGGGACACGATCAAAGTTACGGTTCTGTCTGGCTGTCTGCCCAGTCTGACACCATTTGAACACTAAAGCCCATTACATCTACACTAAATGCTGTGGAGTTGAGAGTTTGTGAACAAATGTTTCACCTGGAGGGGTTCACTGACGGGTCACCAAGCACAGGTTGGAAAGATGTTCCTGTAGCCATGTCAGCAAGGCCAGACACAGCACCCTATCATGAGGAGACAAAATTTACCTTGAGTCACCAATGTCTTTTTCCATCCATACACACCCAAACACACACAAACACACCCCTACACACCCAAAAAACAACAAGAATCTACAGACTAAATCAGTTAATCAGATCGATTTGGTCAGATAGAGAAAAATTATAATCTGGATACTTACTGAGAACCTTAGCAGTGTCTTGGGGGCAGCCACAATCAAAGGTTTGCGGAAATTGCGGATCATCTGTCGCCGAAGAAGGTGGAAGTACTGTGCCGGAGTGGTGGGGTTCACCACAGACATGTTCACTGTGTCACTATCCACACCCTCCATCTTGCTGTCGCACATCTGAGACAAAGATACAAAAATACAGGATTGATTGTCTGCATGGCTAATCACGGCTGCAAAATTCTGGGTGACAATATGTAAGGGATAACGGCCGATGAGGTTACCGGTTCGATGAAAATAGTGGCGAGGTGGAGGCGAAGAACTTCACGATGCGCGAGGCGCAGAGTGGGGTTGCCTCCGCCGAGTCATTATTTCCATCGAACTGGTCACCTTGAAGGCCGTTATCCCGCTATAACTCTTTATATTAAGAAATCATGTGCATGAACTACTGAAAATAACCTATTACAGCTACTGCTAAGGGGGGGAAGTACAGTGTGAAATACCTGACTACGGTTGCTATGGTTACCATTCACATGCACACTGATATGGAACAGCGTTTTCAATTTTTCAGATCTATTTCAAAAGGTAGCCCATCTCATCCGCAATCAGAAAAGAGAATCCCATTATTAACGGAGATAAATGTGGCACAAAACAGTGACCAAATAAATGACAATGCCATTTAAATCTAGTTACAAGTTAAAACTGTCTAAGAAACACACTGTATGTACATGAGGAATCATTAGGGAGCAGGACAGCTCTTGGAAGTAACTTCTTGCTAAGCAGTCTAGCTTACCTCTGATTATTCTTGATACTTACTGCATACGTATTATGCAGATATGCACATATTCCAAAGATTCTTAAATCCTAAATCTATCTTAAATCTTCATTAAATCATTTGGAAATAATCCTATTAAAAAGGAAAGTAGAACATACAATATGATAGAACATACGTGTGTACGTCAGAATTATGTAAAAGAGAACAGCTGTAGTGTAAGGGCCAACTAACAGAGGGAGCACAGATGAGTGTGTGTGTGTGTGTGTATGTGTGTGTGTGTGTGTGTGTGTGTGTGTGTATATATGAACTAGAGTAGGCACCAGTGACAGGAGGCCTCCCTGCCCATATTTACATCTTGTCACCTTCTAAAAATAACTGGCAACGTTTTTTTTTCCCCAAATCATCTAAAAAAAAGCATTTTAGTTTTTTTTGTAAATTCCTGAAAAACCTGAAAAAACAGGCGATTATTTTAGGAAGGTGACGAGAATGACAGTGATTGTGAAATATTTATTTCTATCACCTGATAGTCCCCTCACCTGTAAAAAGCGCTCAATCCGGCATGAGGAATGCTCAGGTCCAGCTCCATCATAGCCATGGGGCAGGAGGATAACCATGGCACTCTGCAACAGCCATTTAGCTTCACCTGGAGTAGATCAATTCATGTATATATGAACGTACAAGTCTCAAGAAAACATTACATTACATTTACATTTACTTTTATGCATTTAGCAGATTTATCCAAAGCAACTTTTGTCAACTATCAATTACATCAGGGCCAGTCTCCCTCAAAGCACCTTAGGGCTAAGTGCCTTGCTCATGGGCACAACATATAAGCCAAATATTTATATTCTCCATCAAGCTAATGCATAGCCATTTTGTTAAATGCACAACTAATGTGCCACATAATCACAGCGTCATTTCAAAATATGCATAACACATTGGTCATAGCAAAATGAATATACCCAATGCGTGAAATATGTCCTCAAAATCAGAAGTGAAAAAATGCCCAAAGCAACACGATATTGCACAGCTGACAGAGTTTTCTAAATTGTGTTACCTCCTGAGATGAAGGTGTCGAAAATGATCTGAGCTCCATTGAAGAAGTCTCCAAACTGGGCTTCCCAAATAGGTAGCAGCTTGGGTTGGGCAATACTCATACCATACTCAAATCCCAGCACAGCCTCCTCAGACAGGGGACTATTGCACACCTGATACAATCACAATCACACATAAACACACTAAATGAACACTGTCATTAATATAGTATAGTAGTATAATAAGACATTTCTAATAAATTAAAAGATCTAAGAACAAAAAAGAAACAATAACCTATCTAAGTAGATAAATAGATACTATCTATCTATCACTAAAATACAGAGAAGATAAGCAACTGTCAACCAAGATGCAGAACTTTTCAGCTTTCCACTAACCTCTAAGAAGCCCCTCTGGGCTGGGTCGATGTGATTCAGTGGGATGTACATGTCATTGGACTCCTGACATACCACCATGGCGTGTCGCTGACTAAATGTCCCCCTCCCAACGTCCTGCCCACTGATACGGATATTGAACCCTGTGGAAGGATCATCCAGACAAAAATCAACAAACAGATTACTGTTACACAAAGCTGCTGGACATATATGGCAGGATACTCCCACAACTGCAGTGGTGTACACAGTCACACTAATAACATGTACAAGCTGTTATGCATATTCTTATCTGTCTACAGTCTGCTTCATTTTTCTTTTTTATGTTCTGATTGGAAGATTTTGTCCTAAAAAGACACACCTTGGCAGAGCAGTGAGCCAAGAGCCATGGCTTCAGCAGTGGACCAGTCTAGTTTGGTTCCCTCTTCCAGCTTCTGTAGCCGTGCCTGTGTGGAACATTTATCAATGTCAAATTGTGTTTAAACAAAACACCAGCGCAGAGAGGTGGTTCACCCCTGTTTTTTTAGTGGTCCTGAGAAACTCCATGCAGTGTTATTGCCAGGGGAGCAGGCTGTCTCCGCCTGTCTCTTTGTAATGACTGATCCCACTGAAGTTAGAGAGACCTCACAGACTGTAACTTGACTTCAAGGACATGGCCTTCAAAGACACACGGGTGCACAGGCACACATGTAGACTGAAGATTCCTCTGTAGTGTATAAAGAAATGAAGAATTTGAATGCAAAAACCTCTAAAATCCATTATATGATTTTGATCAACTTTATGATCAGTCCAATTGGATTGTTTTGGCCTGATGTGTTTTTACTTGATAATAATATTAAAATTACAATTTGATGCAGTAAATTACTTGAAAAGCCATCATTATAAAAACAACTTAATTTTGCATATTTCTGAAGATGGACTTAGTGGGTTTTGCATATGAACTCTTCAAATATTTCTGGAAGTGACAAGTTTAAGCCCACAAACCTGCACGTGAGTTTTTCTGAGATGACTGTGGAGCTGAATCTCCTCAGGGATAGCCACCGACTTGGCCCCCACAAACTGTAGCAGGGGTGCGGGGACGCCCGTGTCCCAGGTGCTGATGCGGGCCTGGGGCTCCACTAGGTCCCCCCAGCGACCCTGAAGATTGGTGGAAGGCGGGCTGTACAGGGTCATGTTGGCCAGACGGTCGTTCAGCATGCTGTAGTGGGCGGTCTTTATCTGACCTCGCTCCTCCTCAGTCATTAGGCCCTCGGCCACCAGCAGGTCAGCGTACAAGTCTGGAATACTCTTTCTGGCCCTGGGATAGCAAGGGTTGGGGGTGGGAAGACCACGTATGCATTCAAGAGAATGTTTTTTTCAAATCTCCGGTTTATGAAGATTCAGTTCAATTATGTTTATACAGCATCAATTTACAATATAATTGTCTCGTGGACATTTTCTGTACATTTAATTTAAGGCTACCAACACCATAGGTTATTGACCAAGCACCCGCTCTGCTTGTTGATTCATGTAAAGAATCACCTGTGCAACACATGCTTTCCAGCAATAACAGGTGTTTAAAAGGTGGTTTGTAAAGATTAAGTGTTGAAATGATTGAAATGTCTTTTCAACTCATCAATTAATGTTGTACTGCATGATTTTTCTGTGCTCCCAGATCAACTTTGCTATTGTTTGGGGCGACATCTCGTAAGGAGATTTTTATTTCATTAAAACACTTACCGGATGATCTTGTACATGGCTGGATTGGTGAAAAATGGTTCATCCAACTCATTGTGTCCCCACTGTCGATAGCACAGCAAGTCAATGATCACATCCTTCCGGAACTTCCGCTGATACTCAACTGCTAGTCTTGTTGCCCGGAGAACATCCTCAGCTTCATCGCCATTCACGTGTATTACAGCACAGCCAACCATCTTCCCTAAAAAAGTTGCCAAGGAGTCAATACATACATCCTTCTATGTTACATCATATCAATAGTCCAGTTTAGAAAATATACTTACCAACATCACTACAATACAATGATGATCTCCCTCTTTCAGAGGGAGTGGTATATCCCACTTGGTTGTTCACGATGAGGTGAATACTCCCACCAACTCGGTAGTGGGGTAGATTTGACAGTGTAAAGGTTTCAGGCACAATGCCCTGGCCTGAAAATGAGGCATCTCCGTGTACCTGCAAAGGGAATCATAATTAGAGAGAGCCCATAACGTACAGATGATAAGAGTTAAAATGAGTTAAGAAGAGTTAAGAGTTAAAGAGTTAAGTGTTTTTTTTTTTTATTATTATTTTTGGTTTACCAGTAGGCCGTGGTCCACAAAGGGTCATAGTGCCTTGTCCCTACTGTTCAATGAAACCTTTTTTGAAAGCTCTAGCTGTGCTGAATGTGAATTTGAACACTGACAGACCCTGAAAATTCTAGGATGCATGTCCTGTTTCCAGCAGTGTCGCTAGAAATTTTGGGCCCTATGACAGAAGATTATTTTCTTCTCCCAAACATTGATGATAATATTAAAAAATGTAGTTTATGCCATTTAACCTGACCTATCTGGCCAACGGCCCACAGTACTGATTGATTAATTGAGAAAGCTATGCATGCTAATGTATAGAAATATCTGTCAGGTTCATAGTTGTTTGGAGACTGTACCTGCAGGCAAATGACTTTGTCTCCTGGTTTGGCACTGCTGTCAGGTGAATAATCCCCATCCTGTTTGATCTGCTGTCGGCTGCGCGTCTTGCCCTGGGTAACAGGGTTGATGGCTTCCAGATGAGAGGGGTTAGGCAGCATGGTGACATGAAGTGGATGACTAGCACCAAAGTCGAGGTCCACAGAGGAGGTGAGGTGTGAGAGTACATCGCCGATGGAGGGGGAGTTCTCTGGAAACTCGCTGAGGCCTCGCATTTTCCGGAACATGAGCTGAAACACAGTTGGACACTGAATTTCAATTCTGTGGGTTTGTGACGCAATAAACCATGAGACCCCTGAGCCATAGTAACAGGTGCGAGAGTGAGAGAGTTTAGGCTGCTCCTGATTCTACTTACCTCAGGTGGAAAATGCAGGAGTCCTGTTAGCAAGTTGAGGCGTCCACGATGAGGCATACCCATAAGCACATCGGTCACGCCACTGTACGCTGCATGACGGAACAGCTCATAGAAGAATCCCATCATGCTCTCCGCTCCCTCACCTCCATACCGCTTCACAGTTGCAAACTTGGTGCCCAAGAAATGATCAAATTCCTGACATTTCCCATGCAGAGACAGAAAAGTGACCAATGCCACAGAACAATCAAATTAGTCACAGTGCTTTCAAACCCCTATCTGGGACAGGCAGTATTGTTTTATTATTTTTCCATATCCAACTAACTTACCTGGGACTCAAGCATAAGACGGGCCAGCTGTCTTCTCTCCTCTGGAGAGAAAGTCTCCTTTTTGAGCTCCTCAAAGCGGTCTGCTAGCCATTGCCGCTCCTGCAAACTCTCCAGCTGGGTGATCTCCACTGAGATTCGCCCACAGTAGGTGTTCTCTAGGTAGGCTATGACTTCTTCCAGCGATGCCTCAGCCTTCCCAAAATGACGCAGACCTATCAAAAGCGATAAATTAGTAGATTAAATGAAACTGACTCTCTCTTTTGCACGCACACACACACATTTTAACATAGAGTGACCAGATGAACCCGGTTTCTGGGGACAGTCCCCGATTTTGGTTGTCTGTCCCTAAAACACAATGACACAATGAAAACACAATGAAATCCACTTTGTCCCGAATTTTGAAGCCAAAACATTACTTATTTTAATGATACTGACTGTAGAAATAGGAATGCCTCCTGTTCCCCAGTAAAATTCAGGAAAATGTCTCAGATGTCTGGTCACCTTATTTTAACATCTACACTAAAGGGCTTCCCGGCCACTTCTTACTCATCACATTTCAGCTGGTTCTCATATAGCTCATGCCATTTTTAAATTATTGGTCAGTAGTCAGTAATTTCCAAACATCCAACTCTCAGGGAAACATTTGCAGACTGAAAATCTAGCGCGCAAAAATATCTTTTGGTGGGAAGTGAAGTGGTCGGTGATGTCAACACATGTAACCCACAAAAGGGTCTAAGGTCACCTACAACAACTAGCGCTTACCATTTGTCCTGAGGGGTCCTTGAAGGGTCCCGTTTAACGCGCTGATTTCAGGAACAGTCTCCAACACCGGCGAATCAGGAAGCAATGGGTTAATTTTGGCTGCTTTATGTCCATGTGCTCGATATGCCTCCACCAGTCGAGCAAGCCCATGGTCTGTACGTGCATAATTCAAAACTGTATCAGTTGACTGACAGTGAACGCTCAAACTTAACTAAAACATAAGGCTTATAAATGCAGACGTATCGTAGCCTACGTGTCATTGCGTTAATCAGTCAGAGCACACGCTTTTACGAGATTAAGGTTACGCCTAGCATGCGTAGCTGCAACAACTTGTTGCATTGCGCAAAAAAGTGACATCAGATAGTTGTACGTGGCCTCAAAATGACACTATTTTGGTAACAGTCCTTATATACGCTTATCACAATCAAGCTTTACATGTTTTGTCAACTTACTGACCTTGATTTAGCGCGGAGATATGGTCGCTCGTCAAGTCTTTGGAACTCAAATCGTTCTGACTAGGTCTGTAACCATATACCCCCCTTTCCGTGTGATACAGACAGGCCAGAAGTCGTTGTGGAGCACTGACTGAGTATTTTGACAGATTATACAATCTGTTTAATTTCAGAAGTGCTGACATATTTGGTAACTGTTCAACCTTTCACTATGCAGTAGTTTACAGCCCTAACATAAGAGTCGGATCGAGCACATTACAGAAAGCAGCCATATTATTATGAATGACGGGGGCGGTGCAACGATCTGCAAAGCTATTGGTTTAAAACTATGATCTGAGGGAGACCAGGTCGAGGACGTACATTTACAAACGTATGTGTTGGAATTTACAATTACAAGTGAATACTTTTGCTTCTGAGATAGATCTATCGATTAGTTGCGATACTAGTTTAATAATTTTAGTATATTGAGCCTGACGTTAATTTCTGACACAATGTCTGATCCAAAAATCCCTAACAATCGTGTTGTGAAATCTATGTGAACTATCATGGTGAAAATGTTTTACTTGCTTTAATATTGTACACATTAAGTGCTGTGACCGACTGGGTGAAAAAACTACCAGACCGGTCCCTTGAGAAAGGGTAGGCTACATGCTTGTGAAAGCTCTCATTCGTCCATGTCATGGTAGTCAAAATTCGTTGCACTTAGCGCTTTGACAAGGGTCCATCTTTCTGTAAGTAGGCAAATACAAACAGCAGGGGGCAGGCTGTGCCGCAAGTAGGCCAAATAGGCCTATTAAAAAGATGCTCTTTCCTGCCTTGAAATCTTACATAATATGGATTGTTTATATATACACAGCTCTTTTTTTATTGAATTCAAACAAAGGAAAATATCCCATACAACATATGGATTGTTTAAGGTCCAGCATATTTCCCAGAGATATTTCTTCTTCATTGCAAGACAAAGTAGCAGTGTTACAAATTTACATTGAGCCTTGTCTATTTCACTGGCCAAAGAAATCACATTATTAGGCCTGTCAGTACTTACCATTGTGGGCTGATCAAGATGAATAATGATTGTGGAAGTAAGACAACCCAACCTCTCTCACAACCTCAAGAGTGATATCAGGCTAAACAAAAGGCAGACCCATAGTGGGCATGGCTATGATTCAATGTAACTGAATTAATGAGGGGAGTGTCCTTATCACAAATTTTGTCCATTAACTAGGTCTGCATGACATTGTTGGTGAAATAAAAAAGGGGAAAGGAGTAAGACAGTGAAACACAGGTCAGAGACAAAGGACGTAGCACGACGACACCACCACAACACTGGACAAGCACTGAAACTAAACACACACAGACAACTTAGAAATTTGGGGAAATGGTTTAATATTGGAGACAAGGGCAGAGAACACCACACAAGAACAAACATCTACCAAAGGAAATCTATACTGTCCAAACTATACACATTGTGACAAAACAGTAAAAAACCTAAAACTACAAATAATTTACTTAACACATTATATAGTGACGTCTATAAATGCCTAAAGCTTCAGCTGTACAGACTTCACAGAAACAAATGGACACTTACCGCATTTGAGGTGAAGTGGCATAAGCAAAAAGAGACCCACAGTTATGTGCTCAATTAACAGACAGAAACAAACACTAAAATGGCGCATAAGCAGTATGGGGAAAATCAGGGTTTATGTAACTCAAAATCAGAATCAAACTGTCCTTGTACCACATATATGCCAAACCCGGGGACCAGTAAAGACAAGGCCACAGGAAGAGGCCAGACATTTTTTTCCAATATAGAATTTGTCCTTTAATTTCCAATATAAAAACGATCCACCGGTACAAAATGTGTTAGTACAACCAGCTGTATAAAGAGGAAAGCCTTATATCCAAGGTAATTTTGTGATGCAGGCAAAAACACCAAAATGCAATTCCTTTGGCTTTTCTCAAAACACATGTATCTATCAAAATCTTTGAAGGATAATAAAACTATCAGATTACATACAAGCTTAAATGTTACAAAGGAGAAAGAAAAGACAGAACGTTTATTCCACAATATCCAAAAGATGCAAAGCAACTACAAATCTGATTTGAAAGCACTTCAGAGCACCAGAAAAGGAAACAAAAACAAACCATACAAGTTGAGTGTAGGGGATGAAAAATATTCAACATTGCCACTTAATTTCACAACCCGTTTCAATATTGTGCTTTTTATCTTCATTTATGACATAGCTTTGACAAAAGTATAGGTCTCACCATTCGCTTTACTGATTGTAATTTTTAGTTTTTTTTTTGGTGACAAAATGATATTATACAATACCCAGTATGGTATAGGACACTAATGATTTTTCTTATGGAGCAATGTTGATGCAAGTCATTGAAATCAGATTGTTTAGAGTTTAAACCTCCAGACACGTGGGTCAGTTTCATTGTGTACGCCGACAATCCAATTTATCTTAAACTTAAGCTTAACAAAGCTTATTAATGGAGGCCTGATTTGTTTTACCCCACTTTCATTATTTCTTAATTACCTGAACAAACATCCACAAGACACACTGAAAAGTGATAGTTCACAGAGCCAAAAAAACAAAGGAAAACAAACTTCAGTGCCCCTTCCTCCATTAGGGTTCAGCTCCAGTTGCTAACACTATCAATACCTTCTAGGCAGTTACTCCAGAAAATATGGCACTTTGTTTTGACATGACATGGGCACCGCATATGAAAAACAATAACTAAGTACTGAACGCACACACCATTTATTTCAAACACAGGAAAACAATGCCATCATGCATTTATGGCAGAGAACACATTACACTCCATATGCACACATCATAAGTGCACTCACCCCTTAATTTTCAATGGGCTGGGACATACAATTTAATCTTTAATGGTGATTATTCCCCATTTTGAAGTTTAGAAGTCAAACAAACAACAACAAAACTCCTATTGTGGAAATGTTATAAAACCAAGTTATGATTTGAGAAACTGTTTTCATTTCATCTTGCGTCTGATTCTGTGGTCCCAAAGAGAGGCATCACAGAAGGTCCACGATAAATGTACTTGTTTTTTTGAAATAGAAATGGGTTTCCCCAGACACAACAGACCCTGAGTGAATGTCATAGTGCCAGTACGATCATAGACATATCCTGAAAGCAGATCTCTGGGGGTTCTAAGAGGGCAGGGATGGGCACTCTGCTATGTAAACTGAGCTTTTTAGATTCAAATGGAATGCTTTGGTAAAATATCTGTTTTGGAGCTTATCTTCCTCAAAACATTGGCTATTCCTCTTGACTTGGGTTTTATAGCAAAGAGAAAGGATGAGCTAATTAAGGCCTACTGCAGTCTGCTAAGAAAAATCATCTGAGAACAGGTGTGGTGCTCCTGTGCATGTATGTAAACATTAATATCTGGCAACCAATAAAGTATGTGCAACATCCTACAAGTTACCTACGACACACAAAAAACTGAAACACCTCATAAGTCTTGTGACATTTCAACCAGGGTAGCTAACACCTAATGTGCTCTGTCTGTACACTCCTGTACAACTAGAAAATGCGTACCTCCGTGCCTGAACATTTCATGTGTTCTCATGGTTATAGAGCTGTAGAATACAGATAAACCGTCTCAGAAAAACTGTTACATGTGAGCATGCTTCAGTGAAAATCTATGTCAACTATGAGGAAAAACAAGAGACTTCACATCTGTATGTAAATGGTTGCACATTTAACAAGGGAGGTTTCAACATCTCCATCCCATTCAAATGACATGCTTACTGCTACTTCCAAACTTCTGCTTGCAAACATAAAGTGTTCATAAACACACAGAAACTTAAAACACCCATGTTAGACCATATAAAAGAAATGCACTTGAATTGTTGGCAAACCATTTTCTATATAAATCTCACACTTTTGTACAGAGATTTACACAGTAAGAAGAAATTTAAACAAAGCACTAGATTTAAAGACAACTAAAAATAAAAAAAAGTTCGCATTAGCAGTATTGTTAGAAAGCCTTTATCATTCTCTAAAAAAAAAAAAAAAGCTTTCTGTAAAACACAACACATTGGAACATCACATACAAATTAAGTATTTTTTTAATCTACAGACACCTTTGTTACTGGGGCAGTTAGCATTGATCCTAATATTCTCCTTTATTTTACATCTCCACAGTAAAAATATAGGTATTCTAGTGTGCATTAAACCACAGATTGTCTAGTTGTGAATCAGTTCTAGAAAAAAGACTATTGTAGGTAGCACTTTCCCAAAATGGGCAGATCTTTTACTTTAAAAAAATGTGCTTTCATGAGAAAAAAAAAATTATCCCAGTAAACCTAAGCATGTTTTTTTCCTTCTGAAGAGGCGATAGCAATGGCCTTGGTCAACGTATGACAATTTCAGATACGAACCTTTCCCTCTCTTAAAACTGCTCAGTGGATTTGTTAAGATAGTGAACTGTATTGCTAGTGGCATTAAATGGTTGTGTGCAAATCCCTGTATTGAACGTTCAAGTTTACTAAGATTTGGGAATAAAAAGAAAAGTTCTCCCACAGATTTTTTCTGTTAAATCTGTTTACAAAAATCCAGTCTTGTACAAACACAGGTTAGATTTCAGACCAGCTTGATGTGAAATTAAGTTACATGCAAAACCAAACCAAAGAAAAGCAAAAACACAAAAAATAAAGACAAAATAAATTCACATAACATCTGGACATCAGCAGATGGAAGCCAGGCAATGACTGAACTTAAAGAGAGCCGTCAGACAATGATGTGGTGGCGAGGCCAAAGGTTTGTTTTTGGTTGGATCTGAGTCATGGAGACATGCTACAACAAAGATGAGCAAACAGGGATGGAGGTTTCTTCTGAGGGAAGAAAACAAGAAGAATCAAGGGGAAGAGGAAGGGGATGGGAGAAGGGGGGGTGATCACAGAAAAGGGGAAACAAAACAGCAGAGGACAGGTGGGAGAGAAAGAGAGAGAGAGTTAGACACATTGCGGCACGAACACACACAAACAGAAGTACCTGTGCACATCCTATTAGACTACACACATAACATCGAGATGTAAAAGCACCAAGTAGCAGAATGAGGACAAAGCGTACAGAACACATCTGCATATACCCCTTTGATAGCAGAAAAAGGCCTAAAGTGCATACAGAAAATGAAGACATGCATCTAGTCAGCACTAAGTGGAAAAGGAAATTTGGACTTAAGCTTCAGTTGATGATGGCAAACATTGAACGGCAGACAGAAGTGGCGATGTGAGTGAACAGGAAGGCAAAGCAGAATTACTGCTGGTAGTAAAAATGAGAGGCCATGCATGGGGCCTTGGAATCTGGGATTATTGTTGGTTTTTTTGTTGTTTTTTTTTCTTTTAAATTGTCGCAAACAGCATTATAATACTGAGCTAAAAAAACGAGTCCACTCTAGAAATGGAACTGCTGCAAAAGTCGAATTTGAGGCAGTGCATTTTTTTGTATAAAAATATACATTGTATGTTTTTTTTTTCAAAGAAATCAGAACTTCAAGCCAGCAATCTCACTGTTCATATCAGAGTACAAACACACACTTTGTTCAACTTCAACAGAAAAGAAGAACGAATTCTGGAATGAACCAAAAAATTATGTCTGCAACAAAACAACTTGTTTGCTGTACCGTGAACAAGACTTTCACTTGGTTATGAGGAGTGCAAAGTGTCATCTGTAAATTTTAATACTGTACAGTCAGTACCCATATTCAATAATCAAACACTGAAATTAATATTAGCATAAATCACATCTTTTAAAAAAAACTATAGGATGAGAAATGTAAAACAACCGGAATATTCAAACTCTGTATTTCATTCACAGCTGACTTCATAAGGAATAAAAGAAACTAGACGAATAAATGCATGGTTAATCTTCATGTCCAATACCTCAGCCCCAACCAATATATACATCAGTGTCTGCCTCTGGCGCATCATAGAGGACTTACCCTTGCAGTGCTAACTTGACAGCAAGGGGTCCGAGAACCCCTGCTGACATCAGTAGGGCTTGCTGTCATTCTTTGATCTTTTCAGCTGCACCTTCAGCCTCTTCATGCCGATCTGGAAGCCGTTCATGGACTGGATGGCCGCCTGCGCTGATACCGGATTGTCATAGCTGACAAACCCTATTTTTTGTATTTTTTTTTTTTTTTATGAAAGGGAAGAGTGACATTAGATGTTGATGTCAGACTTCATTTGAAAAGAGAGCAAACACTGGTTGAGGTAAGGTGACACATACCAAAGCACTTGCTCAGATTGGTTTGTTTGTCGATGAAGACTTTGGCAGATACCACATTTCCAAAAGGCATAAACATCTGCAGGATATCCTGGTCCCCAAACTCCTGTGGCAGGTGGTAGATAAAGAGGTTGGCTCCTTCAGGCCCTACTTTGCAGATAGAAAAAAAAAACAAAAAAATAAAATGAGATGACGTGTATACGACTCCAATTTTGAATTGAACTGGGCTCAAACGATCGATCTGTACAACAGCCACGAATCCGAAATTCAGTAACAACCTTAACAGTGATTTAGTAAATGATGAGGCAGTGGCCCTACCTTCCTTCTGGCTTCCAGCAGCAGCCTGCTGCAGTAGGGACTGGTTGTAGAGAGAGGGCAAGGCCGAGGCAGTGTACTGCTGAATCCCTGAGTACGCCTGGGTGAGGGCATCCATTGTACCTGCTGCTGACCCATTGTTTAGGCTTGTGCTACCCAGTCCACCATTAAGGGCAGCCATACCTGTGGGAGAGGAAGAAAGGTGTTACCACTGAGCCTGAACCAGCACAGGAAATGGTACCTCAGGTAATATCAGGGGGTAATATGAAAGGCCAGTATTGTTATTGCTGGGTCAGATAAACTAACGTGCAATATTTGGAGACCTTGTATATTTTGATACACAGAACTAGGGACGGGCATGATTAATCAACAAATCGATAATTGATTCTTAAGAATTTCAATCACATTAACTTTTAATTGATAATGTTAGTCTTGAAGCAATGCAATGTATTTCACTGTGCGATGATTAAGAACATTTAATAGAATGCCCATCCTTACACAGAACATAAGGTCTATTTCCACAACACTCCAACTTCACGTGGCTAAGTACTGAGTGTGTACGTGCGTGCGTATGTGTATTTATGTATGTACTTACTACTGACATTCCCCTGGAGGGTGTTTAAACTGTTGAGCCCAACAGATGCTCCTGTAAGGCCCTGTAGGGCCCCAAGAGAAGCCAGAGAGCTCATAGCTGCACTAGAGTTGGCCGTGGCACCTGCTGGTTCAGGGGTAAGAAAGGTCAACAACGAATGGTTAACACACATAAAATAGAAAAAAAAAATCATTGTGCTACCACCAGTTACACAAAACATTCACTTTCATCTTGACACAGAGGATTGAGTATTGTGTACGGACTGAACGTTTAAAGTAAGGTGGCGACCCCTGGTCCCACTTTCAGCCTGAACTACATACAATACGCACAGTGCGCACAAGAGCACACTGAAATGAAGATATTTACGCACCTTGGCTGGCCAGACTTCCAAGGGCACCTCCGTTTGCGGAGGAGGACATTGGGTTGGTGCTGGAAGGGTTGGTGTTCTGAGCAGCAGCAGCGGCTGCAGCTATCGTGGCCAAGTTCTGGAGCTGCAGAGCACTCATACCTGAGACAACAGACAGGACATCACACTTTAGCATTAGCCTACACTCTTCAACGCAGGCATAAACTCTTTCTAATTTTAAGCGATTGTTCAATCGCTTCGCAGTCTGCAGTCATAACCCTGTTGTATGAGCTTGCCAAGCGCTCTCGACAGGAAGGAGATTTGGAGAATTTGAAACAACATAGAAGAAATGGCGAACAGGCAGCTAACACTCACTGAGTGCTGGTAGTGATAAAATTTTGTATTGCCAACCATTATAATTCCTAAGCAATTAGAAGCTATGGTTTTGCGTCCTAGTCCACATTTATACTGGCCGGGAAATAACTTGATGAAATTACTGCCAAGTCACAAAAGGGGAGCTCTCCATCAAATAGTGCCAAAATCTACAACAGCATGCAAAAACAGTCACAATGCGTTTTGGAAAAGTAATAATGGTTTGGAGGATGCTGTGGACATAATTCCACTCAGCATATTGCTGTGGCTCAGAGCGCATGTGACAATCGCTTCATCTTAGGTCTATTTAGATAAGCCTGTTGGAACTCACTGGTTAGTGAGTCAGTTTTACATAATCTAAGCAACTCACCACCAAGCTGTTGCACACCACTGAAGGAGCCAAGGTTACTGGAGGAGGCTGCCTGCTGAAGCAGCTGCAGGAGGAAGAGGAATAAAATAACCATGACTGCAAAAAACACATCAAAAATGTCATTCTGCATCATCTGAAACAAGCTTCCATTTCAACACGGCACATTGGTCAAACCCCAAACCCATTATCAACACTAAATAAATGCCCAAGGCATGACTATTCTACAGTCATTACTACTACAACAAAACTACACTATAGGCCACATGAAGCAAAAACTAAATCTGATCTTGACCATCATCAGTCCATAAATGACTTTGACCGAGGGTGGAGTGGGGGCAAAGTAGAAAGAAAAAAGGAAGGCAAAGAAAGAAGGAAGGAAAGAAAGAAAGAAAGAGACAGGGAGAGGTGGAGGGGCAAAGAACAAAAGAAAGAAGGAAGAAAAGAGAGAGAGAGGGAGAGAAAGAGAGAAAGACTGTCCTTACTGCAAGGTACTGTGGAGTGAGGCCACTCAGGCCACCAAGGCCAGAGAGGTTCCCCCAGGAGGAGGTGCTGTTGAGCTGCTGCATCTGTTGCAGCTGCTGCTGCAGACGGCGCTGCTCCTTGTCTTTCTGCGTGTCGGCGAATTTCACCACCATGGGAGAGGAGCAGCCCTGCGGAGCACAACACAGAAAAAAAAAACCAAACACCCCCGTTTAGCACAGACCGAAAAAAAAAACAAATCCACTGTTACCATGGCTACCAGAGATGAAACAAGCCTGTGTAGAGACGGGATGGGGGTTGGGGTGTCAAAGCTCCACACTAATGAATCAGCAAAACAGAACCTGTGGTTACGTAAGAATTGTGTGTGGAATAAAATCATGGGTTTCTATTGTTGTGGTAAAACATTACACCACGGCCACTTTGTCAAGACCAGAATTATGGGCCAAACACAAAAATACAGACCAGAGCACAAGCACACACACCCTCACTCTCTCCCTCACATACACACACACACCAACACATAGAAGTGGAAACCAGGACAAATACTGAGAGAAAAATGGACGAGAGGAGACACTTAACACAGAAGAATGGACACAATTTTACAAACACAATTACAATTAGAAGGTTCTCGACTCAACATATTTGTTTACAGACGGTCATTCATCAGGAACTTCTCTAAATGGTCAGGCACACATTTGGAAACAATGGAGATGGCTCCTAGCAATTTCCATATGCATTTTCATGCACACTTTGAATACCTAAGAGCGGCAACAGACTAGAGATTTAAGCATGACCTTTAACCGTGAGTATAAAGATTCCCTGTAACCGAATCAATAATTTAGCAGGGGAAAATAAAATGTGCAAATAAACGTGGCCCAAAGTGTGCTTGCGCTAGTGTCAGCTGGACTCAAGGTTTTTGCATAGGTGATCAAACTGAGTACTGAACTACTCTGAGTCACAGAAGTTCAGTTGAGATGAGGGGTGTGTGTGTGTTTGTGTGTGTGTATGTATGTATGTGTGTGTGCACGCACAGTTGGTGGGAAGGAGGGGGGATCAAAGAAAGGGCTAAGGGGTACAGTACCTCCATAGTCTGTGAATGATGCATGGTTTTGATTGCATTCTGTGCCATTGCCCTGGTAGAAAACGTAACAAATGCACAGCCTGTAGGGGGAGGGGAGGGAGGAGGAGGGACAATAGGAGAGAGGAGGAGACGAGAGAGAAACAAAAACAAGACAAAAGGTTTTGACAAGCCATTATGAAAATAACATGACAACAAACAGAGAACAGAGAATGGCATTGACAGCACAAAGAGCCGTTCTCTTTGGTTAGCACACAGAGATAGACACACTCACACAAAGTTTGCACCAAGATGTTTGAACCCGCTATGACTGCACAGGCGTTAAAAGGTACAGTCTAACCCCATACACTTAAGCAAATTTAGCATGTTACTCCTTGTGGCACTCTACCTAGTCAGCAGGAAAAATCCACAAAAAACATTCATCCGAGTTCATCCGCATCTTTAGGAGGTGCAAAAGCACTTGCTTTCACCCTACACTACAGACTAGAGATGACACAGCTAAAGGCTGAATCCAAATGCCCCACCCTAGCCCTGAGCCCTGAACCCTCAGATTTGGCATCTGGCATAAATTCACCAATCATGCAGAGAGGGTAAAAGTGGAGTGAGAGGCACAAACGTTCGTTATGTTCCATGATCTATTCTTGCAAAGGGGAAAGTGTGCGTGTGTGTGTGTGAGAGGGGGTGGGGGGGTCACGCTCTAATACTATAATATAATGTCTAAAAGCACTATTTTTTTGCTCGTGAATGTATCGTGTTTGAAAAGGTGCAAATGCAAGTACAAGGGGAAACAAAGGACAATAGACAACATAAAAGGCTCTCAGCATCCACACAGGTTTACAGTGGTCAAGGCCACTGCAGCATGAAGTATAATTATCCACAAAGCCCAAAGTGGTTGGTGAATGCAGAGATGCGCACCTGACAAAGGAAGTGGTCAAATGGGAGCGATTTTTGGCAAATGTTTAACTTTCCACCACCAGCAGTGCAAGACAACAATTTTCCCCACAGACACAGATAAAAAAGGGGTGGACTTTGATTTCATTACGTGAGGCAAAACGGCACAGTCTGCTTGTTTTGTTCCACTGGAAATCTAACAGGGTTTTCCAAAAACAAGCCCCTAAAAAAGGAAGTTAGAGGGGCCGTATATGAGAGGTGAAGGCAACACGAGGAGAACAAGTACAGTTCCTATCAGCGGTGTTGAGGTGGCTTGTATTTACCGGATGCCAAAAATAACCTGGTGGGGACGAGAAACTGTGTCCACAAATCATTTGGGGCACGTCTTAAGCGATCATGACAACCTTCGCCAGGTTCAGAACAGCAAGACAGCCAAAATGTGGGCGCTACAAATAACCATTTTAAACTAAAGTAAATACAGTTGCTGTTCAAAGACTATTATATTAAAAATGACAGGAAAAGAGTGGCATTACTAAACAGGCAATTCTTCCGTCATGTGTTTGAGTCCGCAATGCAAACTCGGCACAGGAAATGTAACTTCAGAGTCAGCGTCAAGACAGTCATAGCCTAAATATCAATTTCCTTTTTTGTGTTCCTAACAAAAACACAAATAACATTAGTAGCTAACAGTGGTGCAGAAAGCTGGTCTGATGGTTCAAATTGTGTCAGTCTCCATGACAAATATTGAGCCACATTGACAATGTTGATTTGCACACATTAAACAGATGCCATTTAAGTGGGTATAACTAGAGACAGAGAGAAAAAACACACACTTTCAGGTATAACCCATGTGTAATACAATGTGTAAAATATAATCAAGTTTGACTGTGTATAGAAATTACCTAAATACAAGAGTTTATCAAACTACTTAAAATGAATCAGGATCAGATTATGATTTCATGAGCAAGTAGAATTAGGAAAAAATATGTATTCCCATGCACAAACCTCCACCATATATACATTTCATAGATAAAAAAATAAAATAAGGTAAGACTAGTGTGCTCACTTCACATAACTAAACAGAATGAGGGCTGGAAGGCTGGATGTTCACAGCAAAGAATGGTCTACGAGAATGTGTGACGCTCCTGCTGTGGTCACCCCCCCCCTCCTCTCACAAACAATTGGAGCAAAATTCAGTTTACCCACCTCGGCTTGTACCATCCGGTCCACGCAAAATTCGACATTCTTCTATCTGTCCGAAGGGGGAGAACATCATCCGCACCTCATTCTCGCCATACTTTTTGGACACCATGCCGATAAAGAGTTTGCGGTCTTCAACAGCTGCTGAATAGAACAGAAAATAATTTATACCTGAAACTCACAGACACTGCGTGCTTATAGACACTATGTGCAATCCTTGCCATTATGCAGTCATCTCTTAAAAGCACTTGCTCTCAGTTTCTTTCCTCCACAACAACGCCCTTTTGGCCTTCAACAACTTCAGACAGGCTAGGCCATCTTTTAATGCCAGAAACAAGATCTTGTGAGCTACCAAGACTGGTCTTCCTCATGTAACATAGAGGCTCACCGTTTGTTTTGTCGGTGTCTGCAGGCTTCATCTGAATGGGATGATGCATCTAGAAACAGATAGAGAAACGATAATAGTCACTTCACTAACTGTAGTGTTTATTTTCAGTCACCAAACAAACAGCACACACTAAGACGAGACAACCCGCCCAAGGACTGTCTTATGTATCCTTGTAAACTCGTTTCATTTCATCTAGACGGCAGTTAAGAGGCATGCAGACTATGCACCTGAAAATGGCCACACATCCTGACCTTTCTTTGACACCAGCACATATTTCTCTGCTCAATGCAACTCCAGTGTCTCTCAGGAGTTACACTAAAAATAAGCCAAGACACACAAACTGGCAATGTGCTTTTTTTTTTTTTTTTTCCAAGGGTGTGTGTCGGGGTGGGTGGGGGGGGAACCAGCATGGTATACAGATGGCCCTCTCAGCATGACCATTGCAGTCAACAACAATGTGTGTTTGACTGTGTGTACTGCATGGGGGAATATTTACATCAGTAAAATATTCTACATAAGACCATACAAGTTGATGTATGACAATAAGTCTATCAAATTATTACCAGATTCTGGATTAACTTGGATCTCCCATCTATAATTGCGTACAATAAGAACAGGAAATGAGCACAAGATGTATGGGTGCTGACAGAGACCACACTGGACCAAATCAGTAATTCTTTTTTTTAAACAATTTTCAACTCTTTTACCAGAGCCATTAAAAATTAAACGATAAGGGTGAAGTTACAGAATGTTTACCTCAGTAACATTTAGCGTATGGGTAAACACAACAGAGAAAAACAGAAATCCTGTTTCAGGACAAGATTAATCTTGACACCCTTTGCTAACGAAAGATGTAAGGCTAACTGCATTGGAGACGTTCTGGCTGCAAACAGTTTGTTTTTTAATTGTCATTCTTATAACAAAAAGGCCGGAAGATGGTAATTGCACAACAAGCATTTAGCTTCCATGGCTTCAAGCTGTTTTATTAACTTGTGGTGAAATTAAAATAACACAAAGGTTAATTTACCTCGTCATCATTTTAGACATCTCGTTTAAGACATCTAAGAGACATTTGAAACATTCAAATTATTAAACTTACCCCAGCTAAGGTTTTTATGTTATGCAAAGCATTCTGGGCTTCCAGAGCTGCCTTTCTGGTATAAAACGTAACAAAACAGCAACCTGGCAGGAAAAGGGGGGGAGTAGTTACAGATCAAGACAAAGAATAGACATCAGAAGTAGTACATGTTGGAAGCAGGATGCATAGTCACGACATGACAAACACATGACAAAGCAACAGTAAAGAGAAGTTATACAAAAGGACAACTGGGAGCAATGGATGTTGACGTGTACAATGCTTGTGACTGAGTGCAAATTGAGACTACTGCCTGTGTCGAGCGTGCAGGCCTCTGTGTTTTACATAACCATAACGCAAGAGTGCTCATGCACACGCTGAAAAACAGGAGGAGGGGTTGCAACAGAGCAGGCAGAGGAGAAGAGATGGAGCACACTCTACATCTTGGCGTCCCAGTTGAATGCCAGTGGCGACTCGGAGCTGCCCGTCAGTTGAGCTGTGAAAGTGGAGCACTGCAGAGTCTCTGACCTACATAAGCAAGCCCCTCTGCCGCTGCTTCTCCCTGCCTTCCCTGACTGCAGGAAGCGCTGGTGAAGGCAGCACTGAGCTGGTCCTCTCTTTGTGTGGAGGCTCTTTAATGGCCGTTATATTTAGCCGCTTCAACACCAGGGTGAATAGGTGTGTGTTTATTTCTGCCTCTATTCATGGGCTTAAACCATGTCTTACATATTCAGTTCACATTAGTCATGGATCTCAGTGGCAGCCAGGGTTATGCATATATGCAAAATATGTGGTCGTCATGGTAACGGACTTGCAGAAGAATAAGAACATCTTGTCAATGGAAATTCACCAGCAGTATCTATCTAGATAAAGAACGTTATGTAGGGCCTGTTATTGCGGTTTCAGGCAAGTCGAGCAGAGAGCGATACAAAACAGCAAGAACACTGTGTGTAATGACCAAAAGCTCTGTGCTGAAGCAGCAAGTCATCAGATGTTTAGGCGAGATATAGTTTCTGGTGGCCAACACAAGACATAAACAGCTTCTCTGTTCAATAACATGAATCTCTTGAGCAACGCTCTAAAGGGGTCATCGTTACAAAACAGTGTTGGAACCAACATTTTCGCACTGTCAATACAAATTAAACTAAAGCAGAACAGAATCACTTGCCCATGAGTCAAGATAACAGGAAGTACTCTAGACAGACATTTACCAACTGACTGACCAAATAACTCTTCCTTCCTTGAGACTGTTGAGCAGGTCTGGTCTAGGGTTGGGCTACTCTTCTAAATGGATTCAAGCACATTAACTGGAGGAGCACAAGCTTGCCATGGTTTCTGATTTCATGTAATCGAGCAAAGGACAACTATACCAGGGCATCTCCAGAAACCCTGCAGCCTGACAGCCATGTGAAACTGCTGTAAACCCATGGTGAAGGCCATAACACTCTTGGTGTTACGGGCTTCACACATCAGTGAGGATCACAACAACAGAACAGTACAAAAAAAGACCACTGGCTGTGATGTAGACACCCAGAGCAGAGATGCACGAGGACAAGATGAAATGAAACGAAAGGAAAGTTAAGTATGCCAGATGTGCTAGCAGCTGTGGTTGACATCAGCTAATGCAAGCTTACCTTTGCTCTGGGGTGGGTTTTGAGTACGATCGCGGAGAATGTTGATTTGGTGAATGGCACCAAAAGGCTCGAACAATTCCTTCAGCTCAGTTTCTGTCCAGGATCGTGGGATCTGCCCCACAAACATCTTGATGGTGTCTGGATCGGGCTGATCCAAATGCTCTAAAGACCCATTCATGTTGTTGCCAGAGCTGTTGCTGTGAAAGAGATTGTTTTACATAAGGATACAAATACACTGGGAGTATGGGAGCTGATGTGCCTTCCTATTCAAACACACAGGAACGGACATTCCGTTGAAACAAATGCAAATGTTGTCCCCTGACCCTAATAACCACCAACACTAAAGGTACGGCCTCACACAGGTTGTACAAGAAGGAAGTTGACTAACAATGACTTCATACAAGTCAGAGGTGTAGGCCCTACACTCACATCTGACACAGAACATATTGTGACAAGTTTGGCAGTCATGAAATAGCCTTGAGGAAAAGACTAGTGATCACTTTGAGCAAAATACATTAAGTTCTGGAAGAAAACTTTGCGAACAGACAACCCAGTAACGACAAAGGCGATGTGAGACAAGTAAAGACACAGCTATACAGACCTTTGTGTGCGAGTAATCCATCTCTTACACACTGTGCTCAAACGTTCGGCTGAAACACCAAAATCCTTGAATGACTTAAGTGACATTGCCTAGTTCAAATGCTAATGCAAAGTAGCTGCTAACACCATAAGTGTCCTGTCCTGTAAGTCCAATCAAGTCAAGAGATTAAATGGCAAAAAAAAAAAACCCTCCCTGAAGATTTATCCTCTTGACACGCTCCAAAACCATATCTGAACTTTTGCTTAGCAGACACTGGATCATATTTTCCTCAGTGGCTTTCTGATAGCGCAGGGACCGACTTGCGGTGTCCCTTCCAGAGGGGAGTAAACAAAAGGGTATTGTGGAACGGCTGGCAAATACTAGTCACGATTCCCAAAGCAACACAATAGCCCAAGTGAAAGATGCACGTCATAAACACATCGAAGGCTGCCCCTGCCAGGCAGTAGCCGCCGAGGTATGCAACACCATTTATCAGACTCCCCCGTGGCAAATGTGCTTGGTGAGTGGGTTGAGCTGTCAGCGTTCATACCCAACTGTATGACAAACCTAGAATGCATCTCCCTAGAAAGGTCCCCAGGTATAATCATCAATTTGGGCCTTAACAACTGTGTACACTGTCAAGATCATTATCTAACAAGTGCAAATAATTGGATGAGATGTGGCAATAAAACAATCATTTCCTTCAGCCAACTGTTATGGACTTCCACCATGTCCAAGAAGTTCATTAAAGATCATGAGCCCTGAAACCTCACGACTGAGCCCAAAAATAATTTCATGTTTCACCTGGATATAATTACATGGCCATGATGGACTATTTTCAGTGGAAATATTAATGTATATATGAATGCTTGCAAAACAAGGCGCTGTTTAATCTCACAACCTTCTACCAAACAAATTGTAGAAATACTACACTGTGGCCAACATGATTCTGTTCCCAATTTAATTGTCACACACCATGATGCATGTAAAGCTATCAAAACTGACAAGCTACCAAAAACCATTAAATTTGCATTGTACATACTGACCATCAATGTGGAGTTTGCCCTCCCACTGTTAAGTACTAACAGCCTAGCTCTTTTGCCTGTATCATCAGGAACTTAAAGTGCTGGGAGTTTTTGCTTATTGCCACTCATAAATTTTGAGTTGATTGTGTTTTGTTTTGTTCAAAAGTCCTTAGTCTTTTCAAATTAACACTGAATTTCCTTACTCAATCTCTAACAAATTACCTTTATTATTTTTTTAAACACATTTTTTAAATCTCTACTTTCCAACAATATTTATTGTATGAAATTTGAAAACAAAGCCATACATAATGCATCACTCTCGACACTGGTACAGCAGACAAGTAAAACCAAAGCTTCAAGTGTGTCATGGATTATTAATTTACTGTATACATGTCCAGATGTCAGTCAGATTACTTTAACCATTTGTCCAGTGAATATCCTATAAACAGTGGCCTCTCAAAATGTGATCTAGAATAAACGGCTGAGCAGATCTGAGCCATACTGTTTAAAAAGACTGTAACTTTGTCAAATGGTGTACAAACTAATTCAGTTCAGGTACATTTTCTCCATTAAGCCCTTGCATTTTGTCTCCACTTTAAGGCAATTGATATAACTAGACTACAGTGCACTTGCAGTGAATTCCAGTTGTATTTCCCCCCATAACGAAAAGTAGCAGGGCCTAGCAACCGGATTGCTCTTTTCAATTTTCAATTTGTTTGAACCATTGGTACTCACCGTAGGATTGGGCGATATGGCCTAAAACTCATATTGCGGTATAATTTCAAGCACAGACAATATACATATTGCGATATACTCTAGATATAACTTTAAAAAACAATTTCAAATGTGCGGTAATGATCAGGAGACGCAGACATTTAAGTTGTATTTTTCTCTAAAAATAATGAGTTAACTGATTTAATTTCAGAATGTTTATGTTTTGAGCCCTAAATATTAAATAATATATATAATAATATATATATATTGAGCTGAACCCTCCAACATCAACATCCAAGGTGTGTCAAAGGTCAAACAACCTTTTGCTGGTCAAATCATCAGCCTGCTAATTGAAAGCAGAATACAGGTTAAAATTTGTTGAATCAAAATAAATCAAAGAACATTAAGGACTTTAGATGATGCGTACAAAATACAATTCATTAAACTAAAGGAAATCTGTTTAGAAGTTTGGAATAAAAGTCAAAGAAAAATGTCCCAAGATGTTTGCGCATCCATCCCCCTTGATAAAGACAGAAACTGAACACATGAAAATGGCTAGGAAATATTTAAGTGTGGATCATGTGGGCCCTGCTTGACGAATACACATTTCACTCGGTAACCACAAAACAATGCACGCTAGAGCTCTCATTAGCGCACCTGAACGTTTTATTTAGGGAGATGGACACACCTGCTAAAAATTTTCAACCACAATTGGAAGCGACGAGGACATCAGCAACAAGCAACGCCATGATAGACAGAATGTAAATTAGGCTACAATACATAAATTACTCATAAATGATTAGACTCACATAAGACGCATAAACTGACCCAAGTGCATGCAATAATCTGTGTGATCGTGTAAGACAATAGACAGGACAGGTGGATCATCTTTGCTACTGTTACATAGTGGTTAATAAAGTCTCCGTATGAAAGCTGTATGAAAGTGGTGGCCAACATTATATGAATACAGGCTAATACCTATATCCATATAATGTAGGCAAACAAATCTGAGGTGTACTTTCGCGATAGGCCAGTATAATCAAAATCTCTACCACTGGCCAAAATTATATTATTTATACCGTTTATAACACTGGTTTCAAATTTCAAAGATGGCTGCCTGCAACTATTAACAGCTAGTGACATCTGGAGATACACACCATTTATTAGCCATCCAGTCCTCTGTGTCTTATTTAATCAGTTAAAAACAAGTTTGCCCAACACTCCCAGCAAAATTGAGTATACCTACAAGTCCCTTGTGGCAAATGTCTACCAAAAGTAGGCCTAGTTGATGAGGCCAAGTAAAAGCTTCACGGTCTCAAGACAAATTAGAACAAAAACAGACATTCCAATTAAGCCCATCATTCACTCAGGACCATCTCAGAGTACAAGGCAGAAGTGTCTTCATTCAGTGAAGTGAAGCAAATGTAGGCCTATAACTACAAAACCTAAAGCATGGAACAAGGTGGTTAAATGCAGACTTCTCTTTTGATCACACTCACTAATACTGCAATAACGGTGAGCAACATAATTTTGTCCATCTCCAGCATGAATATACCGTTGGCATTATCATGACCCGTCTCACGGACAGAAGCAGCAGCCCACTTTCTGGTTAGACCTAATTTTAGTAGTGTGTTAAGTGCTCTGAAGTTCACACTAATTAATCTGTTTTATTGCCAACCCTGACAGCTACATGGTTGGTGCTATGGTGTAAACACAGGGTATTCTGCAGAGTTCATGCCTGATTAGGCTACAGACCTAAAATTTGGAAACAAACCAGTTCACAAACACAACCCAAGACCTTCTCAAAAGACAAGAACCAAAAATTATTCCCCCACACTACTCTCAGTTATCAACCTCCCTCTGCAGTGTAACATTCACAGATCTAGCCTACACAAATTGTTGAATACATTGCGCATTATCGAAGATCCTGGGAACAAAAGGGACACCAATAAATCTACAACCAAAAAAGGTCACAAACCCAAATCAACCTTTAATCTGCACACTACAACATATTGGAGTACATTGGTCTAATATGGCATAAAAAAAATCTCAACTAAATTTTATTTTCAGGCTTATACTTAATCTGGGCCTATATACAAGAAACAATTAAAGAAGCATTTCAGATACAGTGACTAATGTGTAATTAGAGTAATTAAATGCTGTAGTGTGCAGGTTACATTGTTTTACTTCAAACTGGCTATACATAAGCTATGAAATTTTGAAACATGAAGGTAATCTTTTCCCCCTCTTTTCCCTAAGTTTTTATTACCAGCCCTTGGTATGTGCTGCTACAGGCGATTGGCGTCACCAAGTATGTGGGTTACAGGGGTCTGATTAGCCTATACAGGCAGCTGCACAGGTAAATATGGTGTCATGTTCTGTAATGTCAACAATGTCAATATACATTAGATAAAAAAAAGAAAACAATGACACAGTATTCAACTAAATATTTACAACTCTTATCTAGCCTTATCGTAGTGCTGCAGTCCAGGCCTGTGGGAAAATAGACATTCCATAGCATGGGGAGTTAAAAGTCCATAGCTCTCACTAATCATGTATTAAAATATGAAAAATACATCAATAAAAAAACTCTTCTAATGTTCATGATGTTGTGATGACCGTTATGCAGCCTATTCGTGCTGCGTTGTGTGGGAAGACACGTGTTATGAACAGCTGTGGGTTGGCATCAAGTTGAAACCTGAACCCATGAAAAGCAGAGCTTCTGTTCTAACTAACATGAGCGGTAGATAGACAGAAGTCCCCATACATTCATTCACTGACCTAAGAATTTCCACTAATCTGCATCCAAAACAAGCGCACATTAGAATTCGAAACAAAAGCAGTGTGAAACACAACAAATACAATATTTGAGCGAAACAACATTACACACTATGGACATACACAATGTTTTACAACTGCAAGATATGCATTGCAACACCACTCTCACAAATGCATATGCAACTAACGTTAACACGTGCGCATGGGTCCCTCAACCTCCATTATGTGGACCAAAGCGAGTTAGCCAAAACCAAATAACGTTAAATCATAAATTACAGAAAGCGAATTAAGTCAACTAATGCCATCTAAATGTTTGAAACACCACCAAAAGATCTTTGAGAAACGCCATTTGCAGTATGGTTACAACGTTACCTTTATCATTTGGCAATAGCATAGATAGCTAGTTAGCAATTTGGGCAAAATAGGGGAGGTGGCCGCGCGGGCTTGACATTCATTCACTTAACATTCGCTTAACCACAGACAGAAAGACCAAAGTGTTTATTCGTATAAATTAAACAAGTGCCATATTCTTTAAACCTATCGGATGTTCTTTTGTTTGAATTGTAAGTTATAGGTTTCCCGATTAACATAACAGCCTACCTCGCCCACTAACGTTATAGTTAGTTAACGTTAGCCAGTTCAGCTAACAAATTAACACCCTTTAATAAAAAATAGCCAAGAGGTTAACATTCACATTTCCTAATTTAACACCTAAATCTTGGGAAGGCCTTTCGCATGGGCTACTTCCCCCCCATCTTAAAGCAGCTCGCCAACACTGCCCCGTAAACGACACACCGAAACGTTATCACGAGATACTGATTGCTAACAAACGCTAACGTTCACGCTAGCATAACGTTATACGTTTCACGTGTTGAAGTAACGTTATAATACGACTTTAACATCAAAAGGCTAGCGAACAAGTGTTCCTTTTTGAGATTTGGTATGTTTAACAACACAATTACCTATAGCCCCAATAATCCTATAATTAATTCTAGGATAAGTTAGGGAGTTTAATAACCAAGGAGATTCAAGTGGTGAGCATTTTTACATTAGCTAACAAGCTAGTCAGTAAAGGATTGACACCGTTACTCTCTCTAGATAACTTGGGAAGCTTAAAATAAAGCCACCCTAAATACTAGCCACCTCATTGTGTTATAAGTACGTGAAAAAGCTAAATTACTTACATCTTATCGCAGGAACCCAGCAATCGACTATCAGCTTTCATATCCGGAAGATATTCAAGACTGTATGCAGAAGTCATGGTTGCATGTAGCTAACTAGCTACCACTATGGTCTACAAAACACGCGTGACTGTCTCCCCCCGCTTGTGTGATTCAGCTACTGCGCTAGATATGTCATAGAAAGACAAGTATCGGGCCTCCTCCACAGCCAAAGATTCACTACACCCCAGTCCCCCCTCTCCGCTCTTTCACTGTTGTTCCCACAATCCTAACCGAAAATGTGTCCCCATGGCGAAAGATGATGTTAGCTTAAAAAAATGGGTCAGAAGATTGGCCTTTTAACGGAGGCGTGGCTCTGCCTCTTAAAACTGGACTACCATAGCCTACCGAAACACCCATTCTGAAAGCACAAGGGATTTGAATTATTTGAATATTTTTCTTTCACAACAACACTGCGATGTGTTGAGCTTTTCACATATGGCATTAATAATCGTAGACAGTGTGAGCTAGACCTAGCATAGCCGTAAATTATTCAGAGAACGGTGAGGACACAGCTCCTTAAATAGGCCATTGGAAAAGTAAAATAAACTGATTCAGTAAAGTCCTTTGTGGTAAATTCAAATAGCCAGATCTGACATCTAATAAGTACAAACCATCAAAATGTTATAAACCAGCTGAGCAATCAGTTCATGATTTGTTTAGGTACGTGTGACAGAGTTGTGACTAAACTAACCAGTCTGTCACACTAAGTGATCTCACCTAATCCTGTTCTACCATATTAAACCCTCTAATCCCCTTACATTTACTCTTCCAACAATATGTTTATGTTTTTGTTTTCCTAGTCCTACAACTCTAGTCTGCAAGATCCTTTAACCCCCGACATTTCCACATGACCAGTTCTGGCAAAGATGGCACAGAAAATCATTCATGTGTGAAGTGAACAACATCCTTCCTGGCGGTTTAGTTTGCACTTGTTATGAATACTACCCCTAACATCACCACACAAATTCTTTATTAGGAGTTCCTCACAGGCCTATTTGTGATGGGCAGAGGTCATTTTAAAAAGTGGTCAAACTGTGTGACAACAGTGATACAATGCAATCATCACACAAATTTGCTTCAGATGTTGCTGATCACATGAGACAACCATATTCAGCCTTAAAAAAAACAAACAAAAAAAAAAACAGTGGAGACAAACTCAAGGAGACACCTCAGTTTACCTATCTTGACAAATGAAAGAGAACACCTTGTAAAAATATCTTTAAAAATGGAGATATTTCAACATAATGGAGGTATTTTGACATTTTATACATTTTTTTGTGACACTGAGAATTTTGCTGTCTTTTAAGATGAACAAAAGCAATGTGACGTTGGTGATGCCCCGCAAAAAATGGTGGAAAGGTGACAGCAACTCTTTCAACACAAAGTAAGCACAGTGATCATGGATGTGAAATCAGATTCTGCTACAATGGGAGAAGATACGTACCTTAATAGTAAGTCCTCACTTCTCACAGGAGTACAAGATGGGGGGCAACGCATGCTGTCAACATACAAGCTCTTTACCGAAGCCAGATAGTGGAGCACTCCAAAAGCACTGCTTAGTCTGTGATCGCCTTGAGAAATGGCTCCTTTCTATTCTGTCCCTCTCTCTCTCTCTCTCTCTCTCTCACCACTACAATGAAGAACCTGAATTCAGTGCAGTGAACTGGAGCCCAACCCCTCTGCTGACTGGCCTGGCTGAAATAATCCTTTCTGACAGCTCATCTAGCACTAATGCATTGTGCTGCCTAAGGCAGCCACATACACAGACCGTGAAATCATTTAAAAAGTGTAATGGAAAAATTCTATGTATTATTGTTATTATTATTATTATTATTATTATTTTGTATTACAAGTAGTAGGAATATATTTTTGTAGGTGTATATTTTCTAGTCCTTTACTACTTAGTAATATATATTTTTAATATTTTACATTATTGTGTTTTTTTACACATCTTCTAAATTCATTTCAGCCCACCCTTCCTCCCACCCAAGGGTCCATTCACTTTAGTCCATATCCCAAAATGTAAAATTGAGACTCCCAGTGGTAGCTCAAAAGAACAGCTTCTGCCTCGTGGAGTTCAGGCCTGTATTTGTTTCTGTTTGCTGTTGATGACTGTTGGGGAACTCCATTGTTTAAAATGACATTACATTAACCCCTCTCTAAATAATCAAGTTTTCTCTTGGAATAAAAAAAATATATATATATATATTATATATATATAAAGAAAAATGTGCTCACACAACTAAAACTGATGTTAAAATACTCAATACTACAATGTCAGTTTTTACAAAATAACTCAAATTGTTTTCTGTGTTTATTCAGGTGTTGATATACATTTACATTTAGGCATTTAGCAGACGCTTTTATCCAAAGCAACTTACAAAAAGAGGATAACATTCAAGCTACAACACAATGAAAGAACTAACAAGGAGTGCATATTGCTAACATAGAAACTGCACTATTTTAAGTTGAAAGTGCAATAGTGTAATACAGTGCAGAGAAATTAAATTGTTAAGTGCATTCTCAAAAATTTACGCCAGGAGATATTCTTGGAAGAGCTGGGTCTTCACGAGTTTCTTGAAGGTGGAGAGGGTATCAGTTGATCTGGTAGCACTTGGAAGGTCATTCCACCAGCGCGGAACCAGATATGAGAAGAGTCTGGATTGAAGGGGTTGGCCATGCTAGAATACGTTCCTTAGAGGAGCGAAGCGGTTGTCGTGTGACATAGGGCTTCAGGAGAGTATTCAGGTAGATGGGAGCAGAGCCATCATTCACCCTTGAATTTAATGTGAGCAGCCAAGGGTATAAAGCTGTGTTCAGTGTTTCTTAGAAAATTTCACAGACTTTATAGGAAAACTGTGATCTCCCATAAAGGCTTGTCCATTCCATAATGCTAATACAATGGCTCATATTCTTAAATCATGATATAAATTTTGAGTATTTGTCTGTATAGAGGTTGCATAATAAAATGAATAAAATAATAAAATCATGTTATGCTTGCTAAAGTTCTGTGACATTTTGCAATTTAATTTGCAAATCAATGGCACATTCATAATGCTGGAATAACCCTATATGCATTTGCTTAGTCAGTATCATTATTAAGGAAATATCATATGTAGTATTTCTGATCTTCATATCCATTCTTTTTGAGCTCTAAAGATTGTTGTTCTATAAAAAGTCTTCAAACATAAATCTTAACTTGAAAAGCAGAGGGCATATAGCTATAGAGAGACAATGATAACAGCTGCATATATACCCCGGATGCTAATGCCAAGCTTGTTATGACTGGACTTCATGCAGCCATTAGCAAAAAACAAACTGCACACCCAGAGGGTGCATTTATTGTGGCGGGCGACTTTAACCACTCCAACCTCAACAGTGCTCCCCAAAGTTAACATGTCTCCTGCCACACCAGAGGGGACAAAATCTTGGACCATGTCTATACCAACATTGCTGGAGCCTACATGACAACCCCCCTCCCCCACCTGGGACAGTCTGATTACCTTTCTTTGTTTCTCACCCCCAAGTACTTACCACTCATCAACCGTGTGAAGCCATTTGTGAAGACCATTAAGGTATGGCCAGCGGGGGTAGATTTTGTACTCCAGGGGAGGTTCATTTACATTTACTATTAGGCATTTAGCAGACGCTTTTATCCAAAGCGACTCACAAAAGAGGATAACATTCAAGCTACAACACAATGAAAGAACGAACAAGGAGTGCATATTGCTAACTGCACCATTTTAAGTTGAAAGTGCAATAGTGCAGAGAAATTAAATTAAGTGCATTCTCAAAGTTTACGCCAAGAGATATTTGTGGAAGAGCTGGGTCTTCACGAGTTTCTTGAAGGTGGAGAGGGTATCAGTTGATCTGGTAGCACTTGGGAGGTAATTCCACCAGCGCGGAACCAGATATGAGAAGAGTCTGGATTGACCTGCACAAGGTGTTGGCCGTGCTACAAAACATTCCTTAGAGGAGCGAAGCGGTCGTCGGGTGATATAGGGCTTCAGGAGAGAATTCAGGTAGATGGGAGCAGAGCGATCATTCACCCTGAAGGCCATCATAAGTGCCTTGAATTTAATGCGAGCAGCCAAGGGTAACCAGTGAAGTTCAATGAACAGAGGTGTGACGTGTGCCCTTTTTGGCTGGTTAAAGACCAGATGTGCAGCTGCATTCTGGATCATCTGTAGCGGTCTCACTGCACAGGCTGGTAGGCCTGATAGGACATTGCAGTAGTCAAGCCAAGAGATAACCAGGGTCTGTACCAGGAGCTGGGTTGCGTGTTGGGTTAGGTACGGCCTGATCTTCCTTATGTTGAATAGGGAAAAACGGCACGACTGAGCCACAGAGGCAACGTGATCTCCAAAGGTCAGTTGGTCATCAATCATGACACCTAGGTTTCTTGCCACTTTGGTGGGAGAAACAGACAGGGAGTCAATCTTGATACTGATGTCATGATGTATGGCTTGTTTGGCTGGGAGGACCAGCAGTTCAGTTTTTGAGAGATTTAGTTGGAGGTGGTGTCCTTTCATCCATGCAGATATATCAGAGAGACAGTCCAAGATCTGTGTTGACACCGTGGAGTCATCAGGCGGAAAGGACAGATAGAGCTGGGTATCATCAGCATAGCAGTGGTACGAGAAGCCATGGGAGTGGATAATTGAGCCCAGCGACTGTGATGTACAGGGCGAAGAGAAGGGGCCCCAGCACAGGTTCAAAGACACAGACTGGAGTATTTGCCTCTCAGGCTACCTGTGGCACTCATACAGGCTTGGACTCTTACACTTACTCAGTATTGGAACATATCAACACCACAATTGACAGTGTTACTACAGAGAGACAGATCACCACTTACCGTAATCAGAAGCCATGGATGAACAAGGAAGTACAGCTTCTGCTGAAGGCACGCAACAAAGCCTTCAGATCAGGTGACACACAGGCCTATAATACATCCAGGGCAGACCTGAAGAGGGGCATCAAGAAGGCCAAGCATGACCACAAGCTGAAGGTGGAGGAACACTTTGTAAACTCTGACCCCTGATGCATATGGGAGGGCATCCAGGCCATCACAGACTACAAGACCAGCAACTCCACAAGGACAGTAAGGACAGTAAGGACATGGCTGTAAAGACCAAGCCCTCTGATGACCACCAGACCCTTGCCCTGAGGGCATCCCTGGACGTGTGCTCAGAGCTTGGGCTGAGCAGCTTACTGGAGTCTTTACAGACATCTTCAACCTGTCTCTCGTCCAAGCAGCAGTACCCGTGTGCAAAACAACCTCTATAGTGCACTATACATTCCTCTCCAAAGTGCCTGAATGACTACCGCCTTGTGGCACTGACACCCATTGTAACTAAGTGCTTTGAGTGACTGGTCCTGGCACACCTCAAGAAATGTCTGCCCCCACACTTGATCCACACCAATTTGCTTACCGAATCAACAGGAATAAAGAGGATGCTATATCCACATTGCTGCACTGTGTACTCTCACACATGGACAACAAGAACACATATGCAAGAATGCTGTTTGTTGATTTCAGCTCAGCATTCAACGCAGTCATCCAACCAGTCATCCCCTCCAAGTTAATCACAACACTTGAGGATCTTGGAATCAATACCTCCTCCTGCAACTTGATAATGGACTTTCTGACCAACAGACCCCATGTCAGGCCACAACAGCTCCACCTTCATCACACTCAACACTGGTGCACCCCAGGCCTGTCTGCTGAGACCATTCCTCTACTCCCTGTTCACCCATGACAGCAGGCCTATGTATGGATCCAACTCCATCATAAAGTTTGCAGATGACACCATGGTGATTGGACTCATCAGTGGAAATGATGAGTCTAACTACAGGGCAAAGGTAAAGCACTTAGCTGCATGGTGTGCTGATAATAACCTGCTCATGAACACCAGCAAAACCAAGGAGCTCATTGTGGACTTCAGGAGGGAGAAGGGAGACACTCATGACCCCATCCATATCAACAGCATGGCTGTTGAACGTGTCTCGAGCTTCAGCTTCCTGGTGACCCACATCTCAGAGAACATGTCCTGGTCAACCAGCACCTCCAGCCTCAAGAAGGCCCACCAGCACCTCTTCTTCTTAAGAACACTGAAGAAGAACCACCTGTCTGCTGACATCTGGGTAACTTCTACTGTTGTGTGATAGAGAGCATCCTGACCAACTGTGTCAGAGTCTGTTATGGGAATTGCTCTGTTGCTGACCGCAAATCATTGCAGCGGATGGTGAAAACCAGCCAACGCATCACAAGGACTCCACTCCCTGCTACTGAGGACGTCCACAAGAAGAAATGTCTACGCCAGGCATGCAGCATTCTCAGGGACTCCTCTCATCCAGTCAACAGACTCTTTCAGCTCCTCCCCTCCAGAAGCGCTTCGGGAGCCTTCAGACTAAAACCAGCAGGTTCAGGAACAGCTTCTTCCCCACAGCTGTCACCCTTACTGAACTCTGTCCCCTGCTGAACCTTCCTATTCACGCTACACCCCGGCATAATCTGTTCACAGCGCTGTTCACTACTGTATATACATCCATAGCACTTTGCCTATCTTCTACTATACATCTGTACATCTGTATATACATATGTTATATTAATATGTCTACACACCTGTATATTTGTCCATATTACATCTGTATATCTGTACATCTGTAGAATTGCCTATTCACAGTAGTATAGAACATTTGTATATTGACATACTTCATCTGCACATTGCTCTTTTGTAAATCAATACTGATTTATCTGCACATTGCTCTTTTGTAAATCAATACTAATTTATACCCATTTTTTACACTGCTCTATCTGTAAATAACTGCTCACATAACTTATTTGTACATAATCTGCACATAACTGTTGCTACCATAATTTATTTGTACATATATTTGTACATAATCTGCACATACCAGTTCCCACTTCTACACTGCCCTTATCTGTACATAACTGCTCTTATCTGTGCATACTGCACATACTGTACATATTGCACTTTCTGCTATTTGGCCTTGACAATAAAGTAATGACAATAAAGTTGAATCTAATCTAATCTAATCGAAACATGAAGAAATGCATCAGAATTAATCACAGTGACTACCACAACAATACAGCAGGGTTTCCATCCAACTTGTTAATGCACACTTAAGTTACGTGAATAAGAAATCCTTGGTTAGAAACACCTGCATCAGTCCCCTAATGCAATTTGATTTCCTTAGGGGGTGTAAATTAACTCTTGATGCTAATAAGCCATAATGGCATTAAAGTTGATGGAAACTTTAAGTTTAATTTGTGTGTAATGTCCATAGATCTTTTCCTGGAGGTATTACATGTCACTTGATGCACCTCTGCTGATGTAGAGGCTCTTCTGACCACTGCTCAGTGCTTTTGGCACAGGCAAAACAATGATGCATATAGAGCTTGCACGAGAACTTTGTCACAGTCAATACCCTAACTATGGCATGGCATGGTGTTCATGGGTTAGTGCTACTTGTTGGGGTTGTTTCAAGTGTTATTTTTGTCTGGGGCATTCTCATAATTTCAGCATGTTTGGCAAACTCTTTAGATTGAAAAACACGCTGAGATTACAAATGGCAGCACTATTTCTGAAATTTGAGGATAAGTGCTTCTCTTTGGTGTACTCTCAGCTGTGCTTTCGCAAGGTTCTACACAGGACTGCATGTACAGAACACCGGCTTGTATTTTATTCAAGAGCAACTGATCAGTACCTCAATAATAGTGTGACTTAGAATGTTTGATCAAGTTGGAATAATTTCCAAAATGAAAATGGTTATAACCCTTCTAAGAGTCCAAGATTTTTTCCCTTTGACAAAGTCAAATTTACATGCTGATCAGTTCCTGGGATTCAGGGTGTTTGAGGAAGGACCTGTGAATTACCTGAGTATGATATTGACACAGAGTATGCTTTAAATGTGTTCAGCAGAAACATTTTTCCACTTTACCAAAACTGCATGGATGGTCCACAGTATGTTGGTGTTTGGACAGTATCCATAAAATGGACTGGGACAACTGGCACATCTTTGCAGGGCCGGCTCTTTTTTGCGTTTTTTCCCCTATTCTAGAAATACAAGTGAAAAACTGAGGAAAGAAAAACAGAAATGCATTGCGATGCTCCCTTGAAGGTTGGCACCCTAGGCGACTGGCCTATGCAGGAACCGGCCCTGGTCACCTATGCAGGAACCGGCCCTGTTTCTTTGGATACATTTTATGCAGCTGATCAACTAATAGGAAAGGTAATGATGAAATGAAGACGCTGCATTAGAATTCAGTCATATTGACGACTCTAATAATGGCACTAACCTGTGCTGGATATTTGGTAAGGGCTTTTTGTTGGGGTAGTTTCATTGACTATCCCCATCAGATTTCACTACATTTAACAAGAGGACACAGTGAAATGACTGTAGCACTAGTTCTTCAAAGCGATGGAAAGTGCTTAGTGGTAGTCCCAGTGGTGAGCAACACAGTCTTTGTCTTTGCTTGACACATAACTGGGCACATTACTAGGGTGGTGGTGGTGTAGTGGTTAAGGAACCTGGCCAGTAGTCTGGAAATTGTGGGTTTGAGTCTACCACCATTGTGGCCTTGAGCAAGGCACTTAACCCTATGTTGCTCTAGGAGAGACTGGCCCTGATGTAATTGACAGTTGACAAATGTAAGTCGCTTTGGATAAAAGCATCTCTTAAACTATTTAAGCGCAAAACCAGTCAATAGAAATTACTTCAGAGAAAGGAGACAGATGGACACCTTAACTTTAATAGCCCAATACACTGGTAGCTCCTTAATATCCCAAATACACTGGTTTGCTATGGTTTGTGGTGCATCATGAATAATAGATTTTATAGTTTACCCACCTCTTATTTTACCAATACACCCCCAGTGTGAAGGGACTTGTATTATATAGTACCTCCGCTATAGTACCTCCACCCAGTATTGCATTTTGCAACAGTACTAGTCAGTGAACTCTCCAAAGACTAACCCTAGGTTTACTCTGAATAATTTTTTTAGCTCCAGTCAGTGGTCAGAAATTGAAAACAGAACCAATAGGTTTAAAGTTGAAACAAAGTTACCACTCACTGCAAAGTAAACTATGCCTATCAAGAGTTCCCAGAAGTATATGTGCTCGGTCTACCGGGGCTAGCGAACATCATGTGATTTATCAAAATACTCTGGGCTCACAGACTCACTGGTCCCTCTAGTTCCCCCCCCCACCCCAACACACACACACACACACACACATTGTTTACCTTTGTCTATATGTTCTTTTCTCATTCTTCCTCTTTTTCTCTTGCTGAGACTTTCTCTTTCTGCTTCTTTCTCTGCCTCCATGTCCCTGTATCACTCTCTCATCTATCCACCCCCCCCCCACACACACACACTTACACTAAATACATTAGAAATACATTACACTAGACACATTTGCACAGATTTTTTCTCTCTCTCACACACACAAACACACGCACACACACACAACACACACACACACACACACTCACACTAAATACATAGACACATTTGCACAGATTTTTTCTCTCTCTCACACACACAAACACACGCACGCACACACACACAACACACACACACACACACACACACATGTGTTGTAGCCAGTTCTTTGTATGTTAATATTCACAAAATAACCATTATTACAAACCAATCTACACATCAATCACAGAGCGCAGATGAATGAGCAGTCTGCAATCACAATCACATCCAATTGAGTACAGAGGCTTATTGATTGGCATCCACTGGTACCGCCCCATGGATTGGGAGCGTCTATCAGTTGTGGTCGTACGTAGATCTTAAAATGTGGGTCTGCATTTTCAGGTTATCAGTAAAAAGTGCCCAGTCTAGCTTATAGAACTGTGAGCCTATTGAACATTAACAGGGGTGATACTAAATTATGGTTCTGAAAACTGACTTGTTTTTATGGTCTTGGTCTTGACTCAGTTTTGACTCCTTAAAGACTTGGTCTTTGGTATTTTATCAGCCATGTGTTACAGTAACTTATATGCTAGGGGCAAGGTCTGTCTGTCTGTCTCTGTGTGTGTACCACTTTAATTATACACAACTGCTTATTTTTGAAATCACTGTAATAGAAGCTTATGAACATACAGTATGTACATTATAACCCTACTTGATGTATGTGTGCTTTGTTTGTGTTCCATCCACAGGGCTTGTTTTTACACTCTTGTTAATAAATACTCCTACAACTTGTGTGTGTGTGTGTGTGTGTGTGCATATGTGTGTGTGTGCATATGCATGCGTGCATGTAGGTGTGAGTGTGTGTATGTGTATGTGTATGTGCGCGTGTGTGTGTGGGAGTGTGCGTGTGTGTGTGTGGGGAGTGGGGTGGGGTGGCATGGGGTGTATGTGTGTGTTTTTGTGTGTGTCCACAGGGCTACATGGATGAAGAGGCTCAAGATGCCTTGTTAGATTGCTCAGCTGAGGTGTGAGTGTGTGTGTTAGTGGTATTTGGTAATTGCTATGAATATGATGGAGTTTATATTGAAGAAATTCATTGTTAATGGTTTGCAATGGGTAGAATAAGTTCATGTAGAGTGAGGTATTAATAAGTGACTTGTAATGACTAACAAATGGCTATGTTAATAAGCTGCTAGTTAATGGTGAAAATGTACCCTATTCCAAAGTGTTACCAAACTTCCAAGTCCAAAGAGTGCCCTCTTGTGGTGAGATTTTGAGACAGCAGTAGCTGTCTTTGACTTTAGTCTCACTTTCTCTGTTATAAGTCTATGATGAATCTTCACTTGTTGCTCCGACATGAAATGGTGTTCATGTGTTCTTTCCCCACTCAGGGAATTTTTTTTTCCATAGCCCTGAAAGTTCCACAACTGTCCACCCAAGCTTCCAGTAACAAGTGCACAAGCAATGATTGATGCTCAGTTTGACACAGTAGTCCCTGCCTGTCATTTCTGGTTTGGAGTCATGATGATAGATTCTACCTGAACTTGCATGTTTGGAAACTGCATTACTGGTGGTGCCAGAGGTTTTTTTTTCTTATGTTCCAGAACATAGCAGTGATGTGTCAAAAAGTGGATCAGTTATTTTGGAGATGTTCACTTCAAGGCCTATGTCTGTTGGCCAAGAGAAAATTCACTAATGGAGACATAATTTTGTTAAGACATCAATTAAAATATTTTAGTAACTGACTAGCACTCAAATCTACCAAACTTTAAATATTTAAAATATTTATAAGTTACAGACTTTAGAAAAAATTGAGATTAGTGGTAATCTGTCTGAGTTCACTGAGCAGTTTACAGTGTAGGCAAGTGAAGTATGTTGTCCAAGGAACCTGTACTCTGTAGATACTGCATATATTGCAATATATACCACATACTGTCTATGCTTGAAATTATACAGCAAAATGAATTTTAGGCCACATCGCCCAGCCCTAATGCTATAATCTGAAGCACTGAATGACACTGAATGGTTTAGAATGACAGAGCCTGCTGACATTTGAAACATTTAGTTCAGGCCACCAAGTGAGGAATGGTAACAATAAAGGTAAAGATATGAACACAGACACACACCAACCCAAAATACTGGAGCAAGATGAGTGTGTGATGAAGCTGATATGAAAATGCATGTTTGTGCTGTTTGTGTGTGTTTGCGTGACACCACATCAGTACATGGCATCCTGCCCACAAGTCTTATATCCTCCCTCCTCTGCAGAGCCTCTTCCTGCCCACATTTCACCGAATCAGCAAAAAAACACACACCACAGGCAAGGTCATTTTAGGTTATGTTAGGTAATGTACAGCACCCTCCACAATTAGGCTATTGACACTCCTGATAAAGAGGATTATGAAGTGGAATTTAAAAAAAACTTTTTGGAATGTATGTTAGTCTCACAATGAAAATGATAGAGGCTAATCCCACCTCAAAGAAAAAACAAATGAATACGGAGAAAACACAATGCATCAAAAGAAAGAAATATTGACCCTTGAGGTACTGGGTAAGGAGCAGTAAGAACAAAGTAACAAAGAGTATCAAGGATAAATAGAGTACTTACTGCATGTTTTCTATAATTCATTCCAGTCATTTTACCTTGGGCTAATTATAATACCCTATTACACCCTGTCTATAGGTTACATTTGTTTAAAATCATTTGGATGAATAGATGATCAGCCCCACCATTAGATAGACTTCACTTTTTGTTCACTTACAGTTTCAGGTGTGATATTCCCACAATTTCAGATGTGCCAAGTTAAGTTTACTCATCAGTAGTAGTCTAGGCAGCATAGCGTTCTCTCTGCTTCATCCTCACAACTTGCCTGATTCTTACTTACACAAAGTCTGTCCTTGTTATGTCGTTCTTACTTACTCCTTACTCAGTGTTTTACGGGTCTTAGTTTAAAGTGTCACCAAATATTTTAACAAAAAACATCCCACAATTATTGGCACCCCTAGAAAATATGATATGTGTATGATGACACTGAATGTAATAATTTTAGAATCCATATTAACCAAACCAAGTTAACCAAAGTGTCTGTGGACTTTCAAGTAGTATTCCTTTCCATTCTAAAGGCTCCAGGAATGTCGTTTGGTTGGATGCCATCATCACCTCCATGACATACTTCACCATTTAAAATCTGTCCCTATTGAGACAGTAATAATAGGTCATGCTTGGCAAAGGGTTAGGGTTCCTTCAATGTTTTCATTAAAATTACTAATAGATTTTTTTTTAAATGGGCTTTATTAGGCAGCTCTACCAGGCGTACCAATAATTGTGGAGATTACTGTAATGATAATCTATTAATGTCTATTTTATACTCCACATCCCTCAGAGAGTTTAGGCTTTGCTTCACTGCTTTTCAGTGCAGGCATGAGCCGTTCTTGTCTTGGCTACCATGCATTGACTATCATGGCAGGTTCCGGCTTTCGGCCACGTATTGTGTTTGCTGCAGGCCCTATATGAAATGCGCTGTACAAATAAAACTTACCTTGCCTTGCATTACAACATACACATACAACATATAAGATATGACATATCTGTTGTATTCACAAGGTGTGAGGATCTCGAGATGGCACAGGCTTTGTCTCAAACACATTACTGCTCCTGCCATTGCATCAAGAATATTCTAGAAAAGAAATGTACTATATCTGACTAAAAACTAGTGTCAGGCCCACGGTAGCGAAGAATGTTCCCAGTATATTCCAGATGTGGTCAGTGCTGCCTCTAATGCCAAAGGCCACAATGCCACAGTGCATGGACTACCAGTCTGAGCGTGTGTGGTTATAGCAAAAAAGCAGTAGTGCACCACCCTCATGTACTCCTGGAGCATGAGATTAGATTCTTTCTTGTCATTGATTATTGCTCCAATACGCTTGTTAAAACATTTAGCTCAGGACAAAAAGTTAGGTATATTATGAAATGGTATAACACACACACACACACACACACACACACATGCATGAATAGAGGAGGGGCTCAGACCTCGAAACGTCACACAGAATGTGCGTCTTTTAAATAAAAACACACACACACACAAATATTCATGGTCTGATTTAGTTGATAAGAAAAATAATTTGTGTTCTCTTAGAAGTGTGACACCACATCAGTACATCAGGTCCTCTCTGACTCCTGCAGAGCCTTTTCCTGCCCATGCTTCTGGAGCCACTTTGGGAGAATATTACTAGTAACCAAAGATTCTAGATTGGAGTGTTGTGCTGTAGAATCTTTGATTACTAGTATTAATTAACCAAAAATTCTACAGCAGAGCGGAGTGCTCTAGAATCTTTGGTATTAACAACAGACAGTCAATACAGAATCCAAAATGCAGATATTTTGAGTCTGTATTGCTTTCAATAAAAGCATCTGATAAACAGCCTACCTGTAAACTTTTTGTTTTAGTTTTTTTACTGGGGACTTACTGGGGTACTGTAATAGACTTTCATACGCCATATGCTGGGAAAGTCGCAGTATGTTAAAAAGTTATGAGGGAAAGGACCTCTTCTCACAAAACAGGTCTCCAAGACTTGGGTATGCATCTGGAGTGAGCAAGGCAAGTCTTTTAGGATACTTTGACACAAAAATTATATTACTGTAGGATGGACTTAATTCTCAATATCTTTTAAAAAAAATAATATTTATGTGCTATTCAAAATCAAATTGGCAAGAAGCCTGTTACATTCTACATGTACATTCTAGATGTGCTATCAACATCCATAATTAATGTATCTATTGCATTCAGGAAGAGACAAATGCTACTGCCGTTGTTGTGAACATTGTTGTGAAAACTGGTGTCAAGGCCATGGTATTGAACTGTATACACATTAGATGTGTGTGTAGGTGTTTGCAAGGAGTGAAGAGCTGTCTCTCAAGGAGATGTGATGTATATTGCCACCCAATGCAAGAGTGTTCCATGCATTCTAGAGGGTATGGATTGCTCTCTCAAGTGCATTACCCTAGATTGGTGTTGCCCCGTAGTGGTGGCTTTTTTATTTTATTTTATTTGGTAGGGACATTGCATCTCAATGAACATTAGTATGAATACATAGTGAAAAAATGCCAGATTCAGCAGATAAGGCATGACTGTAAGTACACCCTGTGGCATGCAAGCTGATTGGTGAATAGTGAGCACAGGGGTAACTATGACAACAAAGGTTAGAACTGATGGACCACAAAGTATCAGAGAAGAACAAGAACCTACAAGTACAAGCCCTTTGACTGATTGTTTGCTATAAAAACACTTAGCACTTAGCTTAGCCATTTTCCCATCTAGCCTACTAATGTTGATGAATGGTGAATCCATGCTTGTGAGCCAAAAGGTGTTCAACTCTGCGCAGCATTTGGACCTCTACAAGTAGCATAGCCTATATGCCTTATAAGGGCTTTAGCCTAGTGAGAAACTTTGAGAAAATTGCAGTTCACCTGCTATTCTGGGTAAATCAACATGGATTGGTGAGCATGTACAATGTTGTTGCTTTTGAAAAAAACAAAAAAAAAAAAAAAAAACAAAGGGTTACTGTAGGAGGAGCTCAGGAGGTAAAAAAACGCAGGCTTACCTGGTATGTCTTTAAAGCACTTCAGGCCATGGAGAGTTATCCTTTCACTCCTTAAGGACCACACCATTAAACTCATCTCATATGGTCCCTATTAGAAGGCAGTTGATGGTGAGAGAGAAAAGTAGTGTGTGTGTGTTTTGAGTGTGTGTGTGTGTGTGTGGGAGGGGGACACAGTTACCTCCAGAGCTTTGATTCATCCACACCTTTCATTCCCCATAACAAGGAGATTTATTTCCAGCCCACCAAGGAAAGGACAAAATTCACACACACGCACGCACACACACACACCTGTGAGTGGGAACTATTCACACACCAGTTGGCCAGGGAAAGAGTTGCGGTCACCATGGTTTGGTTCCTTTTCTTGGCCTTTGGGAGTGTGTCCCATCTGAGTCTGTGATATTGAGAGGAGCTGCTTGACTGAAAGGCGTGTTTTATGAATTTCTTTTTCTCCCCCTCATCTCACTTTACTTTTTGGCCTCAGACAGTCTCAGTACAGGCTTTTACACAGGAAAGAAACATAATATGCCTTTGAAGCTCAGCCAAACATCACAACCAAGTCCCCCTCTCCCACCATTTCCCTCTCCGAAAGACCCCCTCACAAGCCCCCCCCCCCCTTTTTTCTTACTCCCATCAAACTATACCACTACCCCCCCACCCCCCCCAATCCACCTCAATTTGTTCAGTATAGTCCCACTTCCTGGCTTGGCCATGATTGTGACTGTGGCCTTATGTTTAATAGAGGAGCACAACCACAACATTGGTTTCCAGTTTGGCTCTCTGCGGTCTGATTTGGCCAAGCTGCTCGAGGTAATTACCCCAAATAGATTTCACATTCGTGGACATTCGTCTTCAATAAGATTTCCACAGCACTAACCAAAACCAGATGCCTCAACTTTTTTTGTTGTTGTTTTACGTTTCTTTTCTGTTCTTTTTTTCTTTCTTCTCTAGCTTGTATTGTGTCTGAAGATCACAGCTCTGCCATGCCTCTCAACAACCTGCCATCAAAGAGCCAAGGCCCCTCCCCTTCCCTAGAGGCTCATTGGTGGTTGACCTCACTGTGTGTTCTGATACCACCCCTTTCCATCACAATCCACTTTTAACTGCTGCCCTCTGATGTAAAACGCTATATACGCACACACACACACACACACACACACACACACACACACACATGCACACACTTTCTCTTTCTCTTTCTCTTTCTCTCTCTCTCTCACACACACAGAGAGGAGCTCAGAAGCTCATTCCAATACATACACACACACAGAGACTTACACACTAACTCGTTTTTCCTTTTTTCTTTCCATCTTTTCTCTTTAGAGGACTCAAAGGCTGAATAATTCCATCTGACAATGTGACTACAGGCTGGGGAAGGGCGTAGTGAGAGCTTCCAGGGCCGGACTCAGAGCTTTCTCAGGCCTCTGCACCACTAAACCAGGACACATGTTGTTCATTTGGTGTCTATTTACCCTTCTCTGCCCCTTTCTCTCTCACACACACACACAGACACACACACACACACACACACAGTCTCTCTCTCTCTCTCTCTATCTGGTATTTGGCATTTAGCTGTGCGGTCTGAGTTTGTGGTTTGTGAGCTGTGCACCTCAACGCTGCACTCCTCCCTCTAGAGATGAGCTCTGAGCCACTCAGCTCATCCAGAACCATCCGGAAAAGTCATCAGTCACAGGCCATTAAGAACAAGCCACAATGAAGACCTGTGCCAAAAAGTGAACAATCACACACACTCACAAACTCTGACCATTCACACCACGCTTAGAGATCACACACCTCACAGTGCTTGTCAAAATCAACATTAAGACTTTGACTGAATTTGAGGTGATATACGTTTGAATATCCCTTAGAGAAGGCATGGGAGAACAGTGCTGTTCTCCAATTAACCTTCAATTACAACCTCCAATTAACCCCCTGCTATAGTGCTGTATATCCATATGCACAATTACCCATAACCCCCTGCAATAGTGCCCTAAAAACCGACATACTTGGTTGTTTTCCCAAGATATATCATCACCTAAATACCTCCCAAATTTCTATGGAGACTGAATTTCCCTCACAGGATCAAAAGAGTATATAGACTTACACTGCCCTGATGCAGGAGATGTGATGGGTCCTTTCCTTGGGTTTCTTCCCTCCATGAGACAGATTCTAATGGCTGTGTTTCAGTGGAATGCTCCATGGCTGTTACCTTCAGTCTTGGCTGACTTGGATTTCTTTGAGATCTGCCCATATCTTGTTCTTCAGCTCCCAGCTGTGACTATTATAGGCTGTTTAGAGGTCAAGAAGATTCGCTGCCCATTTACTCCACCCGTTGCCCCTCTCTCTTTCTATCTATCAGCCTCCCTCTCTGCTAATGTGTGTTTGTGTGACATGCATGACTTCTCACTGGCCGCCTAAAGGGAAACATCGGTCTGTAATCCACTAGAGGGCGACATCGTGCCGTTATTGATGAAAGTGCTCTAGTGTGAAGCGTGAGGACAGTTCCACATGACTGTCCCTGGCCTAGTCTGTCATCACTCGGATGTGTGTGTGTACGTGAAGACTTGGAAATAAGATCAGGACAGTGTCAGTGCCCCAATGTGTGTGTTTGCCCTGCTGCTGTCGTTACGTAGAACCCATAAGCTCTCCCCAAGATGACCTCACTCATCAGCGAGCAAGAGAATCTTCACCCGAGACGCCGTCTCTGTATGCGCTGATTGAAGTGACAGTTATTTGCCGTGCGTAGCCAGCTACATGCTGCTGCTCTTCAGCGCGGACGAGACCCAGCCCCCGCTCGGCTGTCAGATATTTCACCACGGAAGGGGCTTCACGGTTAGGGCTTCAAAACATGGCTTACATCTGCAACCACTTTGCTCGAATCGAACACAACTGAACATGAAAGAGCTTCTGGGATGCTCTGAGGCCCGGCGGCGGTATATTGCCATATACTGTGACAAAATATACAATCGCGCCTGTGTAATCATCTGGTGCTTGTTAGCAGAGGAGCCTCCCCCCTGTGGTCTTGTGCGCTGTTTTCCCTGTCACTCGAAACCTTGCGCTGTACAGCACGGAGAAACAATTGAAGCAAGTTCCTGAGGGGTGGGGGGCTGTGTATGTGTGTGTGTGTGTGTGTGTGTGTGGGGGTTTGCCGGTGTGTGTGTATTTGGCGGGGGGCGGGGGCGGGGTGTCTCTTATGTGTGTTTCTGCTTGTGCCAACTGGCTGTCAATCAAATAGCAAACTGCAGCAAGGCCCTCTAGCATACACATATGTCAGGAGGGTCTTTTTATACAAAACGAATAAAGCCGTTCACTTGAAACTATCCTTCCACTCTGTCTAGTGAAAAATGTTTTTGTTCTTCTTTGTTTATAATGTGATGCTAGCATGTAACTGAACTAATGTACTAACTAATGTACACCTGTATGGTCAAACTTGTGTTGTGATTATGAGGAGAATTTTTTTCTGCTCCATGACTGTCCCTGGTCCAATAAAGTTTGAGAACCCCTGCCTTAACAAGCCATGAAAACAAGTGTTGGTGCTTAAACCAAAGCTAACTTGCTTCGTCTCTTCCTCTCCGATTCCCACTGCAGGAACATCAGGGTAAATTTCATGCTGCGCATGTCTTCACTGGAGTGAATGGCCTTGTAGGAATCTCTACAAGAATATCTATAGGACTGAAGTTTGTACCTGCCTAGGGGCAGTGACTTCTGCACAGTAGCACAGGTAACATGTGTGTCAGGTGGTAAGCAGGACCTCCCCTGCCCCTTCCCCAGGGGTCTCTCCTGGGCCTCTAGGGGTTACCAGACCCATAAGATTTCAGGGTGGAGTTTTTTTTTGCGCTTTAAGATATGTGGGAGACAGAAGGCTACGCACTGCAGGTGCACTTGTTCTATTGAAAGTCTCATGCTATGCAAGCACTCTTGCACACACACACACACACACACATATACCCACACACACACACACACACTGATTCCTCACACAGAGCCACAATAAGTTCACCCCCCCCCCACCTTAATACATATACACACACAATACAACATTCCAACAACCCACGCCCCAACACACACACACACACAGATTTCCACCCTTGCCTTTAACAGGAAAAATTAAGGGGGGTGGTTGAGCGCAGGGCTCCTTCTGATCGCCTCATTTTGCGCACTTCCTTTATAAATGCCTCCTGGAGAGCAGAGGCAGCCGGTGGGCCTCGCTGGAGGTCGGAGGTGGGTAGTGGGGGGTGGGGGATACATTTGGGGGTTCATATGAGCCTTCTTCATGTGGGCACTAGCGCTTAGATGGTTTAATGTGGGCATGAGTGTTTCCCTAACCCAGGAGTTAGCCAAGCTGTCATTATTCTGTCGACATGGAGCTACAGCCAGCTGTGAGTGTGTGTATGTGTGTGTGTGTGTGTTAAGTGACTGTTGATCATTAGTATTGGAAAATGTGTTGGCCCACAAGAAGGGGCTGTGCTCTCCCGACTCCATTAAAAACATGAAAGAGAGCACACTGGCCCATGTCTGAGGAGAGGAATGTGAGAGGCATAAACAGCCTGTAAAAATGGAAACCTACATCTGCCTTCATTTGTTTTGCTCTGAGATGGCCACATTTGGTAATCCTTACCAAAAAATTCCTTCCAATGGAGGAGATCACTTTCCGCTGGTGGGGGCTGTGTGTGTGTGTATTTGTGTGTGTGTGTGCGTGTGTGTTGTGTGTTTGGACATGGTTGTTGGTGGTAATGGTGCTGGGGGATTGTGGCTGGAAGCGAATTTCAGCCATCTGTTTCCAATGGCACTTTAGTAGTGGTTTACAACAGTGTATGTCTGTGCAGAGGGGAGGCTGTTGATGTGTGCATGTTTGGGATGTGGTTTAGGGCTGCGTGTGGTGATGGCAGTGGCTGTGTGGAGTATGGGACAGCAGGGAAAGGAAATGGTGAAGGAGTATTGCATAGGGTGTTCCTCCTGACCTCACCTCCAATAACCGATTAACACAGTTCCTGTAAATTCACAGATAAACAATAATAAAACAACAACAATAACAACAGCAACAACACTTCTATTGACCTAAAATTATATCTGACATGACTATAACTCTCTTCAAGACATTGTTATCAGATCCCCAGAGATATTTCCCAACAAGTCAAGATTATTCATGTCACATTTATTTATGAAGCACTTTAAAAAAACATCAGCAGCTGACAGAAGTGCTATTACAATCAAAACATCAGGACTTGAGAGACAACAAAAAGAAAAAAAAGAAGAAGCAGAAACCAGTTTTCAGGTGTGATTTAAAAACAGGCAACAGCCTTATATATAGTGGCAGCTCATTGTAGAGTTTATTTGTTTGTCCATTTTAAAATCAGAATCATACCAGGATTCCTTGCAGCTATGTCCTTTATAATACAGACAGACATGGCATGAATGCCTGACAATAAAGATATTGTCATTTCCCCTTCCCATTTATGAACTCAACTTAGGTATGGTTGGGTATTGCTTACATACAGTCAATTACAGAATATGTCCATTTTGTTACAAGTAAAGTAGTTATAACCAAGTAGTTTGAACTAGTTATAAATGTGTTATTGGACTGGTCTCTTTTATGTAAGGTCTACTCAGTACTTGTTACAAATACAAATACTGTAAATATGCCTAATGTTTACTCACCAATTATCGTACATTGGATGCTATTAAAATATTGATAGTTCAGGAGAAAAAAAATTGGGAGTAAAAAGGCTTTTTGAGAGAGAAGCTCATGTCAGCTCTTCTTTCCTGCCTTCCTGTCTGCTTCTCTCAATCTATCCTCCATTTTTCTCTCTCTCCTCCTCTGACCTCTGTGTCATTACTCTGTTAGTAGAGGTAAATGCCTCTTCAGTGTTGGCTCTCAAAGCCTTGGACTCGGCGCTCTTTCATCCGAGTAACGCTGCAGACTGATCGCCTTTGACTCTGATTGCACCTTTCTGCCTCCATATTGTCCCTGGGTCAAGATGCAGATTTAGAGGTGCCTGCATCAGGTTGGAAAAGCTGGAGGTGTGTGTGTGTGTTTATCAGTGTGCACCTGTTTATGTGTGTGAGAGAGGGAAAAGGAATGTGTGAATGTCACTGTGTGTGATTTTGCTGTGCTGACCAAGGTCAGAGACTGCTGAATGTCTGTAGCGAATAAGATGTGAAAAAGATCAAGAAATGAGAAGATGCACTTTGTGTTGTGACCTCTGGTACAGTAATGTACTCTTTTGTTTTGTCCTTCTGTACCAGACACACAAACACACACAAACACACACAAACACACACAAACACACACAAACACACACACTGATCTGCTTTCTGATCCTCCCTAGTTAAATAGAGGGCATTCAAGGATAGAGCTGCATTGTAATCAGAGAAATACTCACCACCTTGGAAGGGAAAGAAAATCTCTTCTTTTCAGTATGTAGAGTTGAGTTGAGTTTTGTCCCACGGCTATCTGTCCCTAGACATCACACAATCGCTTAAAGGCCAAAAGGATTTTTGTTTAGTTTTGGTGTCAGAGTCAGCAATTGGATCCAAGCTTTATAAGTAATGCATTTTAGAGTTATATAAGCCATAGATACAACAACAATGACAACCAAAACCTACTCTTTAGATTGTAATTCTAATTTACCCCTGCAGAGGGCAGGCTTGTACAGCAGAAGCTAAATATAACTGACTGATTCTCACCATACAACTGATGAAGTTTGAGACTTGCTAGTATGCAGTGTTTGTCAACATATTGTAACATGGACACAGGTGAGTGAAACATTTAATTATAAACCTGTCTGTTAAAGTAAACAGAGCTCTTGGATAACAGTACAATAGATTATAGTATTTTTGTGCCTCTGTGGTGCTTTGATATTCAGCGGACACAAAGTGAAGACAAAGTAAATCACAAAGTTTACAAAGTATGACTCAACAAACTAATTACACTTAATTTTAGATGGTTAATAATACTTCTTGGTCTTTGCTACATCTGAGACTGAAAACAGACAAAAGGTAGATTGGGTCATTCTGTATGTAGAGAGACACAGTTATTGACAATTTCTGAAGTTGTCAATCCCTAATAAGACTTTAATGAAAATACAGACTTTGACTAATGTTGCCAAATTGGGTGAAATGCTTGGGCAACACAAATCATTTTCTCTGAGCCTAATCATAAAATACCCTTGGGTGGGATGGAAAGAGGTTGGGTGGAATTTTAATCACTTGTGGTCATCTGAGGTTTTAGAGGACTTGGTGACAGCCTTCTAATCAGGCAACAATGCAGCCAGTAAAGAGTCAGACATCAGAGGTTTGTGTCGACACATGTGTCTGTGGATGACACCGGGGAGTACTGATACAGAGGTGATTGGACAGATACATGAACATGTACATTTTAAACCACTCCTCTCCCATGAATCAGGCAGAGCTCAAAGACGCAGAGTCATAGGAGTTCAAACAGAAAATAAATAATGAATGAATAATGATCCCCTTTCAACTTGAGCTTTAGGGGGGGAATGGTTTGTGGCGGATTGTTACCACATTTCTGAAATTTCAACACATTTTCTCCCTTAATGTGCACACCGGTGGAAGTTGTAGTCATGCAACTCCCCCCCCCCCACACACACCTCCTTGCCCTTGCCATCTGACTTTCCCCTCACACACACACACACACACACACACACAGGCACGCACGCACACATACACACACACACACACACACACAGGCACGCACACACAGACAAACACACACACACACACTGCTAATCCCCACCAGACTTTGTTCCATGTGTCAAAATGGCCTCCGTCCAGCCGCCAGTAGAACAGAAACGGAGTCAGAGTGACCTTGTTGTAAACCGCAAACCCTCGCTGTACTTTGCACATTTTCAAAGCCAGTTGCACCCCCCCTCCCCAAACCACCACCACCCCTGTGGGCCAAAATACCAGTAGTTAGAACACTTAGCGGGATGTGGCTTAATAACTGGCATATGATTCTTCTGGAAAAAGGCTAATATAAGCTAATAGTAACATGATATTCTACATACAATAGTAGTCTAATGGTTTATTTGTATCATAAATGCCACTAAAATAGTGTAATAGTTCTCCACACTGTATATGGTTGTGTAATAGTGTATGTGGTTGAAATAGTGAACATTTATAAGCAGTATCAGCCTGTGAAGGTCTGCTGTTCCTGTTTGCCTGCCTGGCTGGCTGGCTGGCCTGTGCAGCTTGTTAAAGGTTACAACTCTAGCTGGTTGGCTAATGATTCTCCCGAGAGCTGGGCTGAGAAGCACACATAGGAACAAATTAATAAGTGTGTGGTTAGCGTGGTGGGCTTACACCACACACACACACACACACACACACACATCTCTCTCTCTTACACACACACACACACACACACACACACACACACACACACACACACTCCACAAACATGTTTGTGTAATACGGGAGCAGAAGTAATGTAGAACGTTGCAGTCTTTTCCTCTTTTCTCTGAGAAGCCGTGGCTCTCTGTGTTCCTCCTCTGTGGAGCCAGCGGGTATAAATTCCAGTGGTGTGTCTCTGGATGGCTGTGCTGGCCGGCGGTTGTGCTCCTGACACTGAATTTATCGAACGGTTAACCCGACAGCAGGATTGTTAGCAAGGGAGCAATAACATGGAATGTGCTCGCTCCTCATGGATCACCAGAAGAACACACAGTGAAAAGTGGGTTAGGGTGTGGGGTGGGGGTGGTGGTTGGGTTGGAAGCTGGTGGAAATCACCGATGTCTTAACAAATATTTACTCTTGCCGACAACATCTGCTGGATTTATTGTTGCGAAATCCCCTCATGTTAAGCCGGGATTGGAGCAGCCAGATGTTCCCAATAACGTGCTGCTAGCTTAGCCAAGGCAGGGCCGCAGAGGTAAGAGCAGAGGTGCCCTTGAACAGTGGAGGCTCAGGTCTATATGTGTGTGTGTGTGTGTGCGCGCGCATGCATGTGTGTCATGCCCAGTGGTTGGGCGCAAACAATCAGATCAGAGCGGGCAGCCTCACCCGTGGGCAGTTCATTAATGCCAGTTGTGTCGCTGTAAGAATGGCTTTAGGGGTTTAAGGCTTTCAGGGAAGGCGAGCAGGCAGGCAGAAAGAGGGAGCTGGAAGAGAAGGTCCCTCCGCATACACACACACACACACACACACACACACCCTCACCCCCCTGACAGAGCCCCCCAGAAGCCTCCGCCTTACCTAGGCCATGGTAGTGTCACTGCTGCACTGTGCCATACTGTGCCGTGGCGTGCCATGCCGTGGCGTGCCGTGCCGTGCCGTGGCGTGCCGTGCCGTGGTGTGCCGTGCCGTGGCATGCCAAGGGGTGGCATGGCGTGGCCATTAGTAAAGTGCTTCTGCTGCATGCTGGGCCACTGATGTGTGATCAGAATTGAGGAACGGGTATTTGGGTGGAAGGCATTAATGATTTATATAGCGTCTGTTGGCAAGAGACGCTCTGAATAATAATAAATCCCCTCAAGATGTTTAATCGTCTGATACCTTTGGATTGGAACAGCAAGATGACCGGGGGGTGGGGGGTGGTAATGGGTGGGGGTTTCTGCATAAGAATGACTCTCTTTTCTCTTGTTCTTTCTACTCTAGCTCTCTCTCTTTCTCTTCTGTCTCTCTCTCTCACTTATTACATGTGACTTTCTTTTCTCTTGTCCTTTCTACTGTAGCTCAATCTTGTTCTCTCTCTTTCTCCCTCTCTCTCTCTCTGTCTGTGTCTTCGCTCTCTCTCTCTTTCTCTTACTTATTACTTGTGACTTTCTCTTCTCTTGTCCTTTCTATTGTAGGTCAATCTAGCTCTCTCTTTTTCTCTCTCTCTCTCTCTTTCTCTTCTCTCTCTCTCTTTCTCATTTATTGCATGTGGCCCTATCTCTCATCTGTACCTTTGAAAGCCCTGAATGTATAACACAGTGGACCTCCACTGTCTGTTGAGGTCCTCCAGAGATCTGGGCATCGTGAGTTTGACCTTTGATCCCTTCTTGACTGGGTTGACCTTCATTGCCGAGACACACACACACACACACGCGTGTGAGGGACAGAAAGCAGATCCTCAGAGAGCAAGGAACAGCAGAGTACATGACTACACTAGAAATTACACTAGATGATTAGAAAACAAGGTATGTGTATGTGTGTGTGTGTGTTTGTGTGTGTAAGAGAGAGACAAAAAGAGAGAGAGAGAGAAGGTTGATGAAAATGGTTGCTCAGAGGGCAGTTTATACAGTGCATACTGATATGTACCTGTTTGTGTGGGTGAAGTGGTGTGTGTATGTGTGAAGCATAATTGTGTGTGTGTGTTTGTGTATCTGTCTGTCTCTCAGTGTGTGTGAGTGTGTGTGTGTGAAATGATGTAATGAAAGAAAATACTAGAGCAGCACAGATGTGAATGTAACTCAATTTTTAATTAAACAGATGTGCACAACAAAAGAACGTACTAATGTTTCTAGAGTTTCTACATCATCATGTGTGTGTGTGCATGTTTGTGTTTGACTGTACTTTGACAGTATACTGTTGTGAAGTATTGACATTTACTATGCTGCAGTGACATTAGTTGTGGCAATAACAATGCTGTGCATATGTTTGTATGTTTGTGAGTGTTAGGACATATTACTGTTCTTGGCCAGCTGTACATGGGATGATGACACAAGCAGACTGTGCACATGAGGCTGTATACAGTGTGCATGTTATCACACCACCAACAATGAATCCTTCCTGAATGGATGTGTGTGTGTGTGTGTGTGTGTGTGTGTGTGTGTGTGTGTGTGTGTGTGTGTGTGTGTGTGTGTGTGAACTTATGTTTTGATTGCATGAGTGTCTGTACTCCTAGAAGTTTCTCTTGTGTGTATGCTTATGTGTTTGTATGTGTGAGTGTGTGTGTTGTTGTGTGTCAGGCCTTTCCCTCAAAACTTGGACAGAATTGTAGAGGGGGTTCTAACCGCCTGTGAGTGATGAGGGGGTAGTGGTGGTGAGTGAGGTGGGGAGTGTGTGTGTGTGTGTGTGTGTGTAAATTATTTGTGCTGGCAGATGTTCACAGGCCCCAAATATGCATGAGTTGTGTGTGGAGCTGGCAGAGGCTGCTGGTTTTTGGCGATGCGTGCAGGAGCAGTTGTTGTGCTGGCTGAGCTACAGAGCGCATTAATCTGCCCTGTCAGCGGCTCTGCACTGCCCCGCGTGCTGCTGGAACGGGTCTCCGCCACACACTTTACTGGGGGGACCCCGGCCTGCACTAACACTCCCCAATACTGGAGCAGAGGGGTTCTCTCACTTATTTAGGGAACCCCCCCCCCTCTCTAGCACCATCACTAAAGCAGGGTCACCCTGACCTTTCAAGGGGACCCCGCAGTAACATGCCTGATCATGGGACCAAGAGGATTCACTCTTTTGGAATGGACCATGCAGTAATGCTCACAATCAGGGGTTCACTGACTTGCTTGTAACATGCCCAATCACTGGATCAGGGGTTTTCTCTCTCTTCGACAGGCAATTTACTTTATCCAAATTGTTTGCTTATTATTTATATATTATATTTTATATTATTTATATATTATTTCTGAATACACTTTCATAATTTTTGTACTGAATGAAACCATTACTCTGCTGTCTATGGAGAGAACTGCACTCTTCCTGGATGGTCATCTCATGACAACACACTGTTTAAATGTAAATATTTCTAGGTTAATTGAACAGCTTCATAGTCACTCATATAGGATGAATGAATATATAAAATATATGAATCTGAAATATGTATGTATGTATGTTTATACATGGTGCTATGTGTATACAGCATTGCATGTGTCTATTTTGAGGGCCTCTTAAGTATGTGTATATGTCTGTGTGTGTGTGTATGTATCTGTGTGTGTTTGTGTGTGTGTGGATGTCAGTAGATGTGTGCAATGTGTGTGTGATTACGTACATTCAGTGTCCAATTAAGGTAAGAACAGTGAGATGACACAAGGTAACCACCACATTAAGAGACACTGTTCAAGACATTGATGTTTTCACTGTTTTCACTGCTGATGGTGGTAGTATAACAGTGAAATCCATTCTAAGCTAGTCTGACAAACCTCATCTTAAACAGGAAAAGCCATTTCTTTACGGCCAGCCTGAGGTTTGCTTCAGTTCTGCTGTGGTTTTTGGGATGTTGTTTTTTTATGTATGTGGTTGACCAAAGAGGACAAACCCTGGAAAACATGGCAGTTAGCCCTGAGGCATTCTGGGTAAGTTTTAACATGTACACCACCACACCACGAGCAACAGCATGTTTAGTTTCTCGAAATGACAAACACAGATAAAATACTATACCCCATTTGCACTATGGTAATTTGCAGTACAAACAGTGTCTTTGAACAACATAGATAGGCAGATAAGCTCATTCCCTACTGTTGCACGTGCCATATTTGCATTCTGCATATGTAGTGCTTCCATAGGATGGAAACCTTTGAGGCTGTGTTTCCCCACCCAGACTAAGGGTGTGTGAAAAAGGGCAGGCTGCAGCAGGCTAACTATACAGTTTAAGACATCTGTGAGTGAAAGTGCAGGAGACATCTGAGAGCTACAGTACAGGAGGCTTTTGGGAGTATGTAGACACATGACAGTATGAGAATGTGTGTGTGTGTGTGTGTGTGTGTGTGTGTGTGAGCGAAAGTACAGAGGATTTATGTGAGCGTTAGTGCAGGAGAATTGTGTGTGTGTCTGTGTATGTGTGTGTGTGTGAGTGAGTGTGATGGCTGGCAGGTATTTTGTGAGCCTGTGATGGAGATGGAGATGAACCTGGGAGAAGTGAGTCACCGGCGGCCTCTCAGGCGGGGAGACCAATGGTGCAGAGCTGATTGCACCCCACGCCTCGCTGCAATGCCAAACAAACCATCGGGCCTGGCCTGAACTCATGCAGTGCCAGCTATCAGCATGCCATACACACACACACACACCTAGACACACACACCTAGACACACACACACACACACATTAGCAGTGGTAGCGCACTGAAGACAGAGCCAAATGAGTGCTAGATCAGTATTTTGTGAGCGTTTATGTGTGTGTGTGTGTGTGTGTGTGTGTGTGTGTGTATAGTTTGACAGATTGCCTTAACCTTTGGTCTTTGGTCCAACAGAAAGGCAAGCCAGGGCTTCCATCAGGGCTGTAACCTTTGGCAAATGTCATTCCAGTCAGGTGTGTGTGTGTGTGTACAACCCATAACAATGGGCATCGTGTCATCAGTTTATCTCCTCCTCCAGCTGGGGGGGGGGTGAAAGACAGAGAAAGAGAAAGAGAGAGAGAGAGAGAAAGAGAGGAAGAAGAAAAGCACAGAAAAGTGTGCAATTATGCTAATAACATATCCAGACAGTGTGTTGCTGTGATGCTGGCAGTCTACAGTGGAGAGGGGGATGACGATGACTTGGAGCCATGTGTGTGTGTGTGTTTGTGTGTGTGTATGTGTGTGTGTGTGTGTGTGTGTGTGTTTGTGTGTGTGTATGTGTGTGTGTGAGGGGAAGCTTTGGCAGGCTGCCACTAAGAGTGGGTTCCCTCGAGGGCCCTTACTCACAAGTCAGACAGAATGGGAATTACACATATTAAAGAGGGTAAACGCCGGTAATGGCAATGAAGGGGGTGTGTGGAGGCAGTGGAGGCTGAGGGAGCCATCAGGCTTTCGCTGAAATTTATGTGAAGACGAACAAGCCTTCTCTTTTTTTCCCTCTCTCCCTCCTTCTTTTACTTTTTCTCCCTCTCTCTTTTACTCTGTCCATGTCTGTCTGTCTCTCTTTCCCTCTCTCTCCCTTTCTCTTTCCATCTCTCTCTCTCTATCTACCTCTCCATTCCTTTCCTAGTCCAATGACGCCCCTGCATGTAGATGAGTTGTGCAGTAGAGCAGTCTGATGGGGATAAGGCATTAGCTGAGCAAGTCTCTGAGGCCTCTTTAACTCCAGAAGCCTTGCCTGACACCAGGGATGTGCTCATTGACAAGCCTTCAGTCTCAGTACTGTGAGTCTCTCTCTCTCTCTCTCTCTGTCTCTCCTGTCTATGTCTCTCTCTCGCTCTCTCTCTCTCTCTCTCTCTCTCTCTCTCCCTCTCTCTCTCTTTCTCTCTCTGCTGCCCTGGCAAAGATGGGGGCTGATGATACTCTTATGGCAGGGACTAAAATGCTGTTGCCTTCTGGCCGATTGGTTAAACTCTTTTAAAAGGCTGAGACACTGTTTTCTTGTTCACTGAGAGGGAATGACCTCTCTGCATGTACTCCCCCTTAGGACTCCCTACTACTGCGCTTTAGGCCTGTTGATGTGTGTGTTTGTGTGTGTGTGTTTTCTTCGTCTGTTTTTGGAGCGGCGACAGGATGGCTACATGATGTTGTTTGCTTGACCAGTGGAGCTGGGGTTGTGTGTGTGTGTGTGTGTGTGTGTTTGGGGTGGAAATGTAATGTCTGTTTGTTTTGTCTCTGGAGCATGGAGAGGCAGGCAGGCAGACACCCAAAGCTATAGGCGGAGACAGACTAGGCCGATCGTTGACCGTCTGAAGCATTTGGGGAGACTCTGAAAAATTCGGGAACAAATCTGTTCAGTGTGTTCAGCTATGCTGGAAGTGGTCTGAAACATTTGGAGTTGTGAGTACCGTGTCTGCTCAGATTCAACATGCAAAGTCTAAGATGGCTGTGAGCCATCGGAGACTCTAACTTGTTTTAACTAGCTGTGTATGGCGGCATCTTATGTCTGTCATGGTGGGATCTTTTTAATAATAATTGTATTATTTTATTATTATAATTTCAGTTGAAAACCTTCTCATTTTATCCAATACTCATCAATGTTCTATTAAAAGTTCTAGTGGTGGCATATGTCACGAAAGGTAAACATCTCTGTCTGTTTCTAGCTGTCCCATTACTAGCACACGGAGCATCAGGCATTTATCTACTATTTCATCTACAGTTACAGTCATTTTTAAATGCATAAAACATTGCTAACTCTGTATACTTTGTTTTTGCAACTTAAATAATACAGTAGACTGTTGATCACTGAGAACACAATAGTTAGACTACATACATCAATGTGTCAAAATCTGTTTCTATCACACGAGGATGAAATAATGTTAATATAGGCTATGGAGTAAGTGCAGCGTCAGCCTGAAGTTCGTCGCTAGCATAGGAGTCATGACACAATAAGGATAATGCTTGATGTCTGTAGCTAGATACCCAACAAAACATGGACAAAACATGTAACTTAGTTTTGGCAAAACTACACACTGATAATCTAGTTAGATCTGCAGTGTTGCTTGTGGGTGACCCTGCACAATATTGTTAATTAGCCAACTACAGCTAGATGTCCAGTAACGTTTAATGGAGCCAATGTTAGGTAGGCTAATTGATTAAACAGTTTTAGATTTGTTTTAGATAGATTCTTCGTGTTTACCTGTTGTCACATATTCTTAACCAAATTCTATTTTGGAATGTTCCTAAAGTCAGTTATGAAAAACGTCTGTAAACGTTTAATTTGTGTATTTCAAATACATATTTCAATGAAGATTCAACACTTAGTCCACTTCTCTACTTATTAAAAGTAGTTGTTAACCTGCAAGATGGGCTTGAAGAAGAGTTATCGCATCTCGCACAAGTGCAAAACGCACATGTGGGTGTGGAATTGGCAACAGTCAAAGCGGTGTGTCTCAATGCAGATTTTTTGGCGACGGGGAAGACGAGAGGCAACAGAGTGGCTTGCTGTTGGCCTTTGGCTGTTGGAGTCTGGGCGGCCTGAGAGCCACTTAAGAGAGAGTGGAGCAAACAGGGCAGACATCAGGCTGGAGAAGAGGAGGAGGAGGAGTGAAGGAAGAAATGGACAGGAGAGAGCGGAGGGACAGTGCTGGTGGAGAGGAGCAAGGTAATCAACTGTCCAGCTCTTCTAGTGGGGACATGATGGAGAGATGTCATGGATACTATGGAGGGAGAGAGAAGATGAGGGTGAGGGAGGTGAAAGGAGGGAAAAAAGAGGAAGAAAAAGAAGGAGGAGGGAAGAAGAGGAGAGGAAGAGTGGAAAGGAGAAATAAAGTCTGGAGGAGGAGAAGAAGAGTGGAGAAAGGGAATAATGGGGAAGAGGAGCAGCAGAGGAGAGGAATGATGAAGAGCAAGGGGAGAGAGATGTGGAGGGAGGAGGAGACAGTGAGAGAGGGAGGCTAGGAACTGGGACCTGGACGGGGGAGGGCAGAGGGAGGCTAGGAACTGGGACCTGGACGGGGGAGGGCAGAGGGAGAGGCCAGCTGCATGCTCACGGAGAAGTCCACTCCTCTGCTCTCTCTGTCTCTCTCTGTCCCTCTCTTTCTCTCATTTTTATTTATTACCTTTTCCCTGGTGTGTGTTCCCTCCCTCTCCCTTTCACTCCCTACTGTCTCTCCCATACATGCTTTCTCTCTCCCTCTCTCTTACTCACATGCAAACTCCCTCTCTCTCCTTCACACACACACACACACAACCCCCCCCCCCCCACACACACACACACACACATCTTCAGAGCTGATGGTTGTTAGGAAGGGCAGACCACCAAAGTGTCCTGAAAAAGACCCTTCACCAGGCGGCCCTGATAAGAGGCTTGCAGCGGCCCAGCGCGGAGCAAAGCAGAGCTTCTGCAGATGAGTTAGTGCGGAGCTGAACCCCTGACACAGAACAGCCCTCCAGGGAACCACAGGCATTCATAAATATTTAGGCACCAAAGAGCTTTATGGGGTTTGTTGTAAAAGGATTTATGACTCGCTGTGGGTCCGTCCAGCAACTTAGAGGCAGGAGATAGCTGACTTTAATACACAGCTTAGAATGGGAAAGAGAGAAGAGGGGAGGGGAAGAAGAATGGGGGGATGAAAGAAGGAGGGATGGAATGAAGAAGCAGAGAGTGAGAGGAGGGAGAGGAGGAGATGGAAAGAATGAGATGGAGAGTGGAATGATAGATAGAGGGAAAGGAGGAGAAGAAGAAGAAGAAGAAATAGAAGAAGAAGAAGTTAGGAAAGAAGAAGAGTTTCAAGTTGTATGGTCCTTCCTGTATCTGGGTGAGGGATCCAAACAAGCTCTTAACCAGGCTGAAGAACGCAAATAGCGCACGGCCCTGTCAGCCAGCCCACCCCATACCAGCTGGGAAGTAATAACAGGCTATTTACCTGCTGCATGGAGAATGCATTGTGGCACGCAGCACACATGCAGATGGGCCAGGCCTTATATGGAGAATGCTGGAGGTCTCTCTCCTCCTAATGCCCCTGCTGGCATCTCCCACTGGCATCACCATAGTCCAACTGCACTTTTTATACTTTGAAGTCATAATTAATATAATTTCATGGATTGAATTTGATTTGATTTGGTTTGTTTACAACTCAATTTTCTAATTGCTGCTAAAGTGTTGTTGGAAAAAAAATGTTTGGTTAGCTGCTCTGGATAAACTCCTGGGCTAAAATACCATAACCATAACCATCATCAAGGCATAACCATAGCCTTTCCTCAGCGCGTCCCACCACTGGAGCATGTGCAGAAGGAAACCAGACAGATTGTTGACTGACGACGACTCTGTTGCTGGTTTGGAATCGTTGACTTGTTTGGAAAATCTTGGTGTGGGTGTTGATTCATTCCCTCACCACAGGGGACTGGGTCGTCCCAACGTTGGCTTATGCTGTTGGCTGGCTTGAACTCCTTGCTGATGAATAAATGTTATTCCTTCCTCATGTAAGGGTATGTGCTTCCTGGTTGCTCATGAAATGCAACGAATAATCATCAGTTACTTATAAATTCTGCATCACTCAAATCTCTGATTCCAAGGCAGGTGTGTGTGTGAGTGTGTGTGTGATTGAGAGAGACAGAGAGAGTATTTATGCTAGTGTGTTCTATTCATCAGTGTGGTCAGAAATGCAGCTGTGCTGTGCTCTGATATGCTTGTTTGTGGCTTAAAATAAATACATACAAAGAAGAGAAGAGATGAGTGCAATATAACAAGGATATAAAATGAGAGAGACAGTCAGAGAGAGAAAGAAGAGAGAGATCAAAAAGACTGTGTGTGTATGTGTGTGTGTGTGTGTGTGTGTGTGTGTGAGAGAGAGAGAGAGAGGCTATGTAAGTTGCCTTTTTAAGAAGCAAGATACAAAAAGAGATAAAGAGAAAGGAACAACAAGACATAGAAACAAAAGGAAAAAGAGAGAGAGTGTGTGTGTGTGTGTCATGACCCAGTCCAGAGGTTTAGGACAGAAAGGAGAGGGAGAGAGAGAGAGAGTGAGTGTGTGTGTGTGTTCAACAAAAAGTTGAAAGAATTTATTTAGACAAAAATAGTATAATGCACAGAAGAAAGAGTAAACGATGAACGAAGGATCAAAAATAAAAATCCAAAACATAGACAAGGCCTCAAAAATAGGCTTCCAAATATCCCAGCCCTCCTGTCAAGCTCTCACCCGCAGAGGGGCAGAAACGATGGATAACCTGGCCGTGAATGTCTGGCTTGGGCCACAAGCAGCCTGTAGCATGGCAGCAGAAACGTCTCTATACGTCATGATGCCAGGTGCTTTTGAAAGGGCGGAGCCCTAATCACACAAGAGGACCAATTAACAGCTTCCCGCCCACTGAGCCATCTGTAATGAGACTCAAAAACATCAGCACACACACAACACACACAGAGACATAACAGCATGTATGTATATGTGTGTGTGCGTGCATGTGTGTGTGTCTGTGTCTGTGTGTGTGTGTGCACAGTATACAGACACAGACCCAGCACCAGCATACTGAGTGTGATCCTGCCATGTTTTCCTTAAGGAAGACGAGACGTTGGTTTGTTAGGCAACCTTGCCCAGCTTTAGGCTAATTCAGCTCTAATCCTTCCTTAATCACTCTTAATTTTGAATTTGACCCATTAAGACTAGTTGGGGCGATTCATGTACCACACAGATCTTTTAACCAATCTAACCCCACAGACAATTGCCACAGTAATATCCGACGGTCGTGCATCATGGTGGAGCAATGACAAGGAGGAAAGAAGTGGGCTTTTGTCTGTTTTTCATGCATGTCAGTGGGGAGATGGTAAGACGCAATAAAGAAGAGACTATGGCTAGTCTTTGGATATCAGGAAATATGAATTATTGAGCCGTCTGAAGTTGGGGTTTAGGATCGTATCAGATGCTATCTGCATGAGACGTCATTTAATGAAAGAGATTTATCATTTTAATATGTGCATGTCTAAGCCATACACGGAGGGGTAACATGATTGTGGCAGTCCCCGCGGGAGAGCATGCAGGATCTCTGGAGCCAGGAAGTCATGTTATTATTATTCTGTGTTGTTTGTACCCCTGTCACACACACACACACACACACACACACACACACACAGAGAACACCCATTCCAGACATCCTGAGGATTCTGACTGATTCCGCTTGACAGGTGCGGACTTTAGCTCTGTATCAGAACTAATCATTTTGTATGTGTATGTGTAAGTGTGTGTGTGTTTGGGGGAGGGATGCAGGTGTTCACCTACACTACTGCTGAATCATAATCGGAATCATCACCAGGAAGGTGCGTATGTATGTGTCCGTGCGTGTATGTGTGTCTGGAGGTGGGTGACAGGTGCTGTTCACCTGCTCTGCAGCAGAACCATCTTCAATTAGCAGTGTGACTGATTGGGGGGGGCTGAATTATCCTTTGCATTTCTTGTAGTGCACACACATACACACACATTCCTCAATCTTGGCTGTGATGTAGATTCACTGCCAACACCCCCATCTCAAGCATCACACACCATCCGAAGCCCCCCGCCCCAACCGTTTCTCCATTACCCATGATGCCATTTGGCAGGCTGGTCTGGTCTCTTCCTCCTCACAGACTGCTGTGTGTTCTCAGCCCATCTGCCCTGTCCTCCCGCCATATTCACACACACACACACACACACACACACACACACACACACACACACACATTGCTTGGGCTCACTGCCATCCCTCTAACTAGCAAAGGGTGTGGGTTTGTGTGTGTATGTGTCAGAGAGGGAGCGAGAGAGACAGAGAGTGAGCATGTGCGAGTGTGGGAGAGTGTGTATGCATGTGTGTGTCAGAGGATACTGTGAGTAGGTGATGTGTGTGAGTGTGTGTGGGTCACAGGTCTGCTCCGTCACAGATTGCCCAGAGATCAGGGATCCTCATTATCCTGTTAACTGTGCATTTATCAGACAAGACAGAGGGGCAGGAGTGACTCGGCCGTCATTAAGCTTTAATGGGGAGCAGCGAAACGAGGGGGAGAGAGAGAGAGAGAGAGGCAGTTTAAAGGAGGACAAAAAAAGAAAAAAGAGAGTGATAGAGAGGCGGAGAAACATAGGATGATAAAAAAAGAGTGGCAGAACCAGAAGCCATGTTCTCTTTTTAATGTCTCAGATGGCCCTGACAGGATAACTAAAAAGGAAGCATAGAAAAGAGAGAGAGAGAGAGAAGACATTTTCAAAAAGATCTGGCTTCCTCACTTAGAGTCTGTTAGCTACAGCCATTCCATAGCAACCACAGGGTCGCTAGGGCCACTGCTAATTGGTTCTACAGGGTTTTGAATAACAATGAGCACCGGCCCAATTACTAAGCCTCCGAGTACCACAGATGAGAGGAGGGTGTGTGTGTGTGTGTGTGTGTGTGTGTGTGTGTGTGTAGACATAGAAAAAAAGGGGGAGAGAAAGGGAGGCAGAGAGGAGGGAGAGGGTATTTCCTCTCTCTCTCTCTCTCTATCTATCTATCTATATCTCACATACTTGCTTCCTTTATCTCTGTGCTCTTCCCACTCTCTCTCTCTCTTTCTCTGTGTCCTTGTCTCTATCTCTATCTATTAATGAGTTTTCCCAATCAGTGTTGGCATATTTCTTTTAGGAAGCCTGCACATTACTTTAGGAAAATCACACACACACACACACACACACACACACACTCAGATACATATAACCACAAACGTCTGCACACACACACATGCTCTCATCGCAATGTGCCAGATTCTTCCCTTTCCACTGGTAGTGGGAGCTTGTGCATCTGTCAGTGATATACTTTTAAGGTTCCTTTCATGTTGCCTGCAGTTAAATGAGTCCTCATTAGCATCGCTCCTTAATTGGTCGTTACATGGCCTTTAGGGAGACTCGGGATTCGGGCGTCACATGAAAGCAGGACTGTTCAGGAATCGCAGGGCCAAAGTGGACCTAACAGAGCTGCTTTGGTGGTGGCGCTGGTGGGACCCAGGGTGGGTACCAAGCCCATAATGCTGTGCTGTTGGTCCTCTAGTGGCGGACATTACACCTACTACTCGCTTAGCTTTACACACACACACACACACACACACACACACACACACACACACACACACACACACAGTGCTGCTGAGAGGTTGTGTGTGCGTCATGAGGGAAATATCTGGGCTGTAAATTTGGCTAATGACCAGTGAGGCCCTTGGAGTTTGACACCTATAAACGTGTGAGAATGGAACCCAGTGTGGTGTCATTTCCTCTGGAATTCCATTTATGGCTGTGCGAGGAGCTCGGAATTGCCGCCTGCCGGATGGCCAGAATTCTGGAATGTTCTCTGATAATAGACCTGTGGGGCTAAGTCTTGAGCAGCCCTGAGTAAATATATACACACACACATACACACACATACACACACTCTTAAATACTCCTACAAATATGAATACATACAGACACACACACACCCCCCCACACACACACATACACACACACACACACACAGACTAAATGGACCTGTTTGTTGTCAAAGGATGTTTTTATTCAGTGTAATTCAGGAAGAGCAGTGACTTGTCTCAAATACTAAGACCTGTAATCCTGCCACACACAAAACACAGCGTCAATTACAAAACTGTCTTGGACTATAAGAGAAAAAATTCTCCAGATAGGAAGCCCTGTCTGACATTGTAAGATTCATCCCATCTGTACTAACAAGAGTTGCTTTTTACACAGGCGACGCAGTGAAAGTGTTCTCTGGTTTTCCATCTCTCTCGAAGGTTTCCCCTGGCCTGCTGTCTTTGCCCTTGAACTGTGGCTTGCTCACATTTAGTCCGCCAGTGAGAATTTAATTTGATCCTCCCGTTTAAATAATCTGCTCTACATTCATGAGTTCCCATTGAGCGGCGGGCGCTCCGGCGGGTGTTCATCTTTTTCAATAAGCCGCACACAAGCCGTCATTAGACAGTGAGCTCAGCGGCACCCGTGCGGTCGTTGATGGTGCCGCCACTGCTCAAGGGCTGCAAATTGGAAATGGGACTTAAAAATGGTTTGAAATAGACACTTCATATTCACCTAAGCCCCCCGAACAGGCTGTCAAGCACAGAGAGTGAGAGAGAGAGAGGGAGAGAGAGAGGGAGAGAGAGTAAAAGAGAGAAGAACTGTAAGTGTGGGAGTGAGAAGTGGGGAGAGAGAGATAAGAGGGGGTGAAAAAGACATGCAATGAGAAAAAAACATTTTTATAATATAGCATATATAAGACAAAGAGAGGGAGAGAGACAGAGAGAGAATGAGGGAGAGGGAGAGAGAGAGAAAGAGAGACAGTGAGAGCATGCACTTTTTACGCGTGTTGTACTAGAGCATAGAAGAGAGAAGGAGAGAGAGGGAGAGAGGAAGTGAGAGAGAGAGAGAGAGTACATGTGCTATTCTGCTGCACTTGAGCATATGAGAGAGAGGGAAGGAGGGAGGGAGAGAGAGAGAGAGAGAAAGAGAGTTCATGCACTATTCACATCTGCTGCACTTGAGCATTGATGAGCTGAATCCTATTAATTGCATGAAGCACACTGTCTCTCTCTCTGACCTTTTGAAAGTCATGCTGCACTCTCGTTCAACACAAGGTTAATATGCCACCCTCACTTTTTTTGCCCTATCTGAATGGATGTGTGTGTGTGTGCGCACGTGTGTGTGTGTGTGTGTGTCTGTGTCTGCGTGTATGTGTGTGTGTGTGCATTTCTGTTTCCTCTGGCTTCATTTTCAGTTGTTTGGTGCGTGTGTGTGTAATTATTCTGTATACAATATGTATGAGTGTGTGTGTCTGTGTATAAATGCTCATTAGCCACACCAATATGGTGCTTGAGAAGAAGGTCATGTATGTGTATATGTGTGTGTGTATGTGTTTGTGTGTGTTTCTATGCCTATGTGTAGGTGGGTCTTGTGACTCACTCCTTGTGTGTGTGTGTTTATGTGTGTGTGTGTGTGTGCATGTGCTTGTGTATGTGTCTGTCTGTGTGTGCATGTGTATGTGTGTGTGTGTGTGTGTGCATGTGCATGTGTATGTGTATGTGTATGTGTGTGTGTGCATGTGTGTGTGTGTGTGTGTGATGAGATGAGGCAGGTGCTCATTGTCTCGCCCTCAGACAGGGATCAGTGGGACTGGAGTGCCGTTAAGCTGAAGAGCCTCATACATGTTTAATTTGTGAATACTCATTAGCCGCAAATGCCACTGAGAGCTGAGCTGCCTCTGCCTCTGTGTGTGTGTCTCGTAACACACCAGACAAACAAGCACCGTGTGGTGTCATACATGCTTGACACACTCACTCACACACACACACACACACACACACACACACACACTGTCTCTGCTAGCCTTGCTGTGCTGTGTTCCCATTGACATCTCATTTGGGTTGCATTTGATTTCTTCTCTCTCATGTTGTGATTCTGCATCTGATGTCAACACACCCTATAAACCCACAGTTAACCTCTGCACACCCAGAAAGCTCGTAAAGCCCACCGTTTAAGACACAAACGCTTCACTCTCCCTGTTTAGCCCGATTAAAGGAGGCTCTCGCTGTGATTGCAAAAGTTCTAGTATGTGTGTGTTTAGGGGAGGGGTGGGTGGGTTAAAAAAACATAATCTGCATATATGCAAACTGTACGCTGGTCTGCAGCTGTGCTCGCTCACTCACGGAGGAGTTTATCGTTATTTCACATTTATTTTGTCAGGCTAATTAGCTAATTAATTCTGTTGTTTTGATTGTCATGTTTACCGTTTGCTTTGTGACTGCCTAATCCTGCTCTATTTGTCTGTTTGAAGAAGGAGACGTCTCACTGAATTATTCATATGTGTGTGTGTTTGTGTGTGTGTGTGTGTCTATGTGTATGTGTATTAATGCCGCTTTGTTCACTGCTGAGATGCTCCAGCCGTTTACATGATGAAGGTGTCGGAGAAATTCTCCCTCCCTCCCTTTCTCTCTATCTCTCTTTCTCACACACACACACACAGACACACACACATACACACACAAATCACAGTCTCCATCTCTCTTTCTCACTTCATTTCTCTCTCACTTGCTCCTTCCTTCTCCCCTATCCTCTCTCTCTCTTTCTTTCAATCTCTTTTTCCCTCCCACTCCTACTCTTTTCTTCTACTCCCTTTCTTTTGGTGCCTGCGGCAGTGCATGGGGACGGGCTTGATGTGTATGTGTGTGTGTGTGTGTGTGTGTGTGTAAAAATGAATTTCACAAAGCTTACAAGGTTCACCTTAAACACAGCCGTGGAAAGAGGAAGGGGAGGGGGAGGGGCTCAGGGGGAGAACATGGTTGCCTTCATGCATTCAAAGTCCTCCATCTGTTTTAACTGCAGTACACAGAGCAAAGGGGTGAAATCTGTGTGTGTGTGTGTGTGTGTGTGTGTGTATATGTGTGTGTGTGTGTGTGTGTGTGTGTGTGTGTGTGTGTGTGTGTGTGGAGGGGTGCATCGTAGGGCATGCTGTCTCCTGGTATCAGCTCTGAGTGTCTTCACCCAACACTACAAGGCACTGGGTCTCAATTAAGCTTCTCTGATGCTATTCAACTACTAGCTCCCACAGACACACATACACACACACACACACGACTGAGCACCAGCCGTGACTGTTCTGTTCTACTAAAGTGCCGGTTCCCTTTGCATTTCTTCTTTGTTCCTTAGAGGAACAGAGAACTCTGGGCCTGTTGCAAGGTGAGATGTTTCCCTCTGTACAGGCTCCTCCACTGTGTGTTTGTGTGTTTGTGTGTGTGTGTGTATGTGAGTGTGTTTATGTGTGTTTGTTTATCTGTGTTTGTGTGTGTATGTGAGAGTGTATCTATGTGTGTGTGTGTTTATGTGTGTTTGTGTGTGTATGTGAGAGTGTATCTGTGTGTATGTGTGTGTATGTGTTTATGTGTGCGTGTATGTGTGTGTGGTAAGGTAGCAGTGACACCCAGGTGGTCCTTCATCTCCTCCACTTCATTTGAGGTTAAGACAATGAGAAGAGGAGGGGAGACTAAGATGGGAGATGTGTTTGTACGTGTATCTGTGTGTGTGTGTGTGTGTGTGTTTGTACGTGCATTTGTGTGTGTGTGTGTGTTTGTGTTTGAGTGAGTGCACTTTTTTCAAAAGGGAGGTTTAGATGGATTTGATTCCTCAGGGATGCGTGTTAGTGTATACATGTGTGTTTGTGTGTGTTTGTGTGTGTGTGTGTGCATGCGTGCACTGATAAAAATGCTGCCAGGGCACTGAGCTCATTTGTAAACACTACAAACACACACACACACACACACGCACTCACACGCACCATCATAGCCACATAAATATAGACATACATATAGACATACACACACAACACTGGCATAAACACACACACTTACACACACACACTTACACACATCACGCACATGCTTGAAGGCACTCTCAGGTAGGCTTGCGCAGAACACGTGCATCCAGAAAGACACACACACACACACACACACACACACACAAACATTCATCACACATTGCAGACACACAC
>JAIFZK010000007.1:21107500-21120000 GCA_027481765.1 Tenualosa thibaudeaui
ACACACACACACATGCCCCAGCCTCTGGAGGTGAGGAGGCACATCATCCAGTTCACTGGTTGGTCCCTCGGCTAGCTCGCACCACACTCCATCACCATGGAAACGGAGCGTGCAGGTACTGCGCTTTAGCAGGGAGTCATAGTGAGCTCCCTGATGGAGTTAGACACCTTCTCTCTCTCTATCTCTTCCTCTCTCTCTCTCCCTCTCCAGTCCTGCCTTTTATTCTCTCCCCTCTCCATTGTTCTTTCTCTCTTTTCTCTTTTATTTTTTTCCTTCCCCTCTCCTCATCTTTAGATAAAAATGACCTCAGAAACTTTGTTTACAAGGACATGTTTACATTCTCTCTCTCCCTCTTTCACACACACACCCGTACACACACACACACACATGCACACACACACACACACACACACACACACACACACACACACACACACACACACACACACACACTCTCCCCACAAAAACTCCCAAGGCCTCCAAATAAAGACAAAACAAAACATTCTTTTATCTTATTAGGCTTTTATCTCTTACCATTGCGAAACTCTTGTATTCCTTTTAACTGTGTCAAGTCTTCAACTTGTTCGATTCAGTGATACACTGCATTTATGATTTATGCGCTCTTCCAGGTCTGCAGAGATCACTCTGATGAGTAACTAAACACGTAATTAAATATTACTTCTTGAGCTTGAAACACAAATGCACCTGCTTTGATTTCCTCCACAGATGCAGAAACACCATTACTGTAACAAAACAATGGCAGGCAGCACACATGGTGTTTTGGTAATTAATTGCAAAAGAAACAGAGCTCCTGGGGTGTGAGAGATAGGGTAGAGAGAGAGTGTGTGTATGTGTGTGTCTCTGTGTGAGTGTGTGCGTATGTGTGTGTGTGATGTTCTGATACAGTGTGTGCGTGTGTGTGGGGGCCTTTAATGCTTTTAAATGAATGTGTGAGCACATCAAAGAGTGACAAGATAAGGCACTGCAGTAATTACACACCAGGGAGGGATGGAGGGATGAGTGTGTGTGTGTAAGAGAGAGAGAGTGTGTGTTTGTATGTGTTTGTGTGTGTGTGTGTGTGTGTGTGTGTGTGCCCAGTCCCTGCAACTCTCTCTTTTGCTTTTCTCATCAGTACCCATCTCTATTTCCCTCTCACACACTCCCAGTTTTTCTATATCTTCCCACTCTCTTCTCTCTCTCTTTCCTTCTCTGTCATTCTCTCTCTCTCTCCCTCACTCTCTTTGTGTATCTCAGATGTGTGTGATACACACCCCTGTGCAAGTGTTTGTGTTTACCTGTGATGGGAGCAGGTGTGCCTACTCTCTCAGGTGTGGCTCAGGTGAAGTGGGTGTGAGAAACCCCCCTCCCGTCTCCTGGATACCCCCTCCCCCTTCCTCTTTCCTCAACCTTTCCTCAACCTTTCTTTTCCCTGATGCCGGGAAAATTAATTTGCTCCAAATAATTCCAGTCTTATCAGCCTGATCAACCATTAAACTCATTTCTGAATGGGATCTAGGGGATTTTGACGGTTTGGTTGGTGGGTTGTTTTGCTTCTATTTTTTTAGCTGGACGAGTGCAGTTTTTTTTTTTGCATCTCTATAATAGTCGAGAAGACCAAAAGGACCTTTTCAAGATATGTAATATGTTCAGGGTTCTTGTACACAGTCTTTCTCATACACACAAAATCATCCACATACACCTCTCTCTCTCTTTCTCACTCTCTCTCTCTTCACACGTACGTACGCACACACGCACGGATGCACGCCCGCAAATGCATGCACATGCACACATTATACTTTGTGTCTGCCTCTCATATAGACAGACAGGCATAATCATGAACTCACACACCCAAAACACACACATCTTTATTCAGTCTCACGCCGTTGCTCTCTCTCTCTCTTTCTCTCACGCACACACACTCACATACACATACACTCACAAAAGTACACAGACCCATGCGCACACAGTCAAACAGTGCTAAACCCAATGCTGAGTCTTGACCTCATTGTGTCAGGGTTCAAAGGTCACGATTTAGGCATCTGATCCTTTTTGCCTTTGATGAGGCACGCACTAAAGCCCAGGAAAAAAATTCCCAGAAACCCAAGAATGTGTCGCCCCGAGCTCCTACCCTGGCTTTGTCGCATCACGGTGACCCTGCCATCACCTCCCCACGAAGCCCTCTGTTGTCTTAGAGGTCAGAGCCTGTGACCTTTGACCTTTAAGCAAGACACACAGGTCCAGAGCTGGCCTATTGGATGTTTTCATGCTTGCATGCTGCACTGGAAAGGCCCATTATGACTGGCTCCATCATGTGAGGGTCAGAGTATTTGTGCCTCAGACACACACACACACACACACACACACACAGGCTGACTGACTCCATCATGAAAGGGTCAGACACTATTTGTGCCTGAGATTCTGTCTGTGTTCACAGAGGGGTGGGAACCTAAGAGAGGGGCAGAGGTGCCATCTCCCTCCATCCCTTTCACCATACATGCTCACACACACACACACACACACATACCTTTGACCCAAAGTGGGGCCTTTATGCTCTGCTGTTTGTGGTTGACACTAGGTAGTGATTGTGTAATGTGTGTGTGTGTGTGTGTGGGGGGGGGGGGGGTTAGGGGGGGTAAAGGTTCTTGCTGTGTAGACAGCTGTGATGGACTCTTTTCCGCCCTCTGTGCTTGCCCAAGCTCATCAAGGGTGGCAGGAAGGATCACTGTTGTTTCTCTCTCTCCTTCCTTCTCTTTCCCTCTCTCCTAATCTCACACCCTCCCTCCCTCTCTCTCTCTCTTCCCCCCCTCTCCCTCCCTGCCTTGCCTACTCTCACTTTTTCACCCATTGATCCTGTTTCTCTTCCAGTCCCCCTCCCTCTCTCTATTTCCCTTCTCTCTCTCTCTCTCTCCCTCTCTCCTCTCTCTCTCTTCCTCCTCTTCTCTGTTGTCTTCAGGCCAGGCTGAAAGAGAGGGAGTGAGGGAGAGTGAGAGAGAGAGAGAGAGACTCCTCTGTAAGGAGTTTTTCTCTGTGCTCCAAACTGCTTGTCTGATTAAAGGCTGATCAATACTTGGCTTCTCCTTCCTGCTGGCAGAGGAAATGATGCGATCCTTGGCACTGTGACATTGACAGGACCCTGGGGGGGGTATCAGCCTGAGTTCAGCCTCTCCAATTTACTCTCTGTGCCTGCTCTGCTGTGTCACTGTTAAACTGCTGGCAAAGAGGAAAGGAGAAGGAGAAAGAGAGAGAGAGAGAGATAGATAGATACAGAGAGAGAGAGGAAGTGGACGGGAGAAAGAAAAGAGCAGAAACTCAATTCTTTCAAGCGGTCGACAAACGTCTGCATAATTGACTATTTTCATTGTAATGACTAAAACGACTCTCTTCCGAAGGGCCGCGATGCCAGTGTAATCATCAGAAATATGAAACTCTCTCCCTCTCTGTCTGGTGTCCATTATAGATGTGCTTTATTGGCATCAATCAGCCCTCTTTCCACATAGGGAGCAGGTCAGGGGCTAAGTGATCCTCTTAACAGCACACTCACACAAGTTAACTATTTGCCTGCACTGAAGCACTGTGATTATTGGTGCTTTAGTGCTGTGGCCATACTCACCAATAGGGTGTTAATGATAGGTCAATGGGGGCGATGTCATTATGGCACATTCATGGGGACCCATGCTAAGTGATTAGCAATTGTGTGGAGCGTCATCAAATTTGTCTGGGAAAATAAGGTTGGAGCTGTCATCTCTGGAAGTGGGTGTGTGGTTCTGTGACTATGATTTCTTTTTGCAGTTGTTTCTTTGTGTTAGAGAAGTGTGTGTGTGTCTTTGAGTGTGTGTGTGTGTGTGTGTGTGTGTGTGTTTGTGTGTGTCTGTGTTTGTGTCTGCGTGTGTTTGTGAGTGTGTGAATATGTGTGTCTGTGTGTGTGTGTGTTTGTGTGTGTGTCTGTGTTTGTGTCTGTGTGTGTGTGTGTGTGTTTTTCTGAGTGTGTGTATACGTGTGTGTGTGTCTGTGTGTCTGCAGGTCAGAGCACTTATCTCCCCTTCAGGGGTGCAGTGGCTCTATACCAGCACCATTATTTACGGCTGGAGCAGCATCTCTCACTCTTAATCTATCTCTCCTTCAATCTCCCTCCCTCTCTCTCTCTCCCTCTATTTCTCTCTCCATCTCTCTCTCTATCTATCTCTCCATTTATCTCACTCACTCACTCAATCACTTTGTCTCCTCTCTGTCTTCTTCACCTTATCTCATCCCCCTTTCCTTCCCTCCTCTCTCTCTTTCTGTCTATATTTCTGCCTTTCTCTTGCCATCTCCCTTACCCTCCTCCTCTCTAGCCCCCCTTCCCTCTCGTTCTCAGCCTCCCAGTTGGCGGTGGTGGTATTGAGCGATGTTATTGTCTCTCTGGCCGTTTCCTTGTTTGAGAGGGAGGGAAGGTGTGGTTTGTGTGTGTGTGTGTGTGCGGGGGGTGGACTGGGTGCTTCTGGCTGGCTGGCAGGCTGGCTGTTGTTATTGATTCCGAGGAGAGAGATTGTGGCCCTGGGTAAGTGCTCCTCTGAGCCCCCTGCTATATTAAGCCATCCCTTCTGCACCTCTGACAGCAGTCCTTAGCCCCCCTCCCCTCACACACACACACACACACACACACACAATGCTCCATAACCAGACTAGCGACCAGCCGCTCTCACATGTTAATTGATCCAATCACCAAACATGGAGCAGAGCAGAAGCAGTATATGTGTGTATGCATGTGTTTGTGTGTTGAGATGGGAAAGGAAGAGTTGATGGAGGGAGGGAAGGCAGACTGGTGTGTGTGTGTGTGTGTTTGTGTGTGTGTGTGTGTGTGTGTTTGTGTGTGTATATGTATGTGTGTGTGTGTGTATGTGTGCGTGTGTGTGTGTTTGTGTGCGAGGATTTACGGTGATATTCAGTGCTTGTAGAGTTATCTGAAATGAGAAAGACACCTAATGAGGTAAGGAGGGGCCCAGAGCGACTGCCCCACCATCCCGCCGTCTCCACAGCGATGAAGAAGAAAAAGTTAATAAATTTGATTGGTGAGTAAATTCGACTTGCTGAGGTGCGCTAATGAGCTGCCTGCCTCCTTAGGCGTGACGGAGGTACGAGACACGACAAAATGAGACGAGTAAAAGTTTGCCTATTTTTTGCTCTCTTTCTGCAGTTTTTCCTCTCTTTCTGCACTCTCTCTCTCTCTCTCGAACTGCTGTCTCTTCTGAGACTAAGCAGGTGCAGGGGATGGAGGAAGACGGAGAATGTGTGCGTGTGTGTGTGTGTGTGTGCGTGTGTGTGTGTGTGCAGGAGATAGGGAGTGACAGTAGATGGCAGTAATCGTCGTCAGGATTTCTGTCACAGACCAGCGGAGCACAACACAGCAAGCAGAAATGTTTGCAGTTTAGGACAGTTTAATACTAAAAAGCATCTGGCCCATCACCGCCTAATCACAAACATAATCCAGTAAGGTCTGATAAGCATATTTATTTGCGTATTATGCGTGTGTGTGTGTTTGTATATATACGTGCATGCATGCATGTGTGTATGTGAATGACAGTGTCTGTGTGTGTGTGAGAGTATGTGTGCATGTGCATGCGTGTATGCTTGTGTGTGTGTGTGTGTGCGCACGGTTGTGTGTGTGTGTGTGTGTATGAAACAGGAGTTATGGTCCTGTTATGACTGCCTGCCCTCAGTAGCCTTTTTTGAAATCATTCAGAGTAAATGGCCCATTCTCTCTCTCTGTCTATCTTTCTCTCTCTCTCCTCCACTCCCCTGTTCCCTCCTTCTCTATGTTATTGATTGCTGGCAGCCTTGCGTGTTCATCACAGCAGTCTGTGGGAGTGAGTAGAAGGAGGGCATGGGGGAGGCAGGCAAAAGACATTAATGAGAGCAGAGAGAAAAAAAGAGAGGGAGAAAGAGGGGGGGGGAGGGACACACACACACACAGCTTATTGTCTGAGGATAGTGTGTGAGTGTATGTGTGTGTGTGTGTGTGTGTGTGTGTGTGTGTGTGTGTGATAAAAGGACCTGTTAGAAGAGTGCACCACCAGTCTTCAGGTTGCATCTGCTGCCTGGGCATCCTATTTCCCACATCCTATTTACATATTTCTCAGACCTGGGTAGGCCATTTGTGTGTGTATGTGTGTGTGTGTGTGTGTGTGTGTGTGTGTTTTTTCCTCCCTCTCCCCTCTCAGGTTTCTGTGCGGAAGTGGCCATGTGTCGCCCCGGCAGCATCTCCATCCCAGAATGCTAATCTGCTAATGGAGGGAGAAGAAGGCTCAAGTTACCCCCCACCACACATACACACACACACACACACACACACACCTCCCCCTCCCCTACACAGCTAATTGTTATTAATTACCTGTGACCATGACACTGCATGCGTATCTGCAATGTCTCAAGTTTGCAGCCTTGCCTTTATCAGCGCCCATGACCCCACTGTTCTTCACCTACCTGCGACCTGGCAGCATTGAAAAGTAATAGCCATCCCCAAACACACACACACACACACACGCACACACACACACATACACACACACAAACACAGGCATGCACATACACGTGCATACAAACACACACACACACACACACACACACATACACACACACAAACACACACACACACACACACACAAACACACAGGCATGCACATACACGTGCGTACAAACACACACATACACACAATGTTTTCTCCCTCCTTGGATTACTGCCAGGCGAAGGCGTTATTATCATTATCAGTGAGGGTGGGGGAGGGGGGGGTAAATGTCATTATTGCAGGCAGCATACTTCTCCTGGGAATCGAAGTCTGCCCCTTTAATTTCCCTAACAGCCTGGGAAAATGTTTTGTTGCATCACTACCCCCGGTTTGGTTCGCTTCGAAAAAAAAGAAAAGAAAAAATGCAACGCGCTGCTTTGCAATTAACGACATAGATCATTTACATAGTCACACAGCTAATTTTCATAATGTTCCCTTCATTATCAGAGGAAGAAATTAACCCAGGAATTTATTTACATACACACTGCAAACGGTAACAGTGCGCTAATTGGCTGATAGATGATTAATAAGCTTACAGCAGACGCTAATGAATCATGCCCTGGCTGTTTGGAAGGTGCTTGCGCTGGGTGCCAGTGTTTTGGCTGCTTAATTAGCTCGATAATTATGTACTTGTTGCGTTTGCTTTCAAGCAAATACAATCAAACATTGAAAAGATTAGAGTGGATTGTATTAGCGCAGAGAGCTAGTCTTAGTGTTCTCACTGGAAGAGCTGAAGGACAGCCTGGGGGTGGGGGGGGGGGGGGGGGGGGTGGGGGCTGGTACGCCTGTGTGTCGGTGTGTGTGTGTATGCATGTGTGTATGTGTATGGATGCATGCAAGTGTGTCTGCGTGTGAATGCTAGTGGGTAGGTGGTGGTACTGTGAGTGTAAGTGTGAATACTAAGTGGGTGTGAGTGTGTGTATGTTTGTGTGTGTGTGTGTGTGTGTGTGTGGTTGGGGGGGGTCATTTGGGGTTGGTAATAATATGAGTATGTAATAATTTCTCTATCAACTAGAAACACTTGCCAAATTAGTTTTAAGATTAAGATTTAGTTCCTATTACTTAGATCTAAAAATTTTGATTGTATTAAATGTTATTAAACCTTATCAATCAAGTTATTTGGACAATAACGCAATATTACTGCACTCTAAGCAACTTACAGCATACAGTACATGGCAGAGGTGGTCTGGGAGAATTTCACAGTTCCACCTCTACTACAAGTGCAAATGTGTGTGTGTGTATGTGTGTGTGTGAGAGTGTGTGTTTGTGTGTGTGTGTGCACCTGCAACCTTCAGCACTTTCCACTGGGCGCCAGGGAACAAGCGAAAATAAAAAAAAACCTCACACTTGCCTCAGAAAGCATTTTTTGATGATAGCATTTGGTCTCTTTTCAAATGTGGCAGCTTTGAATGATTGCAAGTCCCCCCCCATCCCCCCCACCACCACTCTTCCTCTCCTTCTCTCCTTTTCTCTACCCTTTCTTTTCTTCTCTCTAATGTCTTTTTCTCTATCTCCGTCTTCACCTCTTGTCTACACCCTCCTCTCTCTCTCTCTATCTCTCTCTAGCTCTATCTCCCTTTCTCTCTCTTACAATGAATCAGGCTGTGTTAAAACCCTCTTTAGCCCAGTCTCTCAGTCCCTTGGTCCACAGATGCCTCTAACACGTGCCTGCAGCAGCACTGAGCCCGGAGAGGATTCTTGCACATTTCTACATGAGGGTTTCAGACAAACAAGCATATAAACTTTTTTACTCAGTGAATAAATGTTTACTAAAGTAAAAAAGCAGCAAAAAATCCCCACTTGCACACCTGTGTAGGCCTATATCATGCAGGTGTAATTGGTTTTGTCAGTATGTATTAAAAAATATAGATGATGCAGTTGTTTTCTTTTCTCCTTTTGTGTCAGTGTTTACTTTAGATAGATACACACACACACACACACACACACACACACACACACATACAAATGCATGGGATGGGGACTTGATCTGCATAAGATGTTGTATAGGACTTCTATCTTTGACTACTTGATCTAGTTCAATAGTGTTTATGTGTTCATCTATGAGATATGTGTTGTATATTTACACTGTACACAGGCTTTACTGTAAGCTTCTTGTGCAGCACAGCACAGCACAGCACAGCACACAGGAACTAATCACAGCCAGTTTAAGCGCCTATCTCTGCTAGTGTGACTCAGTACTGTTCAAATAAGATCAGGGATTTCTGCTCTGCCACAAAACAATTTTATGTGGCCTCTATGAGATGAGAGAGAGAGCGAGCGAGAGAGAGAGAGTGTCTGTCTGTGTGTGTGCATGTGTGTGTGTGTGTGAGAGAGAGAGAGAAAGAGAGAAAGCAAAAGAGAGAGAGAGAAAGAGAGGGAGCGTGTGTATGTGAGTGGGTGACTGAAAGAGAGGGAGAGCGGGAGAGAGAGTGCGTGTATGCGCGTGTGTGTGTGTGTGTGTGTGTGTGTGTGTGTGTGTGTGAACAGGGATCCCTAGCTGTAAAACCCAGCTTGGCCCTGGTGGAGAGCCATTAGAAAAGCTGTGCCTCATACATATTTCATGCAAATCCTCCTTTTTATCTGGCCCCCAGCTTGAAGTGAGGAAGCGCATTGATCTGCCGTCATAATCACAGATTAAAGCTAGCTCTCCCCAAACAATTCGCTGATTAAAGCGCTGTTTACATGCCTGGCTCACACCACCACCACCACCACAGCGGCGATCCCCATTTTCACACAGGCCTTGGAGACATGCGGGCAGCACTACAGAAGCCTGCCTCTGCCTTTGACTTTGACTAACAGTGCTCTCACTAAGGAAGGAGGTTGGAAGGGAAGATCTTTGCAGCATCTTCTGTTTCGTTTCATTAGTTCCCATTTGGCCGAAGTCTACAAAACGGCCCTCATGCAATATTAAACACAGCAAAAAATCCTCCAGGAACCATGCATGAAGAGACAGGAAAAAGATTCAAAAGAAAAGAAAAGAAAGAAAGAAAAATGTAAAAAGAAACCCTTGTTTTTCTTGGGTTTCCAGCCATGGTTTCCAGTTACTTATCTCCTCTGTTCTGAGCTATCTTCTAACAAGGACAGAAAAACAACAAAAGCAAAGGCGCTGCATGACTCTCCCCTGTACTCCCTCTCCCCTCCAATACAAACACACACACACACACACACACACACACTTTCCCTGGAGTATCAATCAGTTGTAGAAGCTTTTCTCTCCACCTCCGCTCCTCTGAGAGGCGATAACAACCCTGGGTGACACCATTACAGGCCCAGTGATGGAACAGGAGCAGAGAATCTCTCTGAGTGGTGATTTTCATGGTCCAGCTCATGTTCGTGTTGGTGGTCGTGTTTGAGTTTGTGAGAGTGATTGTGTGATGAAAGCTTCAGAACCAAGACTTCATCATGGCCATGCCAAGACTTGGAGAATAATCAGGAAATGGTCTGCTCAGCTGACTGACATGTGTGATTATTAATCAATACCATGTACTGTACATACCCACTGACCTGTTTATTTATATATGTTTATATATATTGTATGCACTCACTGTATGATATGCTGCATTAATTAATAGTTCATTAAATAGTCCCAATATTAATCATTATTAATTATAATTTAATTATGTTAATTTAATTATATTAATATTCTATTAGCATGGATACATTGTTTAATAAAATATATATTTAACTAGAATTAATATGCATTGTTGTTGTTGTTATTATTATTAGTAGTATTTACATATGTCTTTCTTTCTTTTTTTCTTGTTTGTGTCATTGTTGTTGCTGCTGCTGTTCTTGTCATTGTTGATATTAATGTAATACAGCATCCTCATCCAATCTCCCCTTGCTCCAGTCAAACTCACACTGGTCAGGTTTGTATGGGAGAGATGAATATGATCAGTCTAGCTGTGGTGTAGTGCACCACATGCAGCCATTACACAGTGCCTCCTCCTGCAGGCCAATAACTATTGAAAATAGGCTTCCCTCTGGCTTCCTGTCAAAGGCCTGTCTGTGCGTCTCTTAACGACAGCTGAATTTTATCTTAATTACGTAGAGGGATCAGCCAAGCCTGGGATTCAGTAGACTCAGTAGCACCGCAGACTGGGTGCCAACTACAGAGAGAAAGAGAGAAAGAGAGGGAGAGAGGGAGGGAGAGAGAGAGAAAGGAAGAGAGGGAGGGATATAGGGAGAGAAAGAGAGAGAGGGAAAAAGGAGGGATAGAGAAGGAAGGAGGGAGCTATAGATAAAGAGTTAAGAGGACATTGAAAAAGAAAGGATAGAGTAAGAGGGGAGGGGAGGGAGATGGAGTGTAAGACAGAGAGAAAGAGCCGTAGCCATAACAAAAAAGAAATGGAATAGAAGCGATTGAAAAAAGAAAACAGGAAAAAAACTCCCCCCAAAAACCCCTAGCTTTAGCAGCCTTCCAATTTCTCCCTTTGACGGTGGTCTGCTGGGGAGATGGATGGTGTGTGTGTGTATGTGTGTGTGTCTGTGTGTATGTGTGTGTGTGTGTGTATGCATGAATGTGAGTGTGTGTATTTCAGTGTGTGTGTGTGTGTGTGTGTATGTGTATGCACGAATGCGAGTGTGTGTGTATGAATGAGTGTGTATTTCAGTGTGTGTGGGTAGCTCGAGCTGTGTTCTGTCTGTGGCTGATGAGATTACAGGGCGTCGGGAGACCATCCCTCCTCATGTTGCTCTGCAGCCGTACTCCCAGCCTGGCAATTACACCCAGGATCATATAACGTATGGCTCACATCTTACCTACACACACACACACACACACACACACACACACACACACACACAGAAACACACATACACACTTACAGACACACATTCAGTCATTGTCTCAAACACACACACTCAGACACACACACACACACATTTGTGTTTTGTCTGAAGTGTGGATGAAGAAGTGCCATAATATAAAAGATTACATAATAAGCAATTTGCATCTCTCACATCACTCTTCTGTCCTCTCTCAGAAACCTGCTTGTGCTGCCCCTCCCTCTCTTTCTATCACTCCCCCTCTCCTTTTCTCTTTCTCATCCTCTCTGCTCTCTCCTCATCTCTCTCTCTGTCTCCTCTTCTTTCCTCCTCATTATCCCCACTCGCCACTTTCTTACTTCCTCTCTCTCTCTCTCTCTCTCCATCCACTCTATCCTCCTTTTTTGTCTCCCCCTCCTGCTCTCTCTCTCTCTCCCTCGCTCTCTCTCTCTCACACACACACACACACTCCCTCTCCCTTGTTGTCACCCACCTTTTTTTTCTGCCACATACACTCTCTCTCTTTCTCTCTCCCTCTCTCCCTCCATCATCATTCCCCATTGAGAGGAGTGGGTGCAGGTGGGTGGGCAGCTAGTGCAATTGTGGGGCTCTTAGCTTGCTGAAGCCTGCTTCAGAGCCGCTTCACCGTGGCACAACAGGCTGTGAAGGGTCGGCAGGGTCACAGGAACACCAATCCAATCAACTGGCAGTGCAGTGGTGAACTGTGGAGGGTGCTTCACTGATGGTTATCACAAGTGGAGCAGGAGGGGAGGAAGGGAGGCAGAGGACAGGGGGACATGGAGTCTCCTACTGGATTGGTTACTGTCGTGACACCATAGCAAGTGCACTACACACAAATGTGTGCTCACACACACACTCATAAAATCACTTTGATCATGGTCTCACAGACACTCTTAATGGGTACACTTGCTTCACACACACACACACACACAAACACACAATCAATGTCTGTCTTGCTCTCTCTCTCTTTCTCACACACGCACATACACACACAATCAATGTCTATCTCTCTCTCTCACACACACACAAACACACAGCCACACATACACACTCAGGATGGGGACTTGATGAAAGGGTTTGAAAGAAGTGCATTACTCTGCAGGCTGGGCCTTTTTGCCGCACCACTCTGCCTGTTACCATGCAACCAAGATGCTGGCAGCAAACGTCCCC
>JAIFZK010000007.1:21122500-21132500 GCA_027481765.1 Tenualosa thibaudeaui
CACACAGAATCAAACCAGTTGGGTGGAATCACTCATTATAGTCACTAACAACTTCTTTAATTGGTAAGGCCTAACAGGAGAAGACATGGTCAGTTCATCTGCAGGACACAGGGCAGAGAGAGCACTCACTCTGCCTTCCACACCTGTGTCTCTGGGATGCCACACCTGCCACGCATGTTGGTGTGGCAGTCATGGAGCACATCAAGAGATATACTCTAATGTAGTCAGTTGACACAGCTTCACAAGGAGGAAGCAACCCCACACATGATATGGGCAATGTGATGATGTGGATGTGACAGAACATGTGCAGTAGTAGTGTTCAAATATTTTGCACACTTACCTCTGTAGCTGGATACAGAAAATCCTCATTTGTAATCGTCACCCACTCTGGAGTTATGGGATGGGATTAGGTCCATGATATCCCCATATACTCTAACAAGTAGATAGTTATCAGTGTCTGCATATGTACATCAATGGTGAGTGTTGTCTGTGTGTGTGTGTGTGTGTATGTATGTGTGTGTGTGTGGGGGGGGGGGGGGGGTTGGGACTGAATGAGCTGTGATGCTGTTTCCACTTCAGCCCAAATGAGAGGATTATTGCCTGTGTTATAGGTCCATTGTAGACATGATGAACTCAGACACTCAGGCCTAATCAGGACCTGGTGCCGACAGCTTGTGAGTGTGCGTGTGTGTGTTTGTGTGTGTGTGTGTGTGTGGTACTGACGGCTTCTCCGCCAACAGCCTGCGCTGCTGAAGAGCCTTGGCTCAAGCGGTCCAGTTAATTATGAGAGTCTCCAAAGACCCCAGGAGAAAAAGACAAGAAAAAAAAAAACTGGTGATTAAACTGGCATTTGAGATTGTGTGTGTGTGTGTCTGTGTGTGTGTGTGTGTGTGAGAGAGAGAGAGAGATCTGTGTCATGTACATGTGTGAGGAGAAGTGCAAAAGCCAGGCATAGGAGGAGATGAGAGAGGAGGGGAGGGGAGAGTGGAGGAGAGGAGAAGAGAGGAGGTGAGAGGGATGAAGGGGAGAGGAGGAGGAGAGGAGAGGTAAGGGGTGGAGGATGTGGCTGTGCTACCTGCCACATTTGCTTTGCTGAATAATGATTGCCCCTGTGCATGCACATGCACACACTCACACACACACACACACACAATCACACACACACGCATAGACACACACACACACACACTTCAGCATTTGTGCAGGCAGTGGCAGTGAGCCATATAATTGCACTCCCATTCCGGAGCTATGGTCTCTCTCTCTCTCACACACTCACACACACACACACACACACACACACACACACACACACACACACACACAGGCAGACAGATTCACTCAGACACACACCCCCTCCAAAGGGCGGGCAGTGGCAAAGGAGTTGGAAGGCATCTCGCCTGCAACGGAGAGAAACATTTCTCATTTAGCATCTGATTCCCCGCTAACAAGAGGGCGACGTGCTCGCATTCAAATGCAGAAATAATGACAATTTCTATGAATATTTCAAACCGCTGTGACAAAAATATGTTTTTTCCTCCTCCTCTCACCCTTTTTGTCCTTTTCTCTCTCTCTCTCTCTTACTTTCTCAATTTCCCCTCTCTCCCTCTCCCCCCACCTCTTCATCCCTCACTCTATCTCTCCTTCCTTCTGTCTCTTTCTATCTCTTCTTTCTTCCCTCCCTTTATTTTGCACTCTCTCCTTCTCTCTCTTGTCCTTCCTTCGTTTCTCTTGCCTTTTCTCCTTTCTTTCTCTCCCTCCCCTTTTCGCCTTCTTTCTTTCTTTCTCTCTCTCTCTCGTTTTCTCTGTGCTGTGGTGGGTGGAAGCTCAGGGACACAGCGGCACCAGATTAAACTGTGGTAATGAGAGAGAAACACTGTGAACCGGCTGGAGTGTGATGTGAATCTAAAATGGTAACTTTTTTAATAACAGCCTAGGCCTCAGGCAGAATTGGTAATGGTGGAGTGTGTGCATGTGTGTGCGTGTGTGTGTGTGTGCGTATGTGTGCATGTGTGTATGTATGCGTATGGGTGGGTGTATGTGTGAGGGCGTGTATGTGTGTGCGTATGTGTGCATGTGTGTGTGTATGTATGTGTATGGGTGTGTGTATGTGTGAGGGTGTGTGTGTGTGTGTGTGTGTGTGTGTACTGTATGTGTGCAGGAGGTTGGGTGGCGTTGGGGAACACTGCCTGCAAAATAGATGTTAATACTGTACTATTACAGAGTGAGTTTGGACCTTAGATTATACAGTATGTATAAGTACATACAAGTGACACCTCATCATAAAGACAAAATTCCTGCCCAGCACAACATAGCACAACACAACAGATCTAGCACAACAAAGCAAAGCACAACACAATATATACCAATGCAGCACAGCACAACACAACACAACACAGCACAGCACCACCGAATCCAACACAAACACACTTTTCCTGCCCATCAGGAGGCTCCTCTTCTCAATGAATACCAACCAGGTCAGCAGCCCTGTGTTGGTGTCTGTGATGTGAATCCAAAGCAGAGACCTTGGGGTTCACAAACACCAACAACAAGCACCAGCCCCAGGAGCAGACCACATTATGTGCATATTTAAGGGAGAGAAATGGGGGAAGAAAGGTGATCCAAAATTCTGTTTATTTTTCTGTTTATTTATTTATTTATTTTTTATTAACGGATCACCAATGCTACGCCCATGCCACCCGCTACCCCATCCAGCCTCAGTTTGATCTTATTCATGATCAAAGCCAAGCCCAGTTCACAGAGCTGCTGTTTAATTGACTGAATTATCTCTGAATAAGAAACGGATAATCACAGCCAATTACAAGGCAGAGAGCTGTCAAGGTTTCAGAATAATTCTGCTAACGTTAAGAGTCTATCCTCTCTCCTCTCCTCTTGTCTTGTCTATTCCCTCTCTCCTCCGCCTGGTGCTCAGACTCCTCTCGTTAGGAAGGAAGGTGTGGGTCTGAAGGTTAACACAATTACAGTTCACTTCCCTTCCGCACTTCGCACTGGCTGAGCAATTAATCTCACATGTCTCAGAACACCGCAGGAAGCAGGGGCCTCTGGGAGAAAAGAATGGAGTGGAATGGAGTTGTCGTCTGTGTCTGCATGTGTTTCCCAGAATCCATTCATTCATTCATTCATTCATTCATTCATTCATTCATTCATTCATCCATCCATTCATTCATTCATTCATTCATTTGCTATGCAGTGAATCACCGCCATGTAATTATTCACTCTAGATTAAGGAATGAGTGGATGGTCCAGATGCTGGCTTATGTTTTTACTGACTGCCTTTCCCAGCCAGTCTTCAGCCCTCGGAAATAACAGCTTCATGGCAGCCTTGGTGTTGCCATAGTGATGTCATATATGTCAGAGGACGCATATCTTGATGTTACATTGTTGTGATTCATAATAACCTTAAGCATTTCCCTTCAATTAGCCACTTGAGTGTCATGCAGAATAAAACCATGTCCTGTATGTAATATGCAGCCAAGCGCATATCGATGGTTATATTACATATATAGATATAGAATGCCCTGCCAATACATCATTGTATGTATGTATGGTCAGTATGTACATCTTTATGTATATATGATATATGTATACACAAGTATGTGTGTATGTATGCACTTCCCTCAGACCGACTGTGAAATTGGTTTAATTTTTCACTCAGTAACCATGAGCAGTAAGAAAGGCTGCCCCTGACCTACTGTTGCATTTTATCTGATATCTAGAAGGGCGCCCTCTTCCTGTCCCCTGTGGAACTCATCAGTCATCATCTCTGCCTGTCACCATTCTCTATGTTTATCTTAATGTAAGTCATAATCTTTGCCTGTAGTCCCAATGAATGTTTGTCCAGGGAGTGTGTCTCTGTCCGGGAGACTAGGAAGACTTGTTTGTGTTATAGTAATGCTTACGTTTGACTTTCCCGTATATGATTTAAATCTCCTCTTCCTCCTCCTTCTCCTCCTCATTCTCCTCCTCCTCCACACCCTGATCCTCCTTTCGTAGCCAATGAGGCGCGTAGAGGGCGTAATGACACAGCACTGTGTTTTATGAGGGGGGCATTCATATTAATTAGAGATGTGTGTGTGTGTGTGTGTGTGTGTGTGTGTGTGTGTGTGTGTGTGTGTGTATGAAGGTGTTAGGAGGACCACAACAGAGTGATGATGTGTGGTTTATGAACAGGTTTTAATGGAGCACAGACACCACACTGCCAACCCTATCACACTCCAAAAGAGCACACAAACACACACACACACACACACACACACACACACACACACATACACACTGCCACAAATATTGTACTTCATATTACATTATCTTTAGAAAGTCTTTAGAAAATAATACTGGGGAATAGGCCTTGGTGTTGTTACGCAGTCACAGTTACAGAGAAACACACACACACACCAAGAAATACACTCACACTGAAACACACACACACACACAGTAAGCCACAGGGGCTGAGGGATGTGCTCATTGATTCTCCCCTAGTGTCCTATTGATCGGTGATGTTTTTACCCCGCAGAGGGCCCTGCTAAGCTGTGTGTGTGTGTGTGTGTGTGTGTGTGTGTGTGTGCGTATGTGTGCGTGCTTGTGTGTGTGTGTGTGTGTGTGTGTGTGTGTGGCCAGGACTAGGCAGTGAGAGAGACGGTGACGCTGCAACAAGGGTCCCACTGACTCTGGTGTCAATACTAGCTGCAGTCATTAAATCCTCATCACCGCCACGCCTCTCCACCCCCCAACACACACACACACATACACACACTCACACACACACACACCACATCCACCTCCATTATCACCACCACCTGTTCTGGTGTGCTCTTTCTGACCTCCACAGAAAAAGGCCACCCCTTCCACCAACTGCTACCAGACTCCACAAGGAAGGCAAGGAGGGGTGAAGGGGGTGGGGTGTGGAAGAGATGGCTGATTGTCACACACTCACATTCATGCGTACACACACACACACACACACACACACACAAACACAGAACAGGAGAAGATCAAGGCACTTAGTGCAGACTGGGGTGGGTGGGTTGGAATAGCAATCGATTTTGTGTGTGTGTCTGTGTGGATAAGGGAGAGAGTGTAAGTGAGTGTGTGTATGTGTGTATAAGAGAGACAGAGAGAGAGTCAGATTTTGCGTGCATGAATGAGGATGAGAGGATGTGTGTGTGTGTGTGTGTGTGTGTGTGTGTCTGGATGCTTACATTAGTGCAGCATGCAGGCTTTTAACCTGGGCTGGCCGTTTCAGGTTTAATGAGATCACATCACGCTTGTCAGTCAGCAGTATAGAGAGGCTAAGTGGCTCTAATCAGGCCGTTTGAATTTAATAAGCTGTCCTTCTACTGTTACAGCCTCTCCAGCAGGCCAGACAACGCACTCAACATTTTTACTATACAGCTTCAGACAGGAAAACTGTCCCCCGTTCTGTCCGCAAAATACCTGCTATTAGCATCTGGACATACATTTCAGAAGAGGGAGTGGGAGGAGAAGAGGAGTGTGTGTATGCATGTGTATGTGTGTGTGTGTGTATGTGTGTGTGTCTGTCTGTTTGTATGTGCATATGTATGTGTGTGTGTGTGTGTCTGTCTGTATGTATGCATATGTGTGTGTGTATAAGTCTGTGTGTGTGTGTGTATGCATGTGTATGTGTGTGTGTGTGTGTGTGTCTGTCTGTGTGTATGCATATGTGTGTGTGTATAAGTCTGTGTGTGTGTGTGTGTGTATGCATGTGGCTCTGTCTGTCTGTCTGTATGTATGTATGTATGCATGTGTGTATGTGTCCGTATGTGTGTGTATCAGTATGTGTATGTATGCATGCATTTGTCTGTGTGTGTGTGTGTGTGTGTGTGTGTGTGTGTGTGTGTGTGTGTGTGTGTGTGTGTTTGTTTGTAGGTATGAGGCCGTTCTAAGCTGACAGCGTTCTCATGTACATGCAGTCATATTTCCCCCCTGTGCTCTTTCAGTCCATTTGTTTTATCAATTACGGCACAGAGATAAGATCTGCATTTAGATAATAGCCCAGAGGAAGAGACCCGTGGGGGAAAAGGCCCGTCTTACGGCAGCAGTGTCTGATGATAGGGCCGATTTGCAGGGCACAGGCAGAGTTTCCCGGGGGACATGCGTTTCTCCCTCTGAAGAGGAGGATCAGGGGGAACTAATTTACTAAGAGATTGAGACAGTAAGAGAGAAGGGGGGGGGGTGAGAGAGGGAGAAATAGTGGTGAAGACAGAGGGAAAGTGGACTAGTGAAAGAAAAAAAGCAAAGCAAGAGGGGAGTTGCGGAAAGAGAAGAGGAGAGGGAGAGGGGGAGAGAAAAGAACAAGGATGGAGATAGAGGGAGAGAGAGAGGGAGAGATGAGAGAGGGAGAGAGAGAGAGTTTGACAGTAATAGCCTCTATGTGTCTGCAAATTGAGATTTTTCTTTCTTTCCTTTTCCTTTTCCTCTTCCTTTCTTTCTTTTTTGTTCTTGTCTTTTTTTCTCTCCTCTCTATGCTCTACTTGCTGCTCATTCAGAGAGGCCCTGTTGCCCTGATGAGCTACTGCTTCTCTTGCCCCAGGGGTGAGAGAGGAAGGGGGAAATAGTTACCCCAGCACATGTTGGAGGGGCATGGGGGGGTGGGTGGGAGCACAGTGTGGCGGAGTTGATGTGAGTGGATGAGGTGTGTGTGTGTTGTGGTGTGTGTGTGCGTGTGTGTGTTGAGGGGGGGGGGGGGTGTTATGGTGGTCAGACAGTCATTAGTTGAGTAACCCTGTTCCACTAGTAGGTCATATTTCACTCCTGACAGGAGAGAGTTGCCCTCTTACCCCCCACCCCTCTCTTACAACCTGCTCACCTCACCGCCCCTAATCTGTGACTCCCCACCAACCCCCTCCCACCCTTACTACTGCACCCCTCCCCACCACATGGCCATAATCTCCCATGGGGCAATGCCACGGCGGGAACAAGGACGAGGAGGTGTGACATCATGTGACTTGAAGGGACATGAGGATCGATGGTGCTTAAGGGAGGCTGGGCAATGGGAGGGGGAGTAGGGGGCAGGAGGAGGGTCCGCAAAAAGTGTGTGTATGTTTGTGTTTGGTGGGGGGCAGTGTGTGCACCCATGTGTATAGAGTATCTGTGTGTGTGTGGGGGGGTATATATGTTTGTATGTACTATTGTTTGTGTATAAGAGAGTGACAGAGAGAGAGAGAGAGAGAAACAAGAACAGGTGGACGGGAGGTGTGCTAATTCTACGCTCCATTACCGAGCCATGAGTGAGGCACTAAGGGGTCAGAGCTGTAAGGAGAGAGTGTGTGTGTGTGTGTGTGTGTGTGTGTGTGTTGCTGAAGAAGACAGCCTGACAAACAGCCCTCAGCTCTGAGCTCCAAGGCTGATAATAGGCTGATCAATACCCCAGTACCCCCAACCCTCTACAACCACCCACACCCCACTCCAGCCAACCTCTTTCTTCTCCTCTGTTGGGACACTCCAGGGCAGTGGCATGGCTAATCCCTAGGGTCAAAGGTGAGAGTTCAAGAGGTCGTGGGTGCTGGCTCCAGGTGCTGGCTTGCAAGGATACATGGCACGTGTACACACACACCAAACACACACACACACAGCTTCACAGTCAAATGCACAGAACTGCACACACAAACACATTTGGTGTAAATGCTCATCCCTCAGCATCATGTCTCCAGCCAAGCATATCCAATTATCAAATTCATTTCCTGTGTGGAATATTTGATGATTTATCAACTCTTTCTCTTTATCACACACACATACACATACACACACACACACAAATAATATACATTCATACTGTAAATGAGCACAGACTATATAATTTACGCACACAGACATTTTCAATGCCTTGTTTCATTGCATGATTGCCTGCACGTTTTCTTCTTCATTGGGTGGAGTATTGATTATGTGATGAAGAGTGTGAGTGTGTGTGTGTGATGTGTGTGTGTGTGGGGGGGGGGGGGAGACAAGGAGGACAAGGAGGAGAGGAGAGAGAGAAGGAGTGGAGAGGAAGAAAGGAGAGGAGACAAGGGGCAGCAGTGAAGGTTGGTCTGGTTCAGTTAATGATTTTCATTTGCCGGCAGCTGGGTCCACTGCTGTTTTATTGATGGCAGTTCCAACCTGCACACACACACACACACACACACACACACACACACACACACACACACACCTACCTCCCTCATTGCACCATGACACCAAAGCATCTCATTTCTGCTGCAGCCCAGATTGCTTTTCTCACACACTCATCAGTAAGTTACACCACTGCAGTGTGTGTGTGTGTGTGTGTGTGTGTAGATGTAGGTGTAGGTGTAGGGCAAACACAACACATGACCTCAACACACACACACACACACACACACACAAACACACACACAGGAAGTAAGCTAACAGTGTGTCAGACAGAACAGTCTGCTGAGCATCCAGAGGGGAACTACAGCCCTCCTGGCTCCTATCTAATCTAATCGCTTTACACTGTCTTTGTCCAGCAGCTTCCCTCTCTTGCACTACATTACATCAGTACAGCAAGGTTAATGTGTGTGTGTGTGTGTGTGCGTGTGTGTAGGTGTTTGAGTCCGTGTGTGTGCCTGTATGCATGTGTGTGTGTTTTTATGAGTGCGTGGGTGCATGCGTGTGTGTGTGTGTGTTTTTATGTGTGCCTGCGTATGTGTGTGTGTGCGTGCGCGCCTGTGTGTGTGTGTGTGTGTGTGTGTGTGTGTGTGTGTGTGTGTGTGTGTTTGTGTCTGCGTGTGTGTGTGTGTGAGGTTAATGGGCAGGCTGAAAGAGAACTTGCTGTATTTGCATCTTTATTTAGTCTGTCCTGCGGTTCTGCTGTTTTGGTAGTAGGTCTTATTCTTTCAGTGATGTTAAATGTTGAATGAAGATGAGAGCTGTGCACACTGACACAACTAGATGTCGGCATCAAGGTACGGCCTTGGGTGTTAGCGGCATGATCATGTATGTGTTTATGATTGCCTCTTAGTGTGCACGGGTGTAGCATTTCGTGTTTTTGTCCAATTCGTGTGTGTGTGTCTGTATGCGTGAGTGTGTGTGTGTGTGTGTTGTTCTGGTCTCTCTATGCGTCAATGTGTGGGCTATGATGCTCAGATTACAGGATGTGGAAGATGCCAGCTTGACACAAAAAAGTACCACATTAACACTGCCACCTCTGACGACTGACAGCAACAATGTCAATAAGGAGTGGAGACACTGTGTGTGTGTGTGTGTGTGTGTGTGTGTCTGCGCTTGTGTCTCAAGATGTGTAGGATGTGGAAAGTGTCACACAATGTTGCAGGTCGTCTGCTTTCTTGTCACCTAAAAACACACACTCGGAATGTGTGACAGAGGAGCAAAAGGTGTCAAAGCCACAGCTGTTATTTATCTCCTAGAAACATCAGCTACTCTCATTCTCTCTGTGTATGTGTGTGTGTGTGTGTGTGTATGTGTGTGTGTGTGTGTGTGTGTGTGTATTGTTGCTGTTATTGTTTTTGTCTGTTTTGTGTGTGTATGTGAATATGTAATACAAAGTGTATTTAGGGTGCTATCATTTCTGTCATTAGGACAGGTTTAAGACAAACACACGCATGCACACACTTAAACAACAGAAGACCTCACACAAATGCACACACACACACACACACACACACACACACACACACTTAGACAAAACAAAGCCTCACACACATCTCTAATGCACAAACCACATGGGGAAGTCAAGAGTGTAGCAGAACTAATGAGGTTAAAAGAGCTACTTCCCTTTCTTGAGGGCAAAAGTGTGTGTGTGTGTCTTTCTGTCTGCTGTGTGTGATTCCACTTCCCCCTGTGGTACAATACTAGGTTACAGACACTTGCTCTAGAAGTGAAATGTCTCACTACCACACACACACACACACACACACACACACACACACACAGACACACACAAACACACGGCAGTTAGGCACAAGCAAAACATGTGTGCAAAAGCATAGCCACATATTCTCTTTTT
>JAIFZK010000007.1:21137500-21207500 GCA_027481765.1 Tenualosa thibaudeaui
CTAATCGCCTGGTGATTTACTGCCCAGTGGCTCTGCTCTGAGCTCCGCACCCACCTGGCCGCGCCCACACACACACACACACCAGCCATTCATCTGGCCACATATCAGTGTAACTCCTGCCAGCCTCACAAATTACTTTTCTGAGGCCGTCCAGAGAGAAATGGAAAGTGGGTCTGCAGCAGGTTCTTCTAGCCTCCTATCTGATACATCAGAATGAATCCAAATGAGCAGGATAGGCTACACTGGGATAGGTTCCTCTCTCTCTAGCTCACTCAGAGATTAGGAGGGATAATTATGGAATTAATATGTGGTGGAGGAGAATCCGCACGGTCCGATACGCTTCCTGTGCATAATTCAGCTGGCTAATATCGTAATGGGAAGTGTCCATTTTTCATCATCATAAGTGGCTGTAATATAGCTGTTACAGGGTGCTGATTAAAAACGTGCAATAAATTTAGGCCTGATTAGTTGATTTCATGCTGGTTAAATGTGTGCTGGTGTTTGTTTGTGGATGTATTTATTTTCTACTATGTGTGTTAGTGTGTGTGTGTGTATGTGTGTGTGTGTGTGTGTGTGTGTGTGTGTGTGTGTGTGTGTGTGTGTGAGTGTGTGCTCGAACATGTGCATATATCCCTTTGTGTGTTGCTAAGCAGTGTGTATTCTGATGTGTGTAGCCATGTAGATGGATGGCAGGCAGTGTGAATCCACAGCGGAATCCCATTAGCACAGCTCTGGGAGAGAGAGAGAAGAGGGCACTGAAAGAGACAGAGATGGAGAGAAAGGAAAAGAGAGCGAGAGCGAGAGAGAGAGAGAGAGAGAGAGAGAGAGAGAAAGAAAGAGTGTCCTGAGGGCCAAGGAGAAGGAGACAGACCCAGATTAGCTCATAAATCACCACCCAGGGGACGGCCAACAAGCAGTGACATCATCACCACGAGACATACCACTGGCCTGCAGCTCAACTGGCTGGACAGAACTGAGCTGGAACACTCTTTCCACTGATGCAGAATGGCACAAAAACATACACAGACACACACACACACACACACACACACACAAACACACAAATACAGTGTCATCCTACTGATGCAGGATGACACACACACACACACACACACACATTGGTCCACACAAACATATACACACAGCTTCATTCCCACTGATGCAGGATGACATACACACGCACACACACACATGCACACACAGATACAGTCTTCTACCCCATGATGCAGGCTGACAGGCAAGACCGCAACTTAACACACACACACACACACACACACAGTCATAGTGGAAATACAAGTTTGGGGTCTGGACTGGAGCACAGCTAACATACTGTATATTCTGGTATTGGGCAGCTGATGTTTTATTCTCTGCTTAATGCCCACCTTTAATCCGTCCCATTTAAAACACCCACAGGCAGTATTGCTGTTTCTGCTGTTAGCATTAGCATCCAGCCAAAGCCATTCTCCAAATGTCTCACATACTCCAAGCCCTGGAGGTCCACAAAACCCAAATATTGTGGTCGCGGCCGAGCGAGTGAATGAGCGAGCGAGCGAGTGAGTGAGTGAAACATGTTCATCTGAAGGAATTCCCAATTTGTCCAAAATGGCTGTGGTGAGCGGCTTTAAGTGAGGCCTGTGGATAAACCCCTTCCTGAGTATGTCTCTCTTTCTCTGTCCCACGCTGTCCCATGTCCAAACTAAAACCCTAGATGCACAGAGGACAGACAGAGTTCCAGGCTTTCTTCTCCTCTCCTCTCCTCTCCTCTCCTCCCATCTGCTATGTGACTGACAGAGCCATCTATTTATGTCCCCATTCTGAGTTTCTGTGTGTTTCACACACACACACACACACCAATTCTAGAGTGACCTGATTACCAAGCACCTGACACACCACGCCCCTTGAGGTTACTGAATGTACAAGTAGCCATCAGAAACATAGAGGGTAACTAAATACAGTTCTAGTCTCTCAACAGCAATACACTTCACACTGCACAGCCTAGAGAGAAAGAGAGAGAGAGAGATAGGGATGGAGGGAGGGAAAGAGAGAGAGGGAGGGAGTAATAAATGAGAGAGGGAGAAGGAGAGAAAGAGAGAGGAAGGGAGAGAGAGTGGGGGAGGAAGAGGGACAGAGAGGGAGAAAGAGAGAGGGAGAGGGAGGAGAGAGAGGGAAGGAGGGAGAGAGTGAGAGAGAAGGAGGGAGGAAGATAGCACAAGAGAGAATGGTGCGGTAGTGAACGTATTGAGCTTTATTAAGGTGGACACACAACAACACTTATGCACAGTTGCTTGGGGGATCCGAGGTGGGGGGTTGGGGTAGGGATGTGAGGCCGATGGGAAATGCTGTGTCCTTGGGCATGGGGTCCCTGTCTCCTGTGTGTGTGTGTGTGTGTGTGTGTGTGTGTGTGTGTGTGTTAGGGGGTTGTGTGTCATGCAGGGCCACATCAGTGCCACCCCCCAGGGCCATGCCCTTTCTCCCTGTCACCACGGGCACATCTAATCCCACAGACTAAACTGCACGTTTACTGGGGAGCAGTGGAGAGATAACAGCACCCTCAGGCCTGCTTATCTCCACTTATCACAGGAGAGAGGCCAGCATAGCCAAGTAACTTCTCCCTCCCCTCTCACTCTCTTTCTCCCTCACACACACGTTCTTCCTCCCTCTCTCACTCTCCCCCTCTCTCTCTCTCTCTTTCTTCCTCTCCCTCTCTCACATATCACTATCTTTCCTCTCTTCCTCCCACTCTCTCATCCTCCTTCTCTCCTCTCACTCTTTCTTTCCCCCTTTCTTCTCTTTCTATCTTCCTCCTCTCTCTCTCTCTCTTTCCCTCTGTGTAACCCTTGCTCTTCTCCAGTGTCCTGCAGGGGTGATGTTTTGTCTGGCGCTAACTGCAGATTTGTGTAATGATGTGAGAATGGGAGGGGAAGAAAAGGAGAGGGGGATAGAGAGGCAATGAGGGAGGTGTGTAGAAATATAGATAGTGGGAAGAAGAAAGGAGACAGAGAGGGAATGAAGGAGGTAGGAGACAAAGCAAAAGGGTAAAAGCTGGAAAGGGAAGGAGGGAGACAGGAGCGTGACAAAAAGAGAGAAGAGTAGAGAGACAGAAGAGATAAAGGAGAGGAAGAAATGAAGAGAAGGAGGGGAGGAAGAAAGAGGGAGAGTAGTGAAGGGGGAGTGATCCATGTTGGAGGCTCAGAGTAAAGGAGAAGGTATCATAAAGCTGATTTACGGCCGTCACCCGTCAACTGAACAGCAAATTCCCACAACACTCTCTCTCTTCCAGTGCTGCCAAGGTGGAGAAGAGACTCCAGGGAAGCACTCCCATCATCCGCTCCGAACTGGGAACGGAATGCAGCAGAGGGACGGAATGAGAGAGAGAGGGAGAGAAAGAGAGAGAAGGACAAAAGAGAGAGAAAGGGAGAGAGAGAGACAGAGAGATAGAAAAAGACAGAGAGAAACACACCTCCATTGAACTATTACTATACTTACTCACATGCTGACACTGATAAAACATACAAAACATTCAAATTCATGGCAGCTGAAAAAAAGAGGGAAGGATACAGATAGAGGAATGGAGAAAGGGGGGATAAAGGGATGGGGGGGGGGGAGATGTGGAATGAGTGGGCCTTGTTCCTGGAGGGGATCCTGAAGCTGAGTAATGGCCTCCTCATTTTGTTTTTATATTTGCATAGTATTTGCATGCTCTACTCCCCTTGAGTTTTAGGAAAGAGGCACGGAAACATGAGGAGACTGCGTACTGAGACGGAACTGGGTCATGTGTTCATCTAAAGGGCGCTTCAGACTGAGTACACGGTATGGTATGATAGTGTGAGTGTGTGTGTGTGTGTATGCATTTGAGTGTGTGTGCCTGTGATATTCTACATGTGTGTGCCTGTGATATTCTGTGTATGTGCCTGTGATATTGTGTGTGTGTGTGTGTGTGTGTGGGAATGCATGATCTAGGCCAGCCCATTACACAGTCGTAGACTCTCACAGCATGCAAACCACACAGTTTCAACCCCAGGCACTACTCATGGCCACACCACAAGCTAAAATACAGCCCTCTCTTCTCTGTCTGTCTCTCTCTCTCTCATCTTTCCGTTTTTCTCATTCCTTCTCCCTCTCATTTTTTCTCTGTCCTCTCTCTCTCTCTCTCTCCTTATAATCTATTTCTCACTCATCCCTCCCTCTCTCCTCTCTCTTTCCATCTCTCACTGTTTTCTCTCATTCTTATCCCTCTCTCCCTCCATCCATCTCTCTGAGGTCTGGCATTCAGTCTTACCTCAGGTTAAGCGTTGGGGTGACCTTTGTGCCAGGGGTCAGGCCATGTGGCGAAACAAACATCCCACAAGAGTCACACTGACAGGCCTCAGACATGTGTGTGTGTGTGTGTGTGTGTGTGTGCTTGCAGTCCCTGATGGGGCTCCTGGCTGTGGCGACCGGGTTGGATAAGGCTGCGTAAACAAACAGGCTGACCTGGTTCCACCCCCGTCTGGACTGAGGCCGTGGCCAGTGGTTGTGGTTCAGTTCGGCGTAGAAGCAGATTACAGGGTGCAGCCAGGGCTGTGGTCACAGTGGGATGTCGCACAACATCCACACACACACACGCTCACACTCATTTGGGGTGGCACACAGCAGCTTGACGCCAACACACACAGGACTCCTGTCGTATTACTGCGCTCCTAAATCCCTGATCCCTTCCCTCTGACTCGCCTCTCTCTCTCTCTCTCTCTCTCCCTCCCTCACACACATGCATTACATTTACATTTATGCATTTAGCAGACTTACATCTGTCAACTATCAGTTACATCAGGGACAGTTACCCCTAGAGCAACTTAGGGTTAAGTGCCTTGCTCAAGGGGACACAATGGTAGCAGCTGGGATTCAAACATACAATATCCATGCTGCTAGCATGCTAGCCAGGTTCCTTAAATGCTAAGCTGCCACGGCCCATTATCACACACACACACACTCTTCTGTCTTTCTCACACACATACTTGTCCCTAGTTCCTCTTTACTCAGCCTGATTCATTCCCTTTTTCCTTTTTGCCTGATGTTCTTACTTTTGGTTTCTTATACTGACTCTCTCTCTCACACACACATACACACAGTGGGCTATTATCTCTTGGTTCTAATGTTGAGAAACTCACACATGCAAATACTCCCAGATGGCTTGAGGCTGTATTTGACAGCAGCTGTGTAATCCAGTGTTATCTTGTCTTATCAAGTAACTGATTATTCCCCTACCACTACTCAAGGTTGATTGGGTAAGTGGCCGTGTGTGTGTGTGTGTGTGTGTGTGTCTGCTGGTTGTTTCTCATGGGGAGTTGCAGCATTAGTCATGAGGAACTGTCATATGGGGAGAAGTGAGGTTCACACAGGCTACAGTTCACAGGGGAAGGTAGTGATACATGGATAAAAGAGCAAAGGGAGTAGAATGAGAGGGAGAGAGAGATAGAGAGATAGATGGAACTGAGGAAGAAACCAGAGCTGTGGAGAGATGGAATAGATAGAGGGAGGTTAGAAGACTTGAAAAAGAGGGATGGAGAGAGAAAGATGAAGTGTGTGTGTGTGTGTGTGTGTGTGTGTGTGTGTGTGTGTGTGTGTGTGTGCATGTGTGTGTGCATGTGTGTGTTCCTGTGTTGCACCTGCCTGCATGGCCCCTCCCTACGAGTCGTCTGCTAACAAGGGGAATTTTAATTAGTGCTTCTCTGCCTGTGCTTACTCCACTCAGCTTCATTAAGCAGCGCCAACAGGAGGCCCCGCACATAAACACAGCTCATTACTGCTGTCTATTCTCCAGCGCATCCTACACTCCCTCTCCCTGCTCGCTCGCTCTCACTCTCTATTTCACACACATACACACACACACTGTTTTTCTTTCTCTCTACACACACACACACACACACACACACATACACACACACACTCACACACATACACATACACACACACAAACACACACCTCCCTCTCCTTCCTCCCTGCAATCTATTTCCTTCCCCTCCTTATCTCCCTCACTGTGTCTCCCCCAATCAGTCCTTGGCTATAACTCTCTCTCTCTCTTTCATTTTCTCTCTTTGTGTTCCCTCTATTCTTGCCTGTTTTCTCTCTCTCTCTTTCTGTTTCATTTTCCTCCCTCTCCTCTCTGCTCCCTCCATCTCTTTACTTCACATCCAACCTCCCCCTCCCTCCCTCCTCCTCTCTCTCTCCCTCTCTTTCTCTCTCTCTCTCTTTAATTTTCTCTTTCCCTCTCTCCCTGGTGATAGGCCTCCTGTGGGGATGGATGGGCAGTCTCCAGGTCATTTTTTAGTCCCCACTGAGACTGCAGTAGCACAGATAGCTGGGTAAGCAACAGCAACACAGAGGGAAGAAGAAAACAGAGAGAACTAGAGAAAGGAGAGAAGAAAGAAAGACGAGAAAAGAAAAACACCCACTGATGTATTTCTTTTTTGTTTGTGGTACTTGTCTATATTTATTTATTTATTTGAGTTTTTGTTTATTTATTTGTTTATTTGTCTGTGCTCTTCAAGTCTGTCAATATTTGGTTGATTTAAGGCTATGCTGTGATGTGCATACAAGTATCTAAATGTAGCGTGTGTGTGTGTGACTGTGTGTCTCTGTGTGTGTGTGTGTGTGTGTGTGTGTGTGTGTGTGTGTGTGTGTGTGAAAGCACACAAAGGAATCTTAGCTCGAGTGAGCTGCTCTGTCTGCGTGCGGCTGCTGGGGGATAAATCACAATGGCTGGTGGGCTCTGAGCCCTGGCTGTGCTATTAATGATGTGCTGGGTGGCTGTGTAGTTAACATGTGATATATGATGCACACCAGAGGTATGGTAATGTTGGAGAGAATCAGTGTGTGCATGGATGCCAGATTTCAGCCATTTGCCATCATACTCCGGCTGCTGCTGGCGCATATGTACACCACTAAGTATAGAGTGAAATACTGAGGAAGGAATATGAACAAAACAGGGTTTGGTAAGTGCATAAATCTTGGCTTAGGGGTATGAAAGTGAGATACATGAAGCGCTTTATAACATGACTAATGTGTTACACTGTACTTAACAGGTTGTTACAAAGCTACAGAGGTTCTATGACAAGTGTAATAAACGTATCACGTTTTCACTGATCACACAGTGAGGAGTCAACAATAGTTTACAGTCATTCTTCTTCAGCAAGTAAGAGAATAACTAGTAAGTGGGGCAGTTGTACAAGTCGTCAAAGGCCCTTGTACACAGATGAGGGGCAGAAATTAGGCGTAGCTTAGCATATGAGAATTCAATAGAAAAGCCCCAGACAAAACAAAAACAGGGTAGGAGGGCACAGACTCTTTACTTGCTGTGTGCTAGGTCTCTTTTGCAACACACCTCAGTGTAAGTGTATGGTTACTGAAATATCTAAGGTAGAACTGTGGTGTGGTGAGCAGTACATTTATGGCTGGTGCTATGTTTTTTCACTTGGTCCTTTTGTACAGAAAGGTCAGCAAGGGTCAGAGTGACACTAATTTCTCCATCGATTCGGAGCAGATAGCCTTGTACACTTCGGATTTTTGCCACTTCTCTACAAGGGCCATGACTGCACTTGGAAAGACTCCAAGCTGACTAGAAAGCAAGTGGGTGTAATGAAGGTCTATGAGTGCCCTTGCTCTAAGATAACACACCTCAGCATGAGTGTGAGTGTGGTTTTGTGTGTGTGTGTCTGTGTGGGTGGCTCAGAGACATAAGGTTAGTGAAATATCTGAGGAAGAGGCCAAGGGGTCCTTGGGGCTGGGGCGTGACAACAAGCTAAAACCATCTGGAGCTCCACTGTGACCAGGCAGATAATATGGATTTATTGAGTTCCCCCACAAGAGGTGGAGAGTCGGAGAGGGCAAGAGAGAGAGAGAGATGCCCACTCCTCCGTGCCCACCTCCCTGCCCGCCCAGCACTCCTCCCCCTCCTTCTCCTCCCCCTCTCCTGCGGCCCTGCACCCTCTCTGCCCACTGCTCAGCGGACTTGAAAATGTGTTTTCACATCTTGGAGAGGAGCTCTACTGAGTAAGCAAGCTATCTGTCAACTTCTCCACCCTCTCTCTCTCGCATGCACACACACACTCACACACTACACACACACACATACACACGCACATACACGCACATGTACACACACACAAACATGCACGTCCACACACACACACACACATGCACACACATATACACGCACATGCACACACACACACATACACACACACACACACACACACACTCACACATTCTTCTGCCTCTTTCCACCGTCTCTCTCTCCCTTCCATTCCTCTCTCTCTTCCTCTCCTTCACTCCTCTCATCCCATCCCTCTCTCCTCCAAGCTGCCTCTTTCTCTATCTCTCTGAGGGTATAGTCTACCATAGGTGCTGTTGGTAATTTGATAGTAATGGTGCACAGCATCCATCTCTTAAGTGCTGATTGACCATAGCCCCGTGATTTACCGTAAGCCTCTGGAGCCATAAAACTGGGCCTGTTTGATGGCGGCTGACCACCTTTGATTAACACACCAACAGTAAATCCAGTGCCTAGGCTGCGCACATGCACACATACACTCACATTAACACACCCACCCTTATACACACACACACACACACACACACACACACACCCACACACAAACACCACACACACACATACACACGCTACGCATTCTGATTTCAACACATATTCATATAGTTACACAAACACACTCACACACACAGACACACACCAGTGATGAATGTGTCAGTCATTGCTTATGTTCTGCATTGTGCAATCATCTTCTGCCTCTGTCTGTATGAATGTTTGCTTTGATCACAATCATTAGCTATTCCAATTACTACACCAACCCCTCTGCTCACCACAGAGCGCTCTGCAGTTCCATAGTGCCAGTGTGCCATAGCCATCCCAGGATGCCACCCTGAAACTTCAGAGCTTTTGTTCACCTTGCACAAGTATAATGAGATGTAATCTTGAATCTTGAACTTCTCTAAGCCACTGTGGCTAGTTGTGGAGACCTCTGCTGCTGTTGCAACTGACTGATACCCAGATAGTAAGAGGCTGGGAGTCCGCTGGAGCTCTGCTATTTTGCCATAGCCTATATGGTATTTCCCAGATAACAACACACTTCAAAAACACCATAGCCTACATGGTGAAATACGGGCGGCCAACTGATGGACCTCTGTAGGACACCTGCCAGCCTCTTGCTATCTGGGTACTACTGTTGCTGTTACAACTACTACTACTGCTACAGTAATATCAGTATTGTTGCTATCACTACTAGCGTGCCACTGCTACTGCTAATGTGCTGCTGTTGCTACCACTGCTAGCGTACCACTGCTACTGCTAATGTGCTGCTGTTGCTATCACTGCTAATACTGCTATTGTTGCTACTGGCACAGCAACAACTACTACTGTTGGTAACACTTCTGCAGTTGTGGATGTGCAGCTGTGGGTGCTATCACAGCTAATCCTAAGGCTCTTGGCTACTATGGCTGCGTCGACAACTGCAAGCACTACTATTGTTCCTGCTGTGATTCTTCATCCTACTGCTGCTGTTGTTGGGCTGCCCTACACCACCCTATGTTCAGCCCCAGAAGCCCACTCTTGCCCTGTCACAGGCCTTGTTAATATCTCAAGCCTGACATGTCACTTGCCAGCATTTCATTGCTCAGTAATCACAGCAGTACAGAACACAAAACTAGTTTGAGATGTTCTCTGTCTGCCTAGGGTTGTCCGTGCCAGGTACACAGGCCTCTTTATTTACTCGCTTCACTTACCAATCTGCTGCACAGATGGCCAACAATTATTTGTGTGTGTGTGTGTGTGTGTATGTGTGTGTGCTTGTGCGTGTTTGTGAGTTGGTGTTGCTGGCATGCGACCAACATTGCAAGATTGGTGTAATCTTTTATCATCCATGATTGTTAAAGATTTTCTGAATCTAGATTTTATCTGCTGAAATGTTGAAAAGACTGAGAAGAGAGTGAGAGCCTAGGCAGACAGAGTGAGATTAAGTGTAAACAGAGAAAGGCAGGAAAATGTGTATTTGTGTGTGTGTCCACAGCTCAGTGTTTGTTTGTGTGTGTGTGTGTGTGTGTGTGTGTGTATGCATGTGTGTGCATGTACAGGCTAGCAATCCACTGTAATGAAGTTGTGATGTTCTTCGTTTGAGGGAAACGCTCTCCTGAATCCAACCAAATTGAATCCCATTAGCACAGACTAAATATACAATTTGTTTTAAGCTTGCCGTGGGTTGTGTTTATGGTAATAGTTTGGGCGCTGCGGGCGCTTTTTTCGAGAGACTTTTGGAGGGCACAGGCTAATAATTAGATTTTTAAAGGAAAGTCAATTTAGGTCCTCATTTGGAAAGAAAATAAGAGAGGCTTAGCTCCCAGACTGAGGCAGTCATTTACTGTGTCTTCTGCCTCTGCTCCTCTTGCCTGATGATACCATAGTCGTGTGTGTTTATGTGTGTGTGTGTGCATGTGCGTGTGCATGTGTGTGTGTGAGTTCTTGACCATGTGTGTATGTCTGCTCATGTGTGTTTGTGTTTGTGACTCTTACTGCGTGTATGTGTGTGTATGTATATGTGTGTGTGTGTGTGTGTGAGAGAGAGAGAGAGAAAAAGAGATGGGGATTGGTTAAGGAAAATAAGCTTATGAACAGACAAAGGGTTTTGCCCCCAGGTTTGTCTGTCTGGCCCCTGACAAGGTGGAATACAGGAGATGTGAGGCGCATGATGATATTACATCATCAATCATATAGAACCTGCATTATTGGATCTACAACAGCAGTGATATGTTGATGATGATGCATCTTATGACCACCTCAGGCCAGACTATATCAGGACCCATGCAGAAGTATTTCAATGTGTAAACATCACAGTGGTTCTGTCAGGGTCTATCCGGTTCTGTCTGTGTAAATGACTTTGGGTTGGGTATAGGTATAATGTGTTCTGTAAAATCATTGTGGTTCTGACTGTCAAGTTCATCCATCAAGTTCTCTTGGAGAATAAGGTTAGATCAGGTCGGATGAGAAGCCCTCTTATGGGCTCATGAGAGCCTACAGAGAGCACACTGGAGCACTTGGAGCCAGGTACTGTATTCTTGTGTAGATATCTTTGGGTTGGGTCAGTAGAGACTGTAGCCAGGTACTGTATTCTTGTGTAGATATCTTTGGGTTGGGTCTGTTGAGTAGAGATTGAGTGTGTCAATGAGAGCCTGTGTAATGATCCCTCAGATGGGATCGGGGGCTGGGCCCAGTCTCTGGTTCCGGCTGGTGTAGCAACCAGAGGAGCAGCCTTTGCTGCTGTCAGAAACCCCACTCCCCACATCGATCCAAACCAACACACTGATATCTCTTTTTTCCCTACTCTCCACGGCTGGACCATTATTCTTTCACTCTCTTTGCCCCTCTCATCCCCTCTCATCTCCTCTCTCGTTCTCTCTCTCTCTCTCTCACTCATTTCTCTCACCTCTCTCTGTCTATTTCAACCTCTATCATCTTGTTCCTCTTATCACCCTCTCCCCCTCTCTTTCTCTCACTCATCTCCCTCATCTGTCTCTTTCTTTTGCTCCTCTTTCTCCCTCTCTCCCTCCCTCCCTCTTCCTCCCATCTCCTGCCTATCTTCCTCTCGTTTTCACCTTAATAACAGCATAAAGTCCCCTCTTGGAAGCGAGCAGCACAGTAGGTGGGGTAATTTTTTTAGGAGCACGTGTCAGTCAGCAGGTACAGGAGAAGAGAGGTGTGTGTATGTGTGTACACACGTGTGTGTGTGTGTGTGTGTGTGTCTGTGAGTGAGTAAGGGGGAGACAGGCTGCTTGTGCAAAGGCAATTTAGCCTGGAGGAGCGGGAGCGTTATTGCTTTTTGTGGCAGGAAATAAGAAAAGAGACTCTCCATGGTGTGGAACTCATGAAATTACAGAATCCCAGAAGAAAATGAATAGGCTCACAGAGTTACGGCCATCCTTTGTTCTTCACAGGGAAGGGGAGGGGGAGGAGGAAGAGGAGGACTCAGAGGTGGATTTCAGATTTTGGAGTGTGAGCATGTGAGTGTGTGTGTGTGTGTGTGTGTGTGTGTGTGTGTGTGTGTGTGTATACGCCTCGACCTCCCTCCCTAATGTGTGGGAGCGTAGAGGTGGCACTGATCTGATGTGATTGAGCTGTAATGTGTAGAGTGGAGCTCATCTCCGGTGGTTGCTTGCCACTGAATCCTGTTAGGCTCTACCACCATGAATACAGGTGTGTGTGTGTGTGTGTGAGAGAGAGAGAGAGAGAGATTGCAAAAAGCAAAACCTTATAAGCGTGTGTGTGTGTGTGTGTGTGTGTGTGTGTGTATGTGTCAGAGAGAGTGTTATTGCAAAAGGCAAAACCTTATAAGCGTGTGTGTGTGTGTGTCTCTAGCAGTGAGTTCTAACAGGTAAGAATGTCTTGAAACAGATTCTGCAGGCCAGTGTGATGAAGAGTGCTGCTGTGCTACCTTTTGTTCATCAGTGTCACACACACACAAACACACACTGTCCACTCCTTTCCCTCTCAACCGCTCTACACCTCTCTCAGACAGGTGATGGTGATGGTGATCTCTGCTCAGGTAAGTGATGACCTCCTTCACCTACTAACAGGTAAGAATGTCTTGAAACAGATTCTGCAGGCCAGTGTGATGAAGAGTGCTGCTGTGCTACCTTTTGTTCATCAGTGTCACACACACACAAACACACACTGTCCACTCCTTTCCCTCTCAACCGCTCTACACCTCTCTCAGACAGGTGATGGTGATGGTGATCTCTGCTCAGGTAAGTGATGACCTCCTTCACCTATCTTCACCCTCCACTATTTGTTCTTGTCTCTATCTCTCTCTCTGCTTTCTCAGTTTCATTTGGTCAAAGCATTACACTAACTAATGTAAAAAAATAAGGGGTGAGTTTTGGCAAGGATGCATACTGCAACAGACGTTCACAGAAAATTGCAATTATCAAAGCATCAATGCATCAAAGCTTAGTTGTAAATTACACTTCCTTCTTCTAAGTTCATGCTACATGGCAGCTGTAACTTCAACCAGCTAACTGCCAGCTATAATTCTACCAGAATACCCAGCCCACATACACATCAAAAAATAAATATAATAAAATATATTGCCATATTGATTTTTTTGCCATAGCCCTGATAAAGATAAAGAATTAGCAAAATACATATTTTGGTGTCATAAAATGGTGTTTCTTTGAAGTGTTCCCATGGTGATATATCCTTTCCCCTTTATGTTGAGTGTGGGCTCTGATGCTGGTCCAAAGATTAGGCTGTGCACACACACATAAACAAACATACACACGTGTAAACACACACACACACACACACACACACAAATACAGACACAAACACACACAGGATGTCATAAATACGCAATTATCCCCATATGTGAATATCTGTCATGGACAGCTCAGAAACAAAAACACTAAAAAAAACATAAACAAACAAAGAATGACATTTCTGGAGTAATCATCTTTTTTGTGTCAGCACTGGTGTGATGTGGTACAAGAGCACATCACCAAAAACAGTGTGTCCTCCCCAAGGATAGTCCACAAGCTAGCATACTGTTTCTGCTAGTCATGCTAATCTCAATAACACTGGCCTCTGTAGGGTAGTAGCCTGCTTACATCTGGCCGAGTGGAAAACATGTAAACATTTTAAAACGGATAATTTAGAAAAATGGCCCAAACTGTAAACTATTTGTAATGTAAACTATTTATATTTACAATATGAGGGTAAAACATTTTATGGACGAGACTTTTTTTAAATTAATGTTTATCAGAATTCTCATTAGGCTGTGAAAACACAAGCTACCTGTTTCTGTGGAGACAATATAAACAGGAAAGAGGAACTGGGGGACAAGGAACAGGGGTAGAGAGGAAGCTAGCAGAGATGCTAACTATAGCAGTGTAGCATAAGGCAAAGTAAAAGAGAAAGATCTATTGAATAAAATGAACACAGGTGCCAATCTATCATGTTACACTTGTCAGATCCAAGCATGCAACTCTGGATTGTCCTGTCTGTGTTTCACTGTAGGGCTGACTCTGTGATCATACATATATGTATGATGTAGGATGATTATCGATATGTCTGTCTATCTTTGTCTAGATTTCATGTTTTGTTTTGTGTGCTTTTTGTATAGCTCCTTTAGTGTACATTTGCATTGCTGCTGTGTGTGTTTAGCTTATAAGTGTGTGGTGTGTTTAGGACTGTGTGTTTGTGTGTATATGTGTGTTTGTTTAGCTTTACAAATGTGTGATTCCTCTGGCTGTGCACATGTGTATGTATTTGTATGTGTGTGTGTTTGTTTGTGTGTGTGTGTTTGTTGGGAGGAAGGTATCAGGTATCTGTACATGTGTTTTGTGTATGTGTTTGTATGTGTGTGCGAGTGCATTGGGTACATCAGTGACAAGCCAATGTGTGGGCAGTTGTGTGGTTGTGGGACAAGCAGTCAAGCCCCCTGCCTGGGAGAAGGGTGATAAGTGGCCTTCCACAGCAGCTCCAGATAACAGGAGAGAGACGGCAGAGCAGTCAACATGGTTGAAACACTCAGCGAGGTGCCGCTTACACACACACACACACACATGCACACACACACACAGAAAAAGGTGAGAACAGAGAAACATCTCCAGCTCAGCAGCCAAAGGTGTCAGCAGAACCTCACTAGTGCCCCCTGCTCTCTAGGAGGGCACGTGAGTGGAGTGAGTGTGTGTGTGTGTGAGTGAGCGAGTGTGTCTGTGTCTGTGTGTGTGAGTGAGTATAGCTGTGTGTGTGTGTGTGTTTTCTCATGGGGCATCAACACACCGGTACACTCCTTCTCTGTCACTGGCACGTGTGAAAAGGTTCCCCTAGTGTGCCCTTGCATGCCTGGCTGCATCCCTCCATAGCGTACGTGAGAACCTATTCTTGACCTGTCATTGACAGCTATCAGTGGGCTTGCATGACGAGTGCCACACACTCTTGACTATATACCATTCTCTGACTGAGTCTCCCCTGTGATTGACCCACAATCCACTGGGCTTTCTGTTCCCATGGCAACCAATCTCTCCTGCTCACAGATCCCCCCGGCCTCTCTCTTTCTAATTCTCAGCTTTCTATCCCTTTCTCTCTCTTTCTAATTCTCAGCTTTCTATCCCTTTCTCTCTCTTCCCCTCATCATGCCTATTTCTACAGAACTAATGTATATAAAATAATGCTGTCCCTGTCAGACTCTACTACATCATATTGACATCCATAAACACACACACACACAGACAGACAGACACACACACACACACACACAGTGACGGCGAACCTGTCAGGCAATTAAGCGTGCTTAGATTCATCTGCTGTGGTGTCAGTCAGGATGTTTGCATCACTCACACCCCAGTGATTTCATCCAACTGCTGCCACTGCTGCTCGAGCTGCTCAGGAGACGCTCTGGGGAACACAGATGTGTGGCAGCTCATCCAGTTCTATCTGTGTGAAAATGAGAGAGAGAGAGAGAGAAAGAGAGAGAGAGAGGAAGAGGGAGCGAGCACAGGGAGAGAGAGAGAGAGAGAAAGAGAGAGAGTAAGAGGGAAATGAAGATGGGAAACAAGAGAGAGGGAATAGGAGAGGGAGAGATAGAGAGAGGAAGGCTAATTAGAGAGTAATTAATCTTTGAAGACATAGTTAAGCTCTTGTTGGCAGATAGTGGGCTCAACAGGGCTTTCATTTCAGCTCCAGTGTTGTATGTCATTTTAAAAGCCAGGGAAACCCAGATTAGGCCTCTGTGTTCACTTCACACTCTCACAGACAGGGGAGGTGAAGAGCCCCTCATGAATGTGCCAACACACACACACAGACACACAGTCACACACACATTCCTGGTGCTATTAAGTAAATTTACACCCAATGAGTGAACCTGACATTTAAACTAGGAGTCTTATTTACATTAACACCAGTGACTACTAACAAATGGTAATGTGTGAGAGTAAAAATAAGTTTTTGTGTGTGTGTGTGTGTATGCGTGTGTGTGTGTGTAGGTAACATGTATATTTTGTATTGTTTTGTGTTCATAGTCATGAGTGCATCTGTTTGTCAGAGTGTGTGCGTTCAAGAGAGCACACCTGCACACGTGCACTGGACTTTTCTGTGATGTGAAACGTGTGCAGGAAGCCTGTGCTGAAGAATTGAAAATCATAGGGCCCCTCCCGTCACCCCCCAATACACACACACATGCACACACCCCTCCCTCCCAGTGAGTAATCTGTTCTCCCTGTGGCTTAATGAGCCGGGCTCAGCAGTGCCGGGTGCGAGGCAGTTCAAAGGCACCACTCACACACATCTCACAGCTCATTGTCAAATTGATGTAAATGCTGAAGCAACTGTCTGTAGCAATTATTTAACAGCACAGTGAAAATGACTGCTTAGCTGCGATGGGAATGTTTGTAACTCACTCACACACACACACTTTATCTCACTCTCTCTGAGTGTGTATGTATGTGTGCATGTACATGTGTGTTTGTGTGTTAGTGCGTTAGATGTATGTGTGAGGAGTGTGTCTGAAAAGCATCTGTTTTAGATCAGTAGCTCAACCATGGCTAAAAGCAAACACTGCATCACAAAGGTACCAAACAAACCAAATGACCAAGTGGATTAATGAATAAATAATTAAAGCGACACTCAGGGGAAACAGCCTAAAACCATGGCCACCACTCCTCCCTTTTGTCTGGTTAAACATAAAAGCCCCTTCATTGTGCATCGGGTATGAATAAATTACTAATTATCAATGGGAGGTGGCAACAGTCCTCTTTACGCTTTTTTATTCGTTTTGTTTTCAGCTGTGGTGGTAAAAAGAGAGAGCGAAAGAGAGAGAGAAAGCGAGAGAGAAGAAAAGAAAACAGCACTAGGAAGGGCTGACAGGAGGTCAGACTTCAAGGGCCTGATATCACACAGGCTGGCAGCCAGTGCCGAATAAATGATTGCGGCAGCCATTGTGGAGGAGGAGACTCTTTGTAAATCTGAGCATACAAGCCACTTGACAGATGAGTCGGGGGCGCACACAATGGCCATTAATGGGGCTCTGTTCGCCAAACGGGGCTCATTGTAACGTTTCATTGTCATCCAATGAATGGCATTAACCTCTGGAGTCAGGGCTGCATGAATGGAGACTCTACTACACACAATCACCAGCATCATCAGTGGGGGGCCCATGGGAAGGCCAGAAAAAAATACAAATGAAAACTAAAACCAAAACAAATCAACAAAATAAACTGGGAAACCAAGCTGGAGTGACTGCCTTTCTCCAGAGTAGGTGTGTGTGTGTGTGTGTGTGTGTGTGTGTGTGTGAGAGAGAGAGAGAGAGAGAGAGAGAGAGAGAGATTGAATAAATGTGGGTGTGAATATTGATGTGGTTTGTGCGCATGTGTGTGTGTGAGTTTGAGTGTGTGTGTTTGCGTGTGTACTTGGTCCTGGTTCTCTGTCAGGTACGGCTGTTAGGCCCTGTGTTAAGCCGGAGCAGACAGCAGTATTGATTTCTCCTGTGCGGTGGTGAAGAGGTCATTGTGGCTGAGAGGGTGTTTTTTTCTTTTGGGGATCCTTGTGGTTCGTTCTGCCGTGTGCTCACCTTTGGATCCGCAGCAAATTGGTCTGATGGGCAGCTGGACCTCCTCAAAAGGCCCAGTGCCCCCCCCTCCTGCAGCTTCCTCCAGGGGCCAAGCCCTCTTTTGTGGCAGGAGATTGGGGGGTGAGGGGTGGGGATTGTGGCCCAGCCACACAAAGCTGTGAAGAGCTCAAGAGACTCCTGAGGAGCAAGAAGCAGGGTAGTTTTAAAGTGTCCATGTTTGGCAAAGAAAAGAAGAGAAAAAAAACTGAAAGCATTTAGAGGATAAAAACAACACTTTCAATGCTCAATCTCTCTCTCTCTCTCTCTGAGCAATGAAGTTGCACACATGCAGTATCACCGGTATGTAAGGGTGTGTTCTTTTTCCCTTCCACTCTCTAAATTTATACCTCAACACACACACACACACACACACACACACAGACACACAACAGAGCTGATGGTGAGAAAGCTGTCCCCTCCTTAGCTTGCAGCTACTGGTGCTAATGTCTGTACTTGAGGTCGTAAGATATGAGTGAGTGGCTGTTGATGTCAGTGAATTAGAATTTCAGAGTAGTAATTGGCTCTGAGCCTTCTCACTGTTCTAACCCCCCCCCCCCCCCCCCCACACACACACACACCCTCCCCCCAGCTGTATTGAGGCCTGGACTGGGGATGTAGCCAACGGCTCCCTACCTCTTTGTTTGGTGACACTGCTCATGTCTGCGTTTGTCCCCTCTGATAAGGCCTTTCATCCTGTTTGCATTGATTACAGTCTGACGACTCACCCCGATACACTATAGGCCATTCATACCCTCCTGCCACACACTGGGGTCTTTGTGAACTGGAATGCATGGTGTGTGTGTGTGTGTGTGTGTGTGTGTGTGTGTGTGTGTGTGTGTGTGTGAGTATGTGTGAGTGAGAGTCAGCGAAAGAGAGAGAGGTCTGTTTATGTGTGTGTGTGTGTGTATCTCCTCTAGGCCCTGGCCCAGGCTGTAAAACCATGTCATGCCCTGGAGACAGCACCGCAGCACAATACCCACCCATCAGGGAAATAAGACCCCCATTTTCTGCTCCGTGAACAGGAAACTCAGGCTGAATATGAGGGGGTTGTTTGGGGGGAAGAAGAGGCAAACATACTCTCTGTTTTTCTCTCTCTGACTCTTTCTCTCTTACTCAAACACAAACACACAGTCTCTGAAGTTCTTTAGAAGCCCTGAGTTTACATTCTTCCTGCCATTTTTTTCTCTCGCCATCTCATTAATGACTGTATGCATATAGTGCATTCAGCTGCATGTGTGGCCAATAAGCCGATGATGAATTTGGGTGCTGGTGTCTCTTCATATATCCCTGCCTTGTTTGCCATGCAGCTATTTAATGGTGCTACGCAGCAGGGGCATAGTGGCCCACAGCTCAGCTAAGCTCAACTCAACTCAACTCAACTCAACTCAACTCAACTCAACTCAACTCAACTCAACTCAACTCAACTTAGCTCAACTCAACTCAGCTCAACTCAGCTCAGCTCAGCTCAGCTCATCACGCTGCTAAACCCAGAGACATGCCTGAAACAGGCTCTGCCTAACACTTCACACCTACAGTTGAGCTGAGAAAAATAATTTTAAAAATGCATGAAACCAGCCACACCTGCTAAAATGGTCTGGGATCCCCTACTGAGATCTTCCAAGATCACCTTACTCAAGCATGAAGTGAGGATGGCTTTCGTTTGTTTTGTCTTGTTTTTTCTTTTTCAGTTCTTTACAGTGGTACAGGCTCCAGGGCCCAGTTGGTCTGTGGGAACCACCCAAACGCACAGTTCAAATGTGTGTGTGGTTGGTTAGTTGACAGTGTGTGTGTGTGTGTGTGTGTGTGTATATGGGGGGTGAGGGGTAAAAGAGGCCAATCCCTTGTTCTGTGAAGAATTAAAACCACCTCTGCAAATAGGGCCATGTGTAAAGCCGGGGGGTGGGACTTTCACAGCGGCTGGGGTTTCCGTGTAAATAAACAGCAAGGAGGCCTGTGTGTGTGTGTGTGTGGGGGGGGGGGGGGTCAGAGGTGGATGTGAGGGTGTGTGGGAGGTGGAGGGGAACTACTCCCTCCCTCCTCCTGCCCCATCCCACCCCGTCTCCCCTGCCTGAGGTTAGGCCCTGGCCTTTTGTTGCTTTTAATCCCAGCACTTTCTATTGAGGAGGACTGGGGCTGGTGGTGGGGTGCTGGCTGACACAGATTAGCCTGCCAGTTCTCTGGTGGTTGAGTGTGTGTTTGCGCTGTGTGTGTGTATGTGTGTGTGTGTGTGTGAGAGAGACAGAGAGAGAGAAACAGAGAGTGACACACACACACACAGTAGTACTCTTGAGTATGGCCCAGAAACCCTACTCTTCATAACTAGGACGAAGGGAATCGAGAGATTTCAGTCACAGTTAAGCCACAAAAACCTGTGTCTTTCTGTATGACACCCACAATTTACGACCAAACCCACAGAATCCATAAATACTAAAAGGCCTTCACATCACTGAGAAGTGAAGTGAAGCAAGTCTAGTCTTGGGTAGAAGCTGGAATATTACCAGATTTTCTGAATGATAAGTAAGTAGGCTAAGTCACTTTTGTTTTGACTTGAGAAAAAAAAATGCATTATTTATGTGGACAGTTACACATCACATTTGAAAGAGGCAGTGTCAGAAGTCAAGTATTGAAAAGAGGTATTTTTTGTATCATAAGAATGGTTAGTTTGCACAGACAACAAAAACTGACTCGAAAATCGACCGCTCTATTTCAAATTACCTTCGGGTAAGGAAGGTCTAATGAGCTTTTAAATACACAAAACAATGATGGAACAATTGTCCATAATTGTCAAACTATTCGATGAAAGATCAACCTATTTTGGTGACAAGCTCATAAAAATGCAAGCTACTTATTTTTTAAATATATATCTCGCTGTCATTAAGTGTTTGCATGCTTCTTTGCCTCTTTGTTTTATGTAAGGCTCTCATTACCACGTGGTAGTAACAGATTGTTTGAACTGGAAAGAAAAGCCATTCGAAGCTAATTAAGCAACCATTCCAAGCACTATTCACGGGCAGAAGACCGAGAAGCACAGGCATTTGTCAGCGCTTGACCCCGCGTGGTATTGATTGACAACAAACCTTCTTGAATGACAGGCTTAACCTTTTCTGTCCAATAGAAAACATGCGAGACCGCGAGCTGCGTCTCTATTGGACAAAAAGCTGCTAAGCCGCAAAGGAACCCCACGTGGGGCAGCAAAACAGGCAACACATGATAGGCTGCTCTTCTAAAGTTCAAACATGGCCGATGTTCACGGGGATCAGACCAGAACAATCATCCTATTCCCTTTGCTAGCTATTGCCCTTTTAGTTTATGGGTCATATTTATATGAATCTATACAACTATGATACATACTAATCCGCAATATCTGTGGAATTCCATGAAATTATGACAAAGCCTACCTTCGTTCTCTAACCCTACATCACGTATTGGAAGCTTGTGATTTCTGTCAGAGTAATTTAATCAAATCATAGGGTGAAACCAAAAGCTGTCATCACAGCCATGAGTGCACATCTTAAACAACTGTCATTCCAATGTAAAGTTTTGTGTCTTTTTTTCATAATAAGCAAACTGTAGCTTAAATAAGCCACAGGCCCCGCACAATTTGTCAATATGAACCCAAAACGTGTGCATGTGGAGAGAATAGTTCTGAGAAAAACAGCCTATAGAATTCATCAGTGCTGCAAGCCCAAGCTACTCATTCGGACAACAAAAGAATACATTTATGAAATCTTTATTGCTGCACTATGTGACTACACACATCGTGGGTTTGTGCAAGATATTTAGAGATATCAAACCAGCTATGTGATGATAGCAAAATACTTCGAACCTAAAATGGCGAGAATGACGTAATATGTGGAGCAGACGACCCCACGTGGGAATATGGTCTTACGATTGGTGGAAACAGCAGAACCCCTCATGTGTTAATATGATTGGTTGAACTCCCTTTGTGTTAAGGTGATTGGCTGGAAAGAGGTGCTCTCGCGGCAGTGCAGCCCTCGTGTCAGTAGACTGTCTGTGTGTGGCACAGGATAGCATAGCTGGACGACGGGGAAATGTGAGCTTGTCGAAGGAGTACAACGTTACACTTTTAAACGACCAAAACCTCTTCAAAATCGGAAGTACACTTTGGCACGATTTTTGGATTACACAGTCTTTCTTTTGTGAGTGCTTACTCGCATTCTGGAGTTTTAAGAAAAGGGGAAAAAGTCTTGGATCTGCAAAGAGAAGCAGCCGTCGAGAGTCGCTTCTGTTTTCAGAGAAATGTTTGACGCGGTCGGCGTCGAGCAGGAACATTCTCGATTATTGAACTCAATTTTCTGGATTTGATACACCAAAGGCTTTCCATAGCCATCTTGTTTTAATTTGCTGTTCGTGGAGCCACGTAACTGGACCAACCTCAGAAGATACCAATCCAGGTACGGTAGCCAAGATAACGTTATCCACAACAGCTCTTGTCCAACAAAAGTCGAGTAGCCGATGTTGGCTAACGAGCTAGCAGGGTTAGCTGTCGCTAGCAGGCTAGCTAGCAAACGTTTATACATTCAACACATTCATCAATTAGACAAATTTGCTGTAGCAGCAACATGTAGTCCGCTTTGACTACTATATCTATGCTTCAAACATGTTTTCTTTGTTTCGAGCGCTCCCGTCATAGCCAGCTATGGATATGTTTCGAAGGAGCGTGTCCTTACTTCATACATGAACACAAAGAACGACTGGTCCTAGCCTACCTGATCAGACCAGTAACGTTAGTGTACCAACTGGCATTAGTTTGATTTGATTTCTTGTCCAAGTTCTTGTACCTACGCCTCACGTAACATAATGCTCCTCTGGGTCAGGCCGACAGGATTGCGGAATAGCCAGTAAAACCAGTTGTCTAACAGATCATTAAACGGCTTATAGAGATTCTCGACTGGCGATTGCAAAACAGCATTACAGCGTTAAGTAGCTGGCACTACACCGATGGGAATTTTCTAAGGTCACCCGACTTTAATACTGAATGAACTGCTTCTCCCAACGGGTTGAATACGAAGCTCACTCATTTAGGTTAGCTGTCTGTGTTGTGTAGTGGGTGAAGTTATCGAGTAGACTGATGCTGAATGTGTGTTTTCCTTCTTCCTCTCTCGGTCGAAGACTGGAAGAGGATCAAACTGTGTGGATCTTAAAAGGAGGGGGACGGTGTCGGGGTATTTAGCCCCCCAGCGACCACTGGAATCGGGCTTTGTGTCCGACTACATCGCTGGAGAAAAGCGGCGTGCCAGAGAGCCGCACAATTCACAGACGTCCAATAAATAAGGGATACATTTCAAGATGTATCCGCAGGGCCGGCATCCGGTAAGTTTGGACATCTTGAACTGATGTGATACGTAATTGTTCCATCTGCATTGATTTAGCCAGGCAAGCACAGCAGAGAGCCCCTGTCCGTGACCAGACATCCTGAATCATTATAGACAGACCTATACCTCCCTTTGACTTGCTAAAACGCCACCACAGTATAACGCTTTGAAGTGTGTATCAGGTCGGTAGCTGGCACAGCATTTCTAACAAGGCGATCAAGTCAAACACTGCTTGACCAGCTGCCACAGACGCACGCTGACAATGATGTCTAAATTTGAAAGTGGTTGAGACAAGACGGAGTGCTATTTTCCTCTTCTCTCTAAGCACTCCCCATGATCACTGTTTATTCGCTCTACTCATATTTGTTTACTGAACACCTGGTTTGAACTTAACGGAAGAGTGGGGGAGGAGAGGGGGGAAAGCAGAAGTGGGGGAGAGAGAGAGAGAGAGAGGATGGGGGGAGGGAGGGTAGTGAAAAAAAACAAAGGCGAATTTTTACAGGCGCAGTTTGGCACGCTCAGACTCATCCATGCGCGGCGACCCCATTTCTGCTGCTGGTGTTTATGTGAAGCATTAAAAGAGCCCTCCCTGCAGGCAGGCCTGCCCTAGCTGTAAAGCCCCCCACCCATCTCTCTCTCTCTCTCTCTCTCCCTCAGAAACCCTAGCACTCCCCTCCTCACACAACATGGCACTTTAGCAGGCATGTCACCCTTCACTTCCCATCCACTCTGAAATGTGAGAGCAGCTTCTCTCTGCGAGCTGATAACGCATTAGAGAGGGAGGCAGAGAGAGAAAGAGAGAGGGAGGGAGGGGAGAGGATGAGGGAGGGAGGAAAAAAAAACAAAAAACATTTGTCTCCTGGGGCAGTAATTGGCTTTGATTGATGCGATCTCTTGTCTTGCAGGCGCCGCACCAACCTGGTCAGCCAGGCTTCAAATTCACAGTGGCCGAGTCCTGTGACAGGATTAAAGACGAGTTTCAGTTCCTCCAAGCCCAGTATCACAGGTAATCATCACACAGCTGTAAAAAAAAAAAAAAAGAAAACCTGCCTGAGTGTGTGGTTTATTGCCAAATCAAATGCAGGAAAGTCCCCCTCTACACACACACACACACACACACACACACACACACACTTGTACACATTGCCATGTGTCAGAGATGAGAAATCCCTGGGCAGTGTTTAATCTATTGTGTGTTTTCACAACCTCTGGATGCTAATCATAATCATGTGTTTGACTAGCAACCACTCAGTCCTATTCAATCCAGACATTATACTGCACAGAGTAAGCCTGCCATGAAAGACCATAAGAATGAGCTGATCTCGGGGGAACTGGCGACTGGAAGAGAAGGAGTCTAATTCTTTGCTTTGTGTTTTTGTTTTTGCTCACAGTCTAAAGGTGGAGTATGATAAGTTGGCCAATGAGAAGACAGAAATGCAGAGGCACTATGTGATGGTGAGTTTACACTCGAGCTAAGCTATTGTTATGTGCTTAAGTGTGGGACTGTGGTGTCAGAATGGCCCCAGTGTGTGTGTGTGTGTGTGTGCGCCTGCCTGTGTGCCTGTCGGTTTTGTTGAGTAATTAAAACCGTGTGTGTGTGTGTGTGTGTGCATGTGTGCGTGTGCGCGCCTGTTTTGTTGTGCGATTAGAACCAAGTGTGTATGTGAGTGTGAGTGTGTGAAGCCCCCTCTCTCTGAGCTCTTTGAGCTGACTTGAGCCTGCTGCTTTATTGAGAGGCCATGACTGACTGCACTGAGCTCCAGTCTGCCCTCTCACGCTGCCCACAAGCCACAGGGGTCACACACTACAGCATTGTCCTCCCCACACTCTCTCTCTCTTGCTTGCTCTCTTCCTCCCTCTCTCCCTCCACACCTCCCTCTGTGTGCGGATCTGATTATTCTCCAAGGAGACGTGGCGATCTCGCAGACAAATGCGCCTCGCTGCGTCGGCTGCAAATTAGGTGAGGGGTGATGGAGTGGGGCCAGAGGCTTCGATGTGTGTGTGTGTGTGTGTGAGTGACTGTGCATGCTCTGTGGGGGAAAAAAGGCTCTCATACACACACACACCCTGCTGTTGCTGCTGGTGACGTTTGTGTTGTGTTACTTCCCCTTTTGATTCAACTGTGTGTTAATTTAATTTAGCAAGGGAAAGGACCTGATAAAACGCTATTGATGTGTGTAGCAATTAGTCCTGGATATCAGAGAAAGAGGTGTGTGTGTGTGTGTGTGTGAGAGTGAGAGGAGGGTAGGAGAATGGGGACACTGCTAGCTCTGTGCTGCTGTCGTGGGTCAGACCATGGAAGTGTATTCTCTTATCGTAGGTAAACGGGCTGAAGGATGACTAAGTAATGCCCAGGGAAGGCAAGTTAAACATTCCTCTCGCAGGAAGACATCTCCGTCAGTTTGTGTGTGTGTGTGTGTGACACAGAGGGGTTATGTAAACATAGTGAAGAATCCCTGTGGTGAGTGTGTGTGCTGATAGCATAGGATCCCAGTGCTTGAGGTGTCTACAGCAGATCTTGAGACATGTTTGTGGTACTACTGTGTCTTGGCTTCTTTCATTTATCTGCTTCCTATTGCTTTCTCTAACTCATATCACTTTCTCTCTTTTTATTGTCTTTTTACTTCATCTTTTACTTCACCTTTCTTTCTTTACCACCTCCCCCATCTCTCTCTCTCTCTCTCTCTCTCTGAATGAGGGTTGAGTAATGTATTGGCCTGCTTGGCTGTAAGTCCAGCGTGAGTCCTTGCCCTGACCGCTGTGGCTGGACTGGTTTGAGCTCTCTCTCAGTGGGGTACAGTTGGCCAGCTGTGTGTGAGTGAGAGAGATCATCTCACAGCTTTGAAATGTAGAGGGTGCTTGTTAATGGGCATTAATTGCAATAACAGTGGTATTTTGAATGATCTGTGACTGTTCTGGTATGTGATTGCAGCCATGAATTACTTTAATGAAATGTTCTTTTTTTCCTTTTCATTTTAGTATTACGAGATGTCCTATGGATTGAACATAGAAATGCACAAACAGGTATGTTACACCTTGTGTTATTTTCCACACACACACACTTACGCATGCACACACACACACACACACGTACTTGTAATAGTTAGAGAAGTGTAGAGTGTGTGTGAACGTCAGTCAACACGATTACACTTAAGTGTGAACAGACAGGAGGAGGGAGGTCTGCAGGCCCCAGCAGGGCTGTGTTTTTTGAGGTCAGGTTGTTTGCCTAGCGGGCGCACACAGTCTTTCTCTTTCTCTCTCACACACAAACACACACTCACACACACACTTCTCTTCTCTTCCTGTGAGTGACTCCCCAAACACGCACATACACGTCACCGGAATCCTTACAGACCCTCTCAGGCACCCTTAGTGATTCCCACACACTCACACCCCCAACACAGGCCTTTACACGCATAGAGCACACACACGCTCCGAAGACAGCCCCGCCCCCCACTTTCCACACACACACTGTGTGTGTGTGTGTGTGTCCTGTCTATGTCCTGAGCTGCTGCACTGGCGGGTTAGTCAGACAGCTTTGATAAGATTAAAGGCAGGCTGTTGGCAGCAGGCCCCCTGTGTGACTTAATGGCTGCTGGGAGGGTAGGCCAGCGTGGCCCAGTGGAACAGAGCTCACGAGAGGAGAGGAGAGCTCTGCTTTACTGGGCCTGATTATGTCAGCAAATTTCACATGCCTCCGTAAATTAAGATGAGACACCACAGGAGGATGAGAGAGAGATAGAGGGGAAAGGGAGTGGTGGGGTGGAGAGAGGTATAGTAAGAGAGGAAGAGGAGGGATAGACACAGGGTGGGGGTTGTTTTGGAGAGGGGGAGAGGTTGGTGGGGCCATCAGACTATGAATCAGCCCTCAGCACCTTCCAGTGCAGTGGTGTTATCTCCCAGACGATATGCCCCCATTCCCTGTGTGTGTGTGTGTGTGTGTGTCAGTCAGGGCTCTGAGGTGCAATGCTCTGCGCGCTCTCTCTCTCTCAGCTGGAAAGAGGAAACGGTAGAGAAGCCGGGTTGGGTTTATGAAGTGGCCTGTGGCTGTGTGTGTCAGGTGTGAATTCAGAGCAGCTAATAAAAATAAAATGTCAGCACTTGCAGCAAGAACAGATAGGGAGCTGCAGCAGAGAGAGAGAGAGAGAGAGAGAGGGAGAAAGGACATTCAGACTGACCTCTGTCCTTCACAACCACACACACACACACACATAGTGCTCCAGGCCCCAGTTAGGTTAATGGTGTGTGGGGATGGTGGATTGCAGTTGCAGGGCGATCCATCAGTGTCCATCTTATGTGTGTGTGTGTGTTTGTGTGTGTGTGTGTGTGTCACATCGCCTACCCTCATTTATGTCAGAGCAGACATTTCTGTGATGGAGCCTGTCAGCTACTTATCTCTCAGCAAGGAAAGGAGGATGGTCTGTGTGTGTGTGTGATTGAAAGGAAGGTCAGTGTGTGTGTGTGTGTCTGTGTGTGTGTGTGTGTGTGTGTGTGTGTGGGGGGGGGGGGGTCAGGGCCAGTAGGAGGGAGAAGGGGGAGGAATGCTTCACACTGAGAAGGGATGGATGGAGAGATAGAAAAGAGACGAGGCGGAGGGGCAGAGGGAGTGGTGTGATGGAGTGAGAGGGAGGAGGGTAGAGCAAGGTAAGGGTGTGTGTGTGGGAGGGCTGTCCCTGTGTAAACAGGTTAATCGACTGATCCATTTTAACGCCCTGACTTTTATCAGGAGCCACTGAGCTGATGGAGGGAGTTGAATTATTCATTCTGCTGCAGGGCCTTAACCTGCGATGTGTGTGAGAGGGAGAGAGATGGGGGTGGGTGGTTGGTTGGGTTTATTGGTGAGCAGACAGCGAGATCTCTCTGTACCTTCATCTTTGTCAGCCCTTCCTCCTTTTTTTTTAAATATTCTTTTCCCATCCTTCTCTTCATCCCCTCTTCTGTGGAGGAGGTCAGACTGGGAGTGGTTAACAGCCCAGGGAGGGTAGGGCAGGATTAGGGGATGCACACCACCGTATTATTCCCCAGCACAGAGATTTATTTCCCTTGTCAGGAAATCCATCTCTCTCTCTCTTGCGCGCGCGCACACACACACACACACACACCCCTCTTATTCTTTTTATTTTTCTCTCAATCACACCTTTCTGTCTTGCATTTCTGTGTTCTTTTCTATTGATTTTACCTCTATTTTTTAAAAGCATCCTCGTCTGTCTGTGTGTGTGTCTGTCTGTGTGTGTGTCTGTCTGTGTGTGTGTCTGTCTGTGTGTGTGTGTGTGGTGAGGGACTAGCTGATGAAACCATGTAGCTCTATGAAGAAGCTGAGCTAATGGATCTCTCTCTGCTACTCTGCGTCAATAAGCCATTGTGATGACTGAGGCAAGGAGGGTGTGTGTGTTGCTGCTGTTATTGACCGCATCCTGTCACATCTTTGAGAGAGGTGTGTGTGGGGTGGTGGTAGGGTGTTAATGTGGCCTCTAGACAGAGAGATGCCCCAGGTGGTTGGGGGGTTATTTTCAGGTCAGTTTGAAGGTGTGTGTACCTGTTGCTGAAGGGGAGTTCTGGTAAGACCCCCCCCAACACACACACACACACACACGCTCTGACACAGAAGAGGTCCCTGTGGCCAGACAAGGACGAGTGGATCAATGACTCATCCAGTAGAAGCTGTTTGCTTACCCTGCGGATGGTCATCATGTCTCTGAGCCAAAACAAACTCACTTAGGCCAGGGCTGGAGGGGTGTGTGTCTGTGTGTGTGTGTATTTGCCTTTGCCTTTTTCTTTGTCATCTTAGAGAGATTTTGCTAGTTTGTTTTGTATACATATTGTCTGGGTGTGTTATGGTGGACTGAGTTTTTGTGAGTGTGTACATTTTGTGTGACTGTACAGAGTGGCGTTTTTATTTAAAAAAAAAAACAAAAACGGATAGTTCTTCTGTCTGTGTCTTGGACAGAAACATCAATAGTTTCTTTGCCTGCTCCATGTTGGCTCTGTTTTTCAGTGAGTGGAGCTGACCCATCTGTGTGTGTGTGTGTGTGTGTGTGTGCTCAGTTAGAATCAATGTAGGTAAATTCAAATGTCGATGAGCTGCCCAACCCAGACTAGCTGCACATCGACAGGCCTGCCAACTCCACAGGGCTGTTGAGATGTCTCACTTTGAGTCACACTGCTGCCCTAAACCACCCAGCCACGGACCGTGTGTGTGTGTGTGTGTGAGAGAGAGAGTGAGTGTGTGTGTGTTAGTCAGTTAGTCCATGTCAGCTTTATCTGCAATGAAGTAAATTCTGAAGCTTCTCTCAGGCTTGCTATCTTGCTCAAGTGCTGTTTTTTCACGTGTGTGTACATGTGCCTATATGGGTGTCCAGCCAGTGAATGATGCAGTAGACACACACTCACTACCTGTGCGCTTCCCCTCTATATTCAATACTCATCAGCGCCACTCCATTCAGTGGTGGTGGATGATGGGAGCAGACAAAGGTGTGTGTGTGTGTGTGTGTATGTGTGTGTGTGTGTGGGTGCCATTGACAGCTTGGCCCCAGAGAGCTCTTGAAGCGCTGCTAGACTGGTCCGAGTACCTGTAATTGTGCAGCCAAGCGCGAAGCTCCCCACTCAAAAGCTGAGGCCCCTTTCATCTGTTTCATAGCACCAGCGCCCTATTTACACACACGCGCACACACACGCACACAGCTGAGAGCTCTATGTGCCAGACAGAAATGTTTACTGGAAGAGATCGGAGGAAAAAGAGAATTAAAAAAAAAGAGTGGACACTAACACATCCTCACGCAGAGAAGACTAGAATTGGTCTTGCATGCACACACACACACGCTCCTTTTAAGGTTCATTTATATATACAGACATGCAGACCCTCTCCATTTTCTAACTGTCTGTCGAAATGACGCAGACTCCATGGATAAAGGGAACGTGTCATTGGTCGGCTCGCTTTGTTTTGGCTTCTTGCTACCTACCATAGGTATAGTTAGCAACATGTTAATTTACTGTGCAAGCTCTGTAAATAATCTCAGACATTGTTATATTGATACAGTGGGTGTATTTCCCAATTGTACTGTGCCTGTATTTCAATAAAGCTTTAAAATCAGCTCTTCGTCAGTAGGCAGTGCTTTGTAGGCAGGTATGTGAGAAGTTCACAAGCTAACAGAACAATTGGCTGGTAGGAAACGTTAAATTTGCCCGGAACTAAACTAAATAAGGGGAATAACGGCTATTGAGAAGTACTTTGTCTTAATTATCAGCATTAACAAAATGATTGAAGCACAATGACTTTTTAATCCATGTATTGGTATGTGGGTAGACTAGTGCCACTCCAGCCAATGTCTGGTGATGGTGTACCTCTCTGTGAATACACTTCACACAAATGCGCATGGGTTCAGAGACACTCATACAGTACTGCATGGCCTTATTCCCCTTAGTCCATATTCCAAAAAAGAAAGAAAAAGCAGTTTGGTCTGTCTTCCTCTGCTGCCCCCATCAGTGCCTGCTGGATCGTCTGACCTTTGACCTCATGAAGCCAGCTGTCAGCGGGGCCTTAAGCTGAGAGGAATGCACTCAATGCTCTCCAGGCCTTTGAGCAAATCCAGTCAAACGGCCGAGTGCTATTGACAAGCTCTATCTTAGTAAACAGGGATTATACACTGGCCTGGATACCTTCCACTGCCTTGGCTTTGTCCTCTTTTAATATCAGTGCTTTTTGATATAGCAGAGGCGCTCTCCCCTGGGCAGTGGAGCTGGTGGAGTAGTGTTTATAAGTCCAGTGTTTTCCTAGCTGTCTGTCACAGTTATTGCAAGAGAAATCTGCTGTTGTGTGTCCTCCCCCCCAACACACACACACACACACTTTGACTTGTGATCTATCGTCATGGAGCGGCAGTGGTGTTTGGCTGCTGCGGGGGCGGCAGCAGCGTGTGCACTGCAAGGAATTTGTCTGATTTGGGATATTGGGGATTCAGGCTACTCCCATGTGGAATGCAGGGTATGTCCTCAGAGCACTTTCATGTGTAAGGCAGGCAGGAGCCTTTGATGTGGTGTAATATCCCACTCAGATTACTGTCAATATGTCGCTGATCTGCAGCCTTCCGCCCAGGTTGGCCAGCCGCCATGGTCTTTTCATTGGTGCGGCCTGGTGCGGCTGCACCAGGGTGTCCATGTGTGCGTCTCCCTCGGCTGCACCATCTAAGGGGGGGGGGCGGAGGTGTGGGCTGCGCCTTACATTTGACTTCAGCACCGCAACTGGTGTTTTTCTGTGATGCATCAGAGATTATTTTCTTGCTCTTCTGTGGGAGGTGTGTTTGTGGTTGGGGTCGGAGGTTGGCGTTGCCATGGATGAGGGATGCTTACTGCTGTGTCTGTGATGTTTGCATCTCCGTGGTGACCCCGTGGTGAACCGGCTCTCCTAAATTGGGTGACTGGTGTAGCGGTGATGTAGAGGAGTCATTCTCCACGGCCACGCCTCTAATGGGCTGTGCTTTCATCGCCCATCACACAGCGATCCTGCTGGGAAGGGTCAGGATGCAGTGTGTGGGTGGGGGTATTTGTATGTATGTATGTATTGTCTATGGTGGTTTGCATATGTGTGCATTTATTTTGTTAGTGTCTATGTTAGTATGCTTGTGAATATATATGTATATATATTATATACATACATATACATACATATAGTGTGTGTGTGTGTGTGTGTAAAATATATAAAATAAATAAAGTGTGTGTGTGTGCGTGTGTGTGTGTGTCTGGCTGGTGTATGTGTTTAGAGGGAAGCTCACCTCCCCTTCTCCCCCCTCCCCGTCTCCTGGCCCCTCACCTCTTTATCCAGCCTTCTCGTGTGGCGCTCATGCGATCGACAGCCCGAAAATTCAATTTAATGGCCTGCCCCTGAGCACCTAATATGATTTTACAGGCTGTTACTGCCGGGGCCCAGGCTCCATTTGCATAATGATCGCCAGCGCGATAGGGAGGGGCGAGGCAGCCTCCAGCCTCCAGCCTCCAGCCTCCAGCCTCCAGCCTCCTCTCCTCTCCTCTCCTCTCCTCTCCTCTCCTCCCCTCTCCTCTCCTCCCCTCTCCTCTCCTCTCCTCCCCTCTCCTCTCCTCTCCTCCCCTCTCCTCTGCTCTGCTCCTCTCTTTCTCTAGTGGCAGTTGCCATGGCAACGGCCAGGCAGGCAGGCAGGCATGCAGGCAGACAAGCGGGAGCGGGTAGAATGGAGGTTGGGTTCCTGTGGTGATCTGGATGGAAGAAATGGGGGGGTTGATGGTGATGGGAAGTGTGGGAGGATAGAGAATGTGTGTGAGATGGAGAGAGAATGAAGAAGTGTGTGTGTGTGTGTCTGAGTGAGACATGTTAGAACAAGGAGTTGGCATTCCCACATTAATTAAGCTTGGCTTCTCACACCCATCAAGAATGTGTTTACAAAGAAACCACACACACACACACTTGTAGATTTCCTCACATAACATAAAAGCACTTGTCTCATATTTGGCTCATGTGAATCATTGTAATCTCATTGTCATCTGAAGGGAAGGACTTGTTGTTGTTGTTGTTGTTGTTGTTGTTGCTTCTCTCCTGACCTTCCGTACAGAACAGCAGCAGGCTGTATTGATGGTGTTTAGGGGAGGGTTACAGTAGCACAGGTTGCTAGGTGTGTATGCTAGGTGTGTATGCATACTGTACTGGGAGTGTGTGTGTGTGTGTGTGTGTGTGTGTGTGCTTGCTGTGTTAAGATTTTGTGTTAGGAGTGTGTTGTGCTATGGTGTTGGAACGCTCCAGTGGAACTCTCTCAACATGGCCGCCCTCCCCTGCCTGCCCCTGTGGAGTGTTCACTTAGCCCAGCTGCACTCTCGTACATACGTACACACACACAAATGCACACTCTTGTGCTCACTCTCTCCCCCTCCCCCTCCCCCTCCCTCATTCACGCCCCCTCTCTCTTCCACTCATCTCCTCTCTCCTATGCTCTTGTCGTGCTGGAGATATTTCACATGTCAATATCACACAGTGCAGAGTGTGCCCAGTCAAGCGCCTCTGATTGCCATGCTAATTGACTTGATCGTAGTAAACACCACAAGGGGAGGAGGTGTGTGTGTGTGTGTGTGTGTGAGAGAGAGAGAGAGAGAAATCATTTTCAACACAGCAGTTGCAACATCGGTTCTCACTCCCTCTGTCTCCCCTTCTCTTTTTTGTCTCTAGACGGAGATTGCTAAAAGGCTGAATGCAATTTTGGCCCAAATTATGCCTTTCCTGTCACAGGAGGTAAGTGGAATCGTGCACACACACACACACTTCACACACACACACACACACACACACACACCCTGAAGAGCCTGAGGCTTTTGTGGTAATTGTAGCTTTTATAGACTTGTTCTCTCATGGTTATGTTCTCACTGTTTTTTTTTTTTAAGTTTAAGAAAGTTGATATACCTGTAGGGTTAGTTAACACACTTGAGCTTGCATGAGAGATGACGGCATTGCCCAGGCCTGTTAATAATGAGTCGCTTGCCATATGACAGGAAGCCTAGTAAAGGACTTTGTTTTCAAATCGCCTTGTTAATAAGGCTATTGAATAATCCTCTCTCTCTTCCTCTCACACACAGCACCAACAGCAGGTGGCACAGGCTGTTGAGCGTGCCAAGCAGGTCACCATGACCGAGTTGAATGCCATCATCGGGGTACGTGGACTTCCCAATCTGCCTCTCACCGTGTGTATTATCCCTTTTTACACTTCTTCTGCGTGCCGTGCCGTGCCGTCCGATCGGAACGATAGGGGCAAACCTGCACAAACTGTGCCCACTGCACCCCCCCGCCACCCTTATGACTGTCCCACCCTAGGTGCATAACTGCAATTGGTAGAATGGCTTAGCCACGATACATCTGCCGAAATGGATGTTTTACACCCAAATCTTCGTTTTGTGGTTCAGCCTACACCTTGTGCTGTTTTGCCCCTCTCATTAGCATTAGAGTGTGTGTGTGTTTGTTTGTGCATTTGATTTGAGTGTGTATGTGTGTGTGTGTCATTATGTGGTTAAGTGACTGCACTGTAATCCTGTACGTGATTTTAGTGCTGTCTGTGTATGTGAGTGTAAGAGTGTGGGAGGATATGTCGAGTGGTTGAGTTTGAGTGCTAAGTGCTGGAATGATCTGTAATGAGTCCTATTATATGTACTGTGTGTGTGTGTTTGTGTCCGTTACCGGGGCTGTATATTTAGAAGGAGTAAGCGGCGCGTGTGTGTGGTAATCAGGGCTTGGGTTGCCCAATGTGGCTGGAAAAGCCCTTCAGCTGGTTGTTTTTAGAGACCCGATCACTTTAATAGGATCTGCCGACTGCTTAACTCAGGAGAGCCCTCAGTCACTGCTGACCTGGATTGCACATGGCATTACAGAGATGGAGGGAGAGACAGAAATGGAGGCAGGAAGGGAGAGAGGGATGGACGGAAAGAAAAACGAGAATGGAAAACTTGAAAAGCAGCACGCACACCGAAGCAGCACAGACAGACACACACCAATACAGAACACAGAACCACACAGACAGACAGACACACACCGATACAAACACAGAACCACACACACCGATACAGAACACAGAACCACACACACAGACAGACACACACCGATACAAACACAGAACCACACACACCGATACAGAACACAGAACCACACACACAGACACAGAAGATAGTACGGTATTTTTATGGAGGGAAATGTTTTTTTCTAGTTTAGTCTCCTGTTCCCTTTAAATCTCTTCCATGCCCCCTCTCCATTTCTTATCTTGGCTCTCCTCTTTTCCCTTCTTCTCGGCTCCTCTCTCTCTCTCCTCTCCTTTGAGAACCATCTCAATCTAGTGTTCATCGATCACCTCCTGTGTGACCCATATCTGTGGTGTTCACCAGGAATGATTAGACGGCCCCCGCCTCTAGTGGTCTGGTCTGGTGGTGATCTGATTACTGCAGCTGACCCTGCTTTAAGCTACCTCCCAGGGGGGCAGGTGGGGGTGGGGGGGGGGGTAGAGAGAGCACGGTAGTAATGGAGGACACAAGTGCTGGCCAATATTGGAATTCAATTAAGGGCCTTAACACTGCCCCCCCTCACCTCCTTCCACCCCTCCTCTGCCTGAGCCAGCCTTTCTCTCTGTCTCTGTCTCTGTCTCTGTCTCCCTATCCCCCCTCTCCCAGATAATGACTTCCTGAGCTCAGATTGGATTGAACAGGGCCACGGCTTTGCCTTTTCTCTGTGCCAGCTCCCCATTCATGATTTCCCCCTTTCCCCCCCTCCCTCAGATACTGCTGGATCTTTTCATTTTTATCAGCTCAATCAGGACTTTTTTTTTTCTTTTTCTCCCCGACTCCCTTTTATACGAATGTCTGGAAGGTCGATTTGGAAGTGCGGAGTAATATCCTTATTTTATCCTAGTCGATCTTTTATAACAAAGCAAAGTTGGGACCAGCAAAGACGGGAACCTCAGAAGTTTTGAACTCGACTCAGGAATGTGTCACTCTGATTTCCTCTGTGTACGTTTATTACTCTCTCTTTCTTTCCTTCTTCCTCTCTTGCTCTACCTCTCTTTCTTTTATTTGAGCTGTCTGCACTTCTGAGCACTGATGAGTCCCAAGTGTTGTGTCTATTAGAGCCAGATATGTATACTGGCCTTTTTTTCTCTCTCTCTCTTTCTCTTCCTCTTTATTTTTTTTCCTTTCTGCTCTCTCACTTATTCTATACATATCTTACTTCTGTCTGTCTCTGTCTGTATATATCCTCTCCACCCTCACCTCCCTCTCTCTCCCTCTCCCTCTCTCTCTCCCCCCTCCCTCTGAGCCTCAGCTAATTGTTGTTGTTTGGCTGTGGGCAGTGTTGGTAGGAGGCATTAATATTTAGCAGTGCTGTGCTGCTGCATTGGTGATAACACAAAGCTGCCAAGGCTGTGAGGATGGAACAGGTGCTGCTTCCTCCTCCGCTGCCATGGCTGCCTTATGGATGCTGAAGGCCAGGGGGAGGTGAAGTGGCCCAGACCTCAACACTTGCCCAGCAGAGAGACTAGCGCCGCAGTACAGTGTGGGATAGGCATGTGTAGCGTGGCCCAGCAGCCAAAACTGCTTCTGTGGTATAGTGGTCAAGCCCAGTTCTGCTTGCTGGGTGGTGGTAAGTAGCGCAGGGTAGAGTGATACAGGCATGGTGATGGGGAGAGGAGAAACACTAAGAGCTTGCTAGCCCCCCCCCCCCTAGCCCCATGTAGAGCTGGCTCAGTGTTGCAGTGCAAGGCAGGGTAGTTTAGGGTAGTGTAGCCACTCACTCTGCGCTGATGGGAGAGGGAAGGCGGTAATGGGATGCATCTGGGGCAGTGCCTGCTCTCGGCTGGGGCTGCCACTTTGATCAGAGCCCTCAAGATGGCCTCCTCTCCTGCCTTTCCTTGTCCGCTGTCAACACTTTCCTCTTTCCTCCCTGTCCCTTCTCATCACTGCTGTGTGTGTGTGTGTGTGTGTGTGTGTGTGTGTGTGTGTGTGTGTGTGTGTGTGTGTGTGTGTGTGTGTGTGTGTGAGATAGAGAGTTATGTTTCTGTTTATGTCGCTGTATCTGTGTATGCTAGTGCAGGCTGCTAATGTTTGTCAGCCGTGTTGATTTTCAAAAGCTTGGTTGCATATTTTAAAGCTTATTTATCTATCTGCTGAGGCAACTTGTGAAGTTTGCTTAGATTGTTTGTTGCGTTTATTTTTAGTCTATTTTTAGACGTACATATTTCAGCTGGAGCTTTTGTGGATGGCTTGTGTCTTTAATGAGCAGCAGGCTTGTACCTGGTGCATTTTTCCAAGCGAACACATGGAGCCTGACAATACTGCAGATAAACACACACACACACATTTTTTTACACTTGTACACTTGGATTTTCTCACACTCAAATGCAATTGTTCTTACACACTCACAGAAATCTCATAACAATCTTTCCTCATAATGTTTTCGTCTTCCTCACAACTTGAGGGGGCCAATTAGCTGTGTGTATGTGTGTATGTGTGTATGTGTGTATGTGTGTGTGCGTGCGCGTGTGCGTGCTTGTCAGCATTCCTGTCCTCTTCTCACAGATGGCTGGTACATTAGCACACAACAGAGACTAGCTCTTTATCCAGGAATATTAAATTAGAAGTGGAGTCCCTTTTTCTTGTGTTTTTTTTTTTTTAATTTTTTTTTTATCCTCCTCCTCTGGCTGTTTATTTATTTAGGTGTGTGTGTGGTAGCCTGGCTCTAATGAGGCTCAGGGTGATTGTCCGACATCCAGCACTCATCAGAGGCTCGTTAGAGCCGGTGAGAGGCGATGGGTCCCCCCTGCGATTCAGCTGTCTCCCTGCCACAGTTAATTTCCCCTGTGGTCAGCACTATTCCAGTTCCCTTACACTCACGCTCACACTGTCTCTCTTTCTCTCTCTTCTTCCCTCACTTTCTCTCTCTCTGCTTCACTTTTTTTCTCTGTTCTCCCTTTATCCTTCCTCCCTTTCTTTCTCCCCTCTTCCCTATATTCCATTCTCTTTGCTTATCTTGTCCTCTCTCTCCCTCCCTCTCTCTCTATCTTTCTCTTTCTCTCCTTACCCTTTTTCTCCCCCCCCCCCCTCTCCTTTTTACCTACCCCCCATAATAGGATTGTCAGCTCAGCTCTGAGTAGTTAGGGAGAGACGGAAAGCGGGGTGAGGGTGTTAAGGTTGCCTGGTGACCCCAAATCCCAGGTGACCCCCCCCCCCCCCCTTCCCATCACCACCCATCCGCTTCCTTCTCTGTACGTTCTCCAGAGTCCTTCACCTTAATATAGAGCCAGCTGTGCAAATAGCTTGCAGAGATGACAGCAATTACTAGCCCACACCCCCACTGCCTCAGATCAGCCTGTCACACAGACAGACATCTTAATAATGATTTGACTCTGTGGAAAGGCCAAATGTCTGTGTTGCCCCAGCCCGATAAATAAGCTCCCACTATTGATATTTACCCAGCCGCATGCCAATAAAGACCCCGTGATGATTCTCAAAGGTTGAAGCTCCACACTTGCCGTACATGCTTAATAACACCTAGCCTTTTATCTTCGGAAGGGTGCTGGGGGACTGTGTGTGTGTGGATGTGATGGAATCCATTCTTAACTCTCTAAAGAATGTCCATAAATGGTCAGTGATGGAGTGAAGGCCTATTAGAGGGTGGGCGGGGGTGTCCAAGGTAATAGAGGGTGGAAAGGACATCCCATAATAGCACTTGAATAATTGAAGTGGCATGAGTATGGGGGTGATCCATCAGGACTTTTATTTTATAGCTGTGTTTCCTGTTTTATGGGCTTACGAGCTTAAGTATTATTTAACCCGAGTCTAAACGCCGCACTCCCAGTCTAAGTGGCTTTCAGTTCATGTCTGTCACTCTCACAGCCTCAAATATTCATGCAAGCAATACACACACACACACACACACACACACACACACACACACACACACACACACACACTCTCTTTCTTGCTAAGCCACACAAATACATGCACTTACCTGTAAATGGTGAGCTCACTGGGCATATAAACACACACACACCATTCTCCATCATACAATGCATTATTTATTCACACACATAGACACAGTCTCCTTTTCACATGTATACATCTACACTTGCTACTTCTATCTCTCTCTTACCATTCCACACACACACACACACACACACACACACACACACACACACAGCTGCTGTGAGTTTGTCAGTGCTAGTGGATCAGTGTTTGGCCCCAAGAAGCAGGTGGGGGCGATTGGCGTAAGCCGGCAAACACTCTGAGCACCAGCACTCTCTGAGTTTGGCAGCTCCGTCAGGATCAACTGTGTGAGTGTATGTGGGCTATTTGTTCAGCTGAGTACACTTGTAAAATCACTTTTCCAAGCACTCGTTTAATGACTATTTTCCCCGTGCTCATTCTTGCTCATGTCTTCCACAGACAGCTCTGTACAAGCGCGCTCTCTCTCTCTCACTGCTCTCATGTGTGTCACAGCAAGACAGCTGATGGGCTGCAAGAGGTCACCTGACTACCTGCCTCACTGAGTTTGCCCCCACCCACAGCTGGCCCTGCTCTGGCCCAACTCTGGCCCAACTCTGGCATGTGGGTCTTGGGGTTTTTAAGTACTTTAGTCAAATCTAGACTGGATGGACAGGTATCCTGTCTGAAACACCACACCCACTGTGCATTTAGCCCAGTCATGTCCAGTGTCTTCCACAGGTGCATACTTGCCCGCTGGAGTGTGTGTGTGCGCACTGCAGTTCTATTTTCTCCCCAGTGTTAATCTGGGTTGTGTGCAGGGGTGGCACCTAACACCCACACGCACTGCCTGACCCTCACTGACTTGTGAAGGTGCTAATGGCCTTGCCCTCACATACTCCACCCCACCCCCACATGCTCTGCTGTGGTGGAATTTAAGAGAGAGTGTGTGTGTGTGTGTGTGTGTGTGTGTGTGTGTGAGTGAGTGATCATGATGAGGTATAGGCACATAAGACAGAGAAAAAGCATTATGGGAGCTTGATTGTGTATGTGCGAATGGAGTGGGTCTGACTGTATATGTGTGTCTCTGTGGACTGCGTGCTGTTATTTTTGCAAGAAAATGTGTTTGTGTATGTTTATGTTTCTGTAAATGTGCATGCTTCTATGTCTAGGTAATTGTGTGTGTGTATGCTGTGTGCACATCTGCATGCTTTATTGCACGTCACTTGTAACAATTTGTAAATGTGTGCGTGTGTGTGTATGTGTATCTAATGTGTGTATTATTTGTGTTCTGTTTGCATATACACCGTCATGGTTTCCCTCTGGCCCACTCGTTTTCGTTCTCTCTGTGTTGTTCTCTCTTCCTCCCATAGCAGCAGCAGCTGCAGGCTCAGCACCTCTCACACGCGGCCCACGGCCCCGTGGCTCTGCCCCCACACCCATCGGGCCTCCAGCCCCCCGGGATCCCACCCGTCACAGGTGCTGGCTCGGGCCTGCTGGCCCTGGGAGCACTGGGCAGCCAGGCCCACCTGCCCGTCAAGGATGAGAAGAACCACCACGACTTGGAGCACAGAGGTGAGGGCCCCCATCACCACCACCACCACCACCACCCCTACCATCGCCTCCTCTTCTTCCCCAACAGCCAATCGGCTGGCTCGCATTGCCGTGCCGCTGATGCCGCTGGCCAGTCAGAAAGCCCGCCCTGAAGAGATGGGAGGGGTCTTGGCTGTCTGTCTGTCTGGCTGTTTTTTGCACTGTAGATGTTGATGTTTAATGCAGACTGACCTTATGAATGATTAAATTTTTATTTTGGAAATAAATTGACCGCTGTATTCATTGAGCGTACTCATAAAAAAATGGCTGCTGCATATTAAAACACCTGCTGACTTTTTGATGAGGGTTTGATGGTAGAGTAAGAGAGAGGGAGAGAAACCCAAATGGCTGTCCATCCAAGCACAGCCGGAGGCCCAGCAGAGTCAACGTTAGCATTTTTCTTGGGCCGACATACACACACACACACTCGTTTTCTCTCTTTCACTCACACTCTGTGTTGGGCCAAAAAGGGTCAGCCAAAGGACAGACTGCACACTCCTGAGCCTAGAGACTGATGTGTACAGCAGCAGTAGCAAGCTGAGGCCAAGAGTCCCTCCCATACACACACACACACACAAACACAAACACACACACACACACACCACACTTGCTTTGATGTCAGTTGGATGTTTTCACTGACTTTTATTTGTTTCTTTTTCTCTCTCTCTTCTACACTATCCTCTTTCTTTCTCTCTCTGTCTCTTTCTCCCCATTCTCCTCCTGCTCTCTCTGGCCTGTTGTCATCTCTCGTCGCGCCTGGATTGGGATGTCAATAGAGAGCACGGTAAGTCTCCTCTTTGTGTGTATTGTGCCTGTCTAGGTGCTGCCGTTGGTCTAATTGCATGTGAGGAAGAGAAAGCCGTCTTGGTTGCGGAGAAGGCGCAGAATTTGTCATAGAGATATATGCCGTGCGTGTGTGTGTGTGTGCGTATGCAAGCACACACACACACACACACACGCATGCTTGCCTGTGAGTCTTTGTGTGTGTATCTGCAGAATTTGGGCTGGGGCTCAGTAATCTGTACTGGTGGGATTTGGTGTGTGTGTGTGTGTGAGTGTGAGTGTGAGAGCGAGCTCAGTAGATTTAATGGGGAAATGAGGTTTGGTGCACCCGGCCTGCCATCTCCTTCAGAGAGGAAATGACTCGTAACACAGTGTCAGGATTAGCTGCTCCATAATTTCATCACAATTAAAGAGGGCTTAGGCCCACTCAGACACAGATACACACGCATGCGCCGAGCGCCTGCCTTAAAGGATCTCCCTCTTCTGCTTGACTGTCTGTCTTGTGTATACCCATGCTTTCCTTTTTTCTCTTCCCCCTCTCCCTCCCTCTCTCTGCTCCTCTCTCCTTTCGCTCCTCTCATTCTTCCTCCCTCCCTCTCTTCCTTTCATTCTTTCTCCCTCCCCCTCTCCCCTTTTCCTCTCCTCTCATTCCCCCCCCTTCTTCCTCTCTCCCTATCTCCATTTCTACCTCCCCCTCTCCCTTCTCTCCTCTCATTCTTTCTCCCCTCTCTGTTCCTCTTTTTATCTCTCCCTCTCTCTCTGTTCCTCTCTCCTTCTCTCCATTCTCTCCTCTCATTCTCCCTCTCCCCATCTCTCCCTGACACTGTGTCAATATGCATGAGTGCTGACAGAGAATTGTTTTCTCCTCCTGTGCCCGCCCTTGGAAGAAGCATTTATCCTCCTGGCTCAAAGCTCTCTAATGGTTGCTGATGCCCAGGGCGCGTGTGTGGGTGGGGGTGGGTGGGTGTGGGTGGATGTGGGTGTGTGGGTGTGTGTGTCAAGGTGGACGATGGTAGGGCTAATAGTTTTTGCGCTGGAGGGGACTTGAGTGTGTGTGCAACCAGTAACCAGTGCAGGTAATAGCGGTTAGAAAGACAGGTGTGTGTGTGTGTGTTACATGTAGTGGTTTTGCATTGGGGGCAGTTGGAGATGGCAAGCACAAGTGTGCTTAAGGGGTCTAAAGGGTGTGTATTATTTGCTGTAATGCTTGATGTCGTTCTGAAACCTCCGCCCTTCTATTTGCCTCCATCGTGTGTGTGTGTGTGTGTGCGCGCTGAGAGCATGCATGCTTGTGAGCCTGTGTACATATGCTTGAATTTCAGGCAAGGTTGGGTAATTTGGTGTGTCTGTGTGATCATCTGATCTGTGTGATGGTGACTGAGTGTAATGAGTCATGTAGCGTGCATCGCTTGTAAAGGTCAGGCGCTCTGCAGAAACCCTCTGCACACACTCTCAGGTCATCTTCATCTCTCTTATTTTTCCCTCTCGCGCTCTCTCTCTCTGGTATCTTCTTTCTGCATCCTCATCAGCATCCCCTAATGTAACTGAGCAATGGGATGTTTAGTGTGTATGTGAGCGAGCATGTGCCTTTGTGTTTCTTCGGATTACGTGGTTGGAGGTAGTACAAAATGTCTTCTGCTCAGCCCTAGACAATTATTTTGTACCCTTTTTGAGGACATGGTCTGATGGTTTGGGCAGGGGCATTGCTCTCTCTCTCTCTCTCTCTCTCTCTCTCTCTCTCTCTCTCTCCCTCTCCCTCCTTGCTTCAGAGATTGGATGGTGCTGAAAGTATAAAGAAGTGCATCAACCTATATACCAAATAGCTATTTTAAACACGCACCATCTCTTATTTTAGAGAGTTACTTCACTCTCCTTTTTAAAGTGGCTCTTGGGGAGATGGACTTGGATTTTGTGTGTGTGTCTCTGTGGTGGGAGTTTCAGAAAGAGAGGAGGGTAATGAAAGGAGCTCAGACACACATCCATCTTTTCAACACACCCCTCCTGTTTTTTGTGAGTCTTTTGGCTCCACGGCTGAGCTGGCTCTTCAGAAAGCATGGTGCGGCGAGGGGGGGGTCTTGCATTGTGCCATCTCCCAGGGTTGTGTCAGTAAGTGGGCATTTCTGCCTGCCCATGCCAGTCTAAAAGGGCATTACAGAGCAGCGCCTCCTGTCTGAGTGGGCACGGGAGGAGTGCTGTCAGTGCCAGGCTGAGGGACCGTTACAGGGTGGCAATGCTGGCGAGAGAGAGAGAGATGGTGATGGTGGGTGCAAGGACTGGGGAAGTGGGCACCAAGCTCCAGTCTGGCTTCCCAGGCCCAGGGCACCGCACAGAGAAATTAAAAAATGCAAATACATACACACTCAAATATTTATAGACACACCGATGGACTCAAATATGTGTGCTCACACATAGGCTTAAGTACACAGCCCCAAACATGCTCAAAAAGCCAGTCACACACACACACACACAGATACACGCAGATACACACAGATCCCGGATTGTTGAGAAGAAAGGTCCGGCCCCAGTGCTCCACTCATGTTCAGTAGAAGCAGTTTTGTTGTCTGTTTCAGCAGGGGGGTTGGGTGGAGCTGTGCACAGAGAGGAGAGGAGGAGGGAATAAGAAAGGGCAAGACAGAGAGGGGTTAGACTTGAAAACAAGTCCTTCTCTTTGCAGTTAACTCTGTGTGTGTGTGCGTGTGCACGCATGCCTGTGTGTGTGTGTGTGTGTGTGTGTGTGTGCGCGCATGCCTGTGTGTATGTGTGTGTGTGTGTGTGTGTATGCTTTGTTGTCCAGCCAGCACATTCTTGTGTGTTTAGTCTAACTGCATGTTGTTAGATACGGCTTTGGCTTTGGCTTAGGGATCACATTGTGTTTGGTTCTGTTTGCTTTCTGACGAGGCTGATTAGAATGAATAGGCCTCTCAGCATTTTTCTTCTCTCTTTCTCTCCCCCCCCCCCCCCCCCCCCTCAAAATGTGCGGTTTGAGGATTGATAAGAGCCTCCCCTCCTTCTCCATCACCCCCCCCTCCTTCTCCTCCACACACATACACACTCTCTCTCTCTCTCTCTCTCTATCTCTCTGTCTCTCTTTCCAAACCGCTTCTCCTTGTTTCCCGGCTTGGCTTGGTGACAAAACCCACAGCTGCAGAACTACCTGTCAGGCTCTGATAGCAGCCGTTTGCAAGGAAGTTTAAAAAAAAAAAGAAAGAAAGAAACCGAAAAATCGCTCACACCCCCACTCCCCTTTGAATACCTCTGCCTGTTGTCTAGAGGTTGCGTGCATAACATTCCCCCCCTAATGCCAGTGTTGCATCATAACCTCTCCACAAGCCACAGCTGGCAAATGGTTTAATAAGTTCAAAATCCAATAAATGCCTTTAGTCCTCAAATCCATCTCTGAGGAAGAGCTGAGAGCTGTAAAGATTTGTGTTTGGAATGGTACAGCAAGATGTAACCTGATGTTCTAATAATGGTGTGTGTGTGTGTGTTTCTGTCTGTCTGTCCCATTGTGTTGCAGAATAACTCCATCTCCCCATCAGACAGTCTGCGAACAGCCAGCGAAAAGCACCGTGGATCCTCTGACTACAGCCTGGAGTCCAAGAAACGCAAAGTAGATGAGAAGGACAACATGAGCCGATATGTAAGTGCACGCACACACACACACACACACACACAGGTTTGGAAATAAGTGCGCAAAGTTCCATATTTCTAAACCAACTACATCCAGCATATAGATCGTAGCGTGTGTCTATGTAAGTATAGATTAAGTTAGTAATGTTTAGATCATCTATCAATAAATTATGTTTGGACAAGCAACTTTAAATGTTAAATTCACCTCTGTCCTCAGCTGCATGTGAAATGCCCTCTAATTTTTAGTAGTGTGAAGTGTCGTGAACAGACTCTGAGTGAAAGCATCAGCCGTCACCTCAATGCAATCTTTTTTTTCCCTGTTCCTCCTCTTCCTTCCTCTGTTGGCCCTGCAGGACAGTGACGGGGACAAGAGCGATGATCTGGTGGTTGACGTTTCCAACGAGGTGAGGAGATGCTTGTTTTACATACATATTCATTTTACTAGTATTTGCAAGTCCTTTCACTGCTGTGTTAATCACTGAATCATTTCTCTGTGTGCGTGTGTGTGTGTGTGTGTGTGTAGGACCCTGCCACACCCAGAGCCAGCCCAGCGCACTCCCCACCAGAGAATGGTCTTGACAAGCCCCGCCCTCCAAAGAAGGACACACCCAACAGCCCCGCCTCTGTGGCCTCGTCGGGAAGCACCCCATCTTCCAAAACCAAGGACCACGGCCATGTAAGGGTTAACCTCTCTCTCCTTTCCTCTGATCTGGTCTCTGTGCTCCAGTCCCTTACAGCCCCCCCTCCACTCCTTTCTTTTTCTCTTTCTTTCATCTCACTCACTCACTCTCTCTCTCTCCATCTCTCTCTCTCTCCATCTCTCTGAGTCCTCTAGTCTGTGGCTCCTGTGCAGTAGCAGATGTGTGCCTGTATTTACACTGAATACCTCTAAGTGACGGCTGGCTGTGGCCCGATGCTGTTGTTTCTCCCGTAAAAGCGCAGTCAGTCACGCTTGGCTCCAGGTCTATGGGATCTCTGACAAAGCAGGATTACGCAGTCATCTGGATAAGTGCGCTAGCTCGCTCAGTCAGTAAAAACCCCAAACACCGCCATTTAGACCATGCTCAAATCCATGTTCCAGATTTGGGATTGTCTGTGCTTAACCCTCACCAGTTATGTAGCTAACTTAGACACTGTGCTTTGTGACCCCCCACCTTCTTTCCAGAGGGGTCGAGGTGGATTGTGGGTAATTTTTATGATGGTATGAGATGAGGACAGATGCATAGGGGTGATGCAGTTCTGCGTAAATCAGGTGACGGCAGTGACAGTTTTCTCTCTCTCTCTCTCTCTCTCTCTTAAATACATCTGTAAATGTCAGGCCTAATGCATCCCTTCAGTCAGATCAGCGCCAGCTCCCACACTAATACGTCCCGCGCCTTTAACCATTCACATCCACTGTGCCTGGGAAAGGCAGATTAAAGCAGAAGGAGGGAGAGAGAGAAAGGGAGGGAGGGAGGGATAAAACGCTGCCTCGTCTCCATTGTAGCAGTAATGGGGTTTGGGATAAATGGCTTGGGTTTATAGCCTGGTAGGAGTAGTGAGTTTGTCAGAATTGGATTGGATTAAGTTCAGCCTGCTCTCAAATCTTCTGCCTGGATGCTACTTTGAGGGTTTTTTTCCTTTCTCTCTCTCTCTCTCTCTCTCTCTCTTTCACTCTGACACACACACACGCTTTTCTGTCTTTTGGGGGAGGATTTTGAATGTTTCTCTCTCTCCCTCTGTCGCTCTGTGTCTGTGTGCGTGTAACTCCACTAATTCTCTGGCTCGGCTCGTCTCCCGACAGAATGACAAATCCTCCACACCGGGCCTCAAGTCCAACACCCCCACGCCCCGCAACGACGCCCCCACGCCTGGCACCAGCACTACGCCTGGACTCAGGCCCATCCTGGGCAAGCCCCCTATGGAGGCGCTTGGTGAGTGTGTGTGTGTGTATGTGTGTCTCTCTCCACCCCCCCCTTTCCTTCACTCTTTCTCTTTCATTTTAACACTCTCATCTGTCTGTTTCCTGTCGATGTCATACCCCCCCCTCCATATCTGTCCTCTTAGACCCCTGCAGTGTTGACTAGCGTTAGCATGGCAACCCATGAGTAATTAGCTGAGTGAATACTCCAGGAAGAGCTGATCTGAATGCCACAAATGCCTGTGCTGGTGGGGGTATTAAAAGACTCCACCCTACCAATGCTACTGGGGTATTTAAGCCCTACCCCCTTTATCCTGGTACTGGAAGGCTATTAAACACACACACACACACACACACACACACACACACACACACACACACACACACACACACACTGTGCCCTCTCAGGGCTGCAGGCTGTAGGCTGCTGCTGCTGATGCTGTGGCTCAGTGATTTATCGCTCCATTCAGCCTCCCTCACACACACACACCGCACTCAGTGTCTCCCTCTCCATTACTCCCTATCGCTCCCTATCTTCTTCTTCCTCCCTCTCTTTTTTCTTTCTCTCTCGATCCTTCTCTTTCGCTCTTTCTCTTGTTCTCTTGATTCCTGTATCCACAGCCAGTCTAACCAACCCTGTTTATTCATCTATCTCTCTTTCGCTCTCTCTCTTGATCCATTTCTTTCTCTTTCTCTTGTTCTCTTGATTCCTGTATCCACAGCCAGTCTAACCAACCCCGTTTATTTATTCTCTGTCGTTTATTCATCTCTCTCTTTCTTTATTGTTCTCTGTTTATTTCTTCACTTGCATGTGCATCCACAGTCAATGCAATTTAGTTGTAGCCTCCATCTTCCCCTCTCATTCCTGTATTCATTCATTCATTCATTCTCTCACTCTCTCACTCTCCCTCTCTCTTCTGTGTCACTTTTGTTCCACTCAGTGGTTGTTCTTTAAAGTGAGAAATGGAAAGGCTGTAGAGTGTAATACCTGATGGTGTGTTTCCCTCCCGTAGCGGCCCCCGCTCTGCGGACACCGCTGTCCATTGCGGGCTCCTACCCAGCACCTTTTGCCATGATGGGCCACCACGAGATGAACGGCTCCCTGACCAGCGGCGGGGTGTACGCCGGCCTCCACATTTCCCCCCAGATGAGTGCTGCAGCTGCCGCTGCCTACGGACGCTCACCGATGGTGTGTACATACTCTCTCTCTCTCTCTCTCACTCACACACACACACACACACACACTCTCATGCACAGCTGCTGTCCTTGTCCTTGTCCCCATCTGTCTCTTCTGCTTTCTCAATCTCTCTCTCTCTCTCTCTCCCTCCCTCTCTCCCTCCCTCTCCCTTTTCCTCTTTTCTATCTTTTCCTGCTTATCATTCTCACTTGTTCTGTCTCTTTTCCACTTTCAATCTGTTCTATTTTCCGCCCTTTCTCCATTGATTCTCTATATATCTGTTGCAAATTTCCCATTGCTGTGTGAGCATGCGTGTGTGTGTGAGCGTGTGTGTGTGTGTGTGTGTCACTATGTCTTTTACTTGTTCTCTCACTATCTGCTTAGCAGCAGTCTAGTCTGCTTTCTCATCCTCTCCTGCCCTTCCACTTGCCCTTTCTCTCTCTCTCTCTCCTCCATCCCTCTGTCTTTCTCCTTCTCTCTCTCTCTCTCTCCCCATCTCTCTCTTTCTTCCCATCCCCCTCCTCTCCATCCCTCTCTCTTTCTCCCCCCCTCTCATTCCTCTCTCTCTCTCTCTCTCTCTGATGAGTGCAGTGGCCGTGTGCTGTGTGATGAACTGGGTGTGACTGTGTGTGAAATGAGTGTTACATTGACTGGCCTTTCCCTGCACCTGACCGCCCTTGCACTGATTGCTTTATTCTTGGAGCTCAATATAGCTGTTGTGCACTACTGTGTGTGTGTGTGTGTGTGTGTGTGGGGGGGGGGGGTGGATAGAGACGGCCACTTCTTCTTTCTTTGGCTTTGGCATTGGCATCATTGCAAGTCTATATATTGTAATTGTGTCTTACAAATGTTGTGTCTTAGTATTCCTGAGTGCTGACTGTGATTAAGTGAAGTGCCTGGGGCGGTGTGTGTGTGTGTGTGTGCCTGTGTGTGTGTGTGTGTGTGTGTGTGTGTGTGTGTGTGTGTGTGTGTGTGTAAAGTAGGCTTAAAGAGCAGGAAAAGTGTAGCTGTAATTGTGTGCTTCTCGCTGATGTGTAATGACTGTAATTCTCTCTTTCTCCCCGTCTCCTTCTCCCCCTCTGTCTGACAATCCTTTTCTTTCCTTCTTTCTCTCTCTCTTTATTTGTCTTCTTATTTACTCCCCCTTTCTTTCATTCCTTTCATTTCCTTTTTCAATCTGTCTTTTTCTTCATCTCTCTCTCTCTCTCCTTTTCTGTTTCTCTCCTTGTCTCTCTGCCCATTCCACCCTCCCCCCTCTCTTTCTCTCTCTTTCTTTCTCAGGCGGGGTTTGACCACCCCCATATGAGGGCTCCAGGTCTGCCAGCCAGTCTCACCGCCATCTCTGGAGGCAAGCCGTAAGTGTCGCACATTGATGACCTCACTCGCACCCACTCACCCCTATACACACACACACGGCTCACTGCATGGCTCCACAGCTTGCTTGCTTGCGTGTGTGTGTGTGTGTGTGTGTGTGTGATGGAGCTCCTCAGCTGAAGCACCTTCAGGCGCATGCACACACTCACACACACACTCTGGTCTGCTGCGCTCTCGTCTGCTCTGATAATAACTCATTTTTAGTGACTCATTCATAGGGCTTTAATTGAGTTAATTAGAGCACTCCACTTCCCTCCCCGCGCTACAGGGGAACGTATGAGAGCCATTGAAGGAGTGTGTTCCCTCTCTCTCTCTCTCTCTCTCTTTTGCTCTTATTCACTCTCTACCTCTCTCTCTCCCTTCATTCACACTCGTTCATCGCTCATTTCTGCTCTTTGACGCCACTCTTCCGCTCTCACTGATTTTATTGACATATTTACCTCCTCATGCTCTTGTATGCGTCCCACTCTCACACACACACACACTCTTGAGCACACACACACACTCTTGAGCACACACACACTCTCTCGAAGACGCACACACACACACACTCTCTCGAAGACACGCACACACACTCTCTCGAACACGCACACACACACTCTCTCAAACTCTCGAACACGCGCACACACACTCTCTCAAACTCTCGCACGCACACACACACTCTCTCAAACTCTCGCACGCACACACACTCACACACACACACACACACACACACACACTCACACACACACACACACACTCTTACTCATTCTCACTCTTGTCTCCTCTGCCTTCCTCTCGCTTGATGCTTCACTCATTCACACTTTTTCATGGTGATGTTTTCTTCACTCCTCCACACCCCCCTTCCTTCCTTCCTTCCTTCCTTCCTTCCTTCCCCCCCTTCTCTTTCTCACACATTTCCTCAGCCTCATTCACTCTTCCCCCCTCCTCTCCTGATTTTGATCTGCTGATTTTACTACATTACAGCAATGAGCAATTTGGTAAAATGTTAAACATGGACAAAAGCTTGTTGTTTGTTTGGTTGTGATTGTTATTCTCTCTGTCTCTCTCTGTCTGTCTCTGTCTCTCTGTCTCTCTCTTTCTCCAGAGCGTACTCCTTCCACGTCAGTGCTGATGGACAGATGCAGCCGGTGCCCTTTCCACCGGATGCTCTGATTGGTCCGGGCATCCCACGGCATGCCCGCCAGATCAACACACTGAACCACGGCGAAGTGGTGTGCGCCGTCACCATTAGCAACCCCACACGCCACGTCTACACCGGTGGTAAGGGCTGTGTGAAGATCTGGGACATCAGCCAGCCGGGCAGCAAGAGCCCCGTCTCCCAGCTTGACTGCCTGGTATGGACCATTTCACTCTCTCTTCTCTCTCTCTCTCTCTCTCACACACACACACACTTCTTTCTCCCCTCTTCCCTATATTCCATTCTCTTTGCTCATCTTGTCTTGTCTCTCTCTCTCTCTCTCTCTCTCTCTCTCTCTCTCTCTCTCTCTCTCTCTCGACTGCTTGGTGTGGACCATTTCACTCTCTCTCTCTCTCTCACACACACACACAGCCACATCCCCCAGCTTGACTGCTTGGTGTGGACCATTTCTCTCTCTCTCTCTCTCTCTCTCTCTCTCACACACACACACACACACACGCATGGTGCCCCAGCTTTGAACTGCCTGGTGATCAATATGGTGATCAGTATCCATGCCCACACCTCTGACCCAACACGCAGACCAAACTCGCACAGAGTCCGAGCTACTTGTGCGCACGCTGTGTGATGGATCCCCAGGCCAAAGCCATGCCCACACAGGAGAGGTAGGACACTGAGAGGTAGGAGCTGATCTGAGTTCAGTGGAGGCATGTGTTGGGCCAGCTGGTGAATGTCACCTATCAATTGGCATGTATTTGCTCCATGATGGGCAGATACTTTCTGCTTCAACCAATTCCTACTGTTTGGTTGTGACCATGTGTTTTGCACTGGAACGCAACATTTGAATTCAGTGTTATCGCTTTGAGCCCTCCCTCTGTTCACTGATTGGCCCGTCCCAGCTCAGAGAGGGAGTGAACTTGAAGCTTGTGCCTGGTTCCGTGATGCAGTGGTGGGTGGAGCTAAAAGAAACTTGGCGGAAATGGATTTTCAAGTCATTCCTTTGATGATGTAAGATTCATTCAAATGTCAGTGTTACTCACATCAACCAATGTCAGGTTCAGACTTAATCACACACACACACAAATACTCTTTCTTTCCTTCTCCTTGGCTTGTGAAAATGAAAGCATTCCATGTGTTCATGTAGCTGCAGTATCATGTTAACGCTTCTTTCTTCCTGTCTTTTTCTCTCTCCCTCTGTCTTTTTCTCTCTTTCTCTCTCTGTCTTTCTCTTTCTCTCTCCCTCTGTCTCTCTCTCTCTCTCTCTCTCTCTCTCTGTCTTTGTCTTTTTCTCTCTTTCTCTGTTTTTCTCTTGGATCTTCTTGCCCTGCAGAACCGCGACAACTACATCCGCTCGTGTAAGCTGCTCCCCGATGGCCGCACACTCATCGTGGGCGGCGAGGCCAGCACGCTGACCATCTGGGACTTGGCCTCGCAGACGCCGCGCATCAAGGCCGAGCTGACCAGCTCGGCGCCCGCCTGCTATGCGCTGGCCATCAGCCCCGACGCCAAGGTCTGCTTTTCCTGCTGCAGCGACGGCAACATCGCCGTCTGGGACCTGCACAACCAGACGCTCGTCAGGTCAGACACACTTCCAAGGCCCTCTTGACTTATTTTTTGCAATATATTTATAAATTTGTCATTTTGCCTTGAGAAGCAGTGAAAGACCCTATTTGGTTTTCATATTGTGGCTGTATCTCTACTAGTATTTACTTGTAAGGATACTTTCATCTGCATTTGTGCTGTTCAGTGGGCATCTAGACATGTGGCTTATAGCTGTGTTAAGTGCAAAGGGTAGCCCTGTGTTTCATCACAAGTCAACATTGCCGCTGGGTATGTGCAGGCAGTTCCAGGGTCACACGGACGGAGCCAGCTGCATTGACATCTCTCACGACGGCACCAAGCTCTGGACAGGTGGCCTGGACAACACAGTCCGCTCCTGGGACCTGAGGGAGGGCCGGCAGCTGCAGCAGCACGACTTCACCTCACAGGTATGCACATCCCTGACGACCTTTGACCTGCATACACGTGATAGATGATCTTTGTATTGCTTATATTTTTTCAGACTTCTATGCACTGTTGTACCTCATGCAGTTAAGTGGGCTGTCCCATTGCTGCAACAGATTTTCAGACTGTTAGGGCAGTCAGGCTTGGTCTCTGAAAGACACTAATGTTAACTTATCTTGAGAGAGAGCTGGGACTTTAACTTTGTGTGTCTGTACGTGTGCTTGTGTATAGATCTTCTCTCTGGGCTACTGTCCGACGGGCGAGTGGCTGGCCGTGGGCATGGAGAGCAGTAATGTGGAGGTTCTTCACCACACCAAGCCAGACAAATACCAGCTGCACCTCCATGAGAGCTGTGTGCTCTCACTCAAGTTTGCCTACTGTGGTAAGCAGACGACTTCTCTCTCTCTCTCTCTCTCTCTCTCTCTCTCTCTCTCTGTCTCACACTCACACACACACACACACATACACTATATCGTTCTGTCCCGCACAACAGTAGAAGCAATCTTCCAGGCACATACACAATTGTGTGTTATCCGCTATCTGCTTTGCTACACAAATTTCCATTGCACTGCTCAACACATACTCATTCATATATATATATATATATATATATATAGTATACAATGATATTAAATATCTCTCCTTTAAACATACATATATACACACACACACACCACCTTATACCTGTTGCATGTACTAACACTCATTTGAACCGCTTTTTGGATTCTTTCATCTTTTTATTTATTTATTTAGTTTTTTACCCTCCATTATAAAATAGGCCTTCTAATCTTGTGCCTTGACCTTCATGTCCTCCACGTCCCCCAAGCCTAGTGTATCCACAAAAGCATGAGTGCATATTAAGAGTGTTTGCTTTCTTCCATTGTCTAGCTTAGTGAATAATGCCCCCATTGGCCTTTATCCTGCCATCCACATTCATGTTGCCCTCTCGCCTCATCTCCACACATTCATTTCCCCTTCTTTCTTTCTTTCTTTCTTTCTTTCTTTCTTTCTTTCTTTCTTTTCTGATTGTCCCCCCTCTCTTATTTTTTTTTGCCGTCCTCCGTCTCTCCTCTCTTTCTTTCAATCATTGTTCATTCTTTCTTTCTTTTCTGTTTATCTTCCCCTCTCTTTTTCTTTCTTCTTTTTTTGTCCTGCTCTCTCTCTCTCCTCTCTTTCATCATTATCTTTTGTGGGCCCTGTGCAAATGGAGCTGTAATGATGTTTGATTTTCCCCTGCTAAAAGGTAAATGGTTCGTGAGCACAGGGAAGGACAATCTGCTCAACGCATGGAGGACTCCATACGGCGCCAGCATATTCCAGGTACTGGATCAATACACAGGGCCATAGTCTGTGAGGGGGGAGGGAGGGATGGAGGGATGAATAGGGAGAATGGAGGGATGGATGTAGAAAGGGAGGAACTGAGTGGCAGGGGGAGGAAAAAGTGTTGAGAGAGAAAGAACCAGTGAAGGACTAAAGAAGAGAGAGAGGAAAAAGCACACAGTCAAGTGGAGGAAGCTCTGAGGAACGAGGGGGATGGATGGAGTGAGAGAGGCAGAGAGAACAGGGCTGTTTGAGGCATAGAGAGAGGTATAGGCGGAGAGAGGGAGTAGGGGATGGATTAAGCCCAGATGTGTGTGTCTTGCTGCGCTGCAGACTTGTAGCTGGTTGGTAAAGGGCAGAGTGACCGCAGTCTGAAAGCCGGGCCTTTATCAGCGGAAATGGACTGGAGTGTGATATTAACAATACCGGCTGACCACTTAGTGCCGATGCAGCTGTGTGTGTGTGTGTGTGTGTGTGTGTGTGTGTGTGTGTGTGTGTGTGTGTGTGTGTGTGTGTGTGTGTGTGTGTGTGTGTGTGTGTGTGTGTGTGTGTGTGTGTGTGTGTGTGTGTGTGTGTGTGTGTGTGTGTGTGTGTGGTTTTGGTTCACTCAGCAGAAGAGTAAGTAATCCTTTAGTGGAACTCTGCTGGTGTGTGGGAACATGATGACTAAGTGGGTTGTGGTCGGTGTTGATGGTCATCATGGCCGTCTTAAGGTCTATGATATGGCCTTTTAGCTTGTACTGTCTGCCTAGTCAAGCCCTAGATAATGCTTTCAGGAAAATTCCATATCAGAAGCCTGAGAACACACACACACACACACACAGAGTGTCTGGGTGTAGAGTGTTCGTAGTAATAGCTTTGTCTTCGTCTTTGTTTTCCCTGCAGTCTAAGGAGTCGTCGTCTGTCCTGAGCTGCGATATCTCAGCGGATGATAAGTACATCGTCACAGGCTCAGGCGATAAGAAGGCCACCGTCTACGAGGTCATCTACTGAGACGACTAACACTTCCGCAGTAGGAGCAGCAGCAGCAGTGCTGGAGCCGGCCCCGCTGGAGGACAGCAGGGGTGGGGGGCCCAGGGGGGAACAGCCAGACACACACACACACATACACGATTCCCTGATGTGTGCACACACACACATACACACAGACAGGGACTCATGGACACACATATATATATACACACACACTCTTGACTTTCTTTTCTATACACACACACACACAGACCGGATGCCTCGTCTGCCTGCTCACCAGAAGGACAGACTGATTGACTTCACTGCCTGAGGACTGCAGCTGAACTGGGTGGGTCCAGGCTGGTCTGAACCTGACTGACCCGGATCACAGTCAGGGTTGCTCAGCACAATGGCTTCCCCGCCTTGAACCCTTGCACCCACACCCCCACACACACACCTGGGCCCCTAACACACCCCACCTGCCTGCCCCGTGCTCCTCCCTCAGCACTAATAGAGGACAAAGACTGTCTGGCGTTTGTTTTTTTTTTTTTTTTGGTTTTGTTTTTGTTTTTTTTCTCCCCCCTCCCTCTGTGTATATCAGTCTATGATGGAAAGTTCTTCTCTTTTATTGTTATTATTATTATAATTATTATTATTATTTTTCTCCTTTTTCCTTTTCTTTTTTTTTAAACACTGAGAATGTTTTGCGTGCGGCCGTGATGCGAAGCAGTGCTTCGCTCGCTGAGCCACGGCTCGTGGGCGTGGTGGAGGTTCTGTGAAAAATGTATATAATGGAGGACTAAAGGCCTTTATAGATTTCTATTTTGGTGTCCAGTTCCACTTGTAATGGTCCCCCCTCTCTCCTTGACGCGTTGTCTCCCCTCTCCCTCAGGCTTTGGATATTAGATTAGGACCTCTCTCCTTTTTTTTCTTCCAGAGGAAATTCTATTCCTTTTTTTTTTTTTTTTTTTTTTTTTTTTCCCTTTCTTTCCCTCTCTCGCTTTCCTCCTTCTGAGAAGTTCATTTTCTACCCTGACCTTTCAGGGAAATCTAATTTACTCCTTTTTTGGTGTCCATAAAAAAAGAAAAACAATTTTGAACTTCATCGAATTATGGAGATGTTTTGTACAAAAAAAAGAAAAAGGAAAAAAAATCTTGTGCATTTTTTCCTTCTCGCCCCTCCCCCACCACACACACACACTTGTTATTGGCTGAAAACAGTGGATCCTCTGGCCAATCGGAAGAGGACTCTCAAGAATGGGCCACTCCTCATACAGAGCCTACAGCTAAGAGGAAGGATAAGATTTTACAGATTCTCAGACACACACACACACACACACACACACACACACACACACACAAATGAGATCCCTCTGCTGACTGTCTGCTGAACTTCCTGCTTTCCTGTCTCCGTCTGGGTCGAGGGACAGCAAAAGAAGGGGAGATATGGGAAGAACAGGGAGTGTGTGATTGTTGCCGAGAGAGAGAGAGACCGAGAGACCATCATACAATCAACACGTGGACACTCCAGGCTCTGGACTGCTACTTTGGGGGGTTTTGTGGGGAGGATTGTGAGACACTTTGGTTGCTGGTGGAGTATCATGTTAAGGGGGAGAGGGGAGGGGGTAACAGCATCTTGTCTTGTTAGTGGGTGACTTTAACTATGGTTTTTAAAAAGTAAAAAAAAAAGAAAAAAAAAGAAACAAAATAAAATATCGGTTGATGTTTTCCTTACCGTCAGTTGCAATGACCGGTTGCAAACATTGGGGTTTTTGTGAGAGCATTGTATTTTGTAACGCATGGAGCAAAGTGGATTAATGTGACCTGACTCAGTGCAGCGTTAGCCCCCTTCGCAACAGCTAAAGCCAAACGCTGAAACGCCTCTATCTGCGGCCTGTGCTCCAGATTGTCATGGTCCTTTACGGTTCTGTATGGTTCTCTTTGATGCCGATGTTCCATACTGTCCACCTCCAGACAAAACCCACCAACCCCAGCCAACCAACCCCTGCCCCACTTTGCAAAAGAGCTGGATGAAACAAAGTCACTTCTCAAACATGCACCAAAGTATGTAGCAAACTGTGTTGTCACTGAAGCTAGTGTACAGTTGTTGATAATTCAATAAACTGTTTTTGTATAAAATGAGAATGAAGCAACACTTTTCTGTGTGTGTGTGTGTGTCAGTGGCAGAAGGTGGTTTTGAAAAAGAAGGTTGGGACGAATGCCTGTGTAGACTTGAAGGGCTCTCAGTGCGGCCATGATGGCAGGCCCAGCTTTTCAAGCCCCTCAACAACCCCCGCAGAGCAGCAGGGCTTTTTGGGTGTTAGGCAGGAGATGAATGCCACTCTTTCACTTTGCTTTTTGTTCTCTCTCTTTAATTCTCCCTCTGCTTTCTCCCTCTTCCCACACACACACACACACATACATACTCTCCCTCCCTCTAGTCATTTTGAGATGATGTGAGGTCTTGTGAACTGAGAGGTTGTTAAGGGGGAGGGGGGGGGGTTGCTTTCCAGTCTGAAAAGAGCGGCTTTAACAGAGGCGCTCCTTTTGCCATGTTGCATCGCCAGCCGAGAATGAAAGACCAACCGGATGTTCTCAGGACTGACATAGTCACCCTAGAACCCCTTACCCCTCCCATCCCAATACACACACACACACACACACACACCACCTTCTCATGGAGCTCTCTACTCTTGTGGAGAGGGCATTTGCTGAGTGCATTTGCCAAAGGAGGGAGAGGAGGAAAGAAAATGGCCCAAGCAGCTGGACCCCCTACACTGAGCTGAGAGCTTTCAGCCTCCTCACAGTCAGAGGCAGGAGAGATGGACGTGCGCTGATGAAAGGCTCCAGACAAACAAGCATGCACACACACACACACACAGGCTCCTGCATGCCGCCTTTCAGTCCTGAATGCCAAACGCTGCTTTGCTTTGTGTGTGTGTGTGTGTGGCATTGGTTGAATTTTTTTCCCCCATGTTGTGTGAGCAGCCTTCAGCCAGCTCCATTTCCCTGACTATGACATAAGAACTATAGCCATGAGTGTACACTGCAAGGCTTAAATTTGCCTCAACTCAGGTGTGGCGGTGCTGGCTGTTTAAGTGTTGTGGTCTGTGTCACCTGAGAAATTTCAGCGATAAATATTGTGTGTGTGTCATGCGAGTTTTGTCTGGTCAGGTGACACCTGACCGTGCATGTAAGAGTGCTGAGGGTAGGCCCTTGATTAGGCTGTTTGATCTAGTTAATAACGATTATACACACACACACACACACACACACACACACACCAGCCCCCTTATAGGCCCCCAGAGTAGTCCTTTAATCCATCTAGTGGATTTTGGGAAGGAACTGCCTTTCACAAAGGCAACAGGAGTGAACCCACTGTGGACAAGAGGACAGGAAAGGAGAGTGGCGGAGGAACAAAAGAGGAGAAGAGAGGAGGAAAAAAGTGCAGTAGAGAGGGGTTGGTGTTGGTGGTTGGGGCAGAGTTTAAAAAAAGGATACATGATACATGACAGAACAGAAAAGGTGGTAACGACTGTGTGTGTGTGTGTGTGGGGGGGGGGGGATGATAGAATGGAGAGGAAAAGAGAGGAAAAAAGTCTGGAAGCACCGAGCGGATTGAAAGGTAGGAAAAAAGGCAGTGAATAAAAAGGTAGGAAGGAGTGTGTGAGGGAGAAAAGAAAAGGGAGATGTAGAAAGGGTTGCATTAGAAGCTGAGGCAGTCAGTGGTGATGGTGGTCGAGAGCCGGGGTTGCCACGGCAACAGACCCAGTCTCTTTCTCATTCAGAGTCTGCAACCCCCCACACACACACACACACACACACTTCTATCCCTTTTCTCTTTCAGTCACCCTCCTCTGTCAGTCACACACTCCAATACTCTTTCATCTTTTTTCTCTCTTGCTCTCTCTTTCTGCTACACTCTATTTCTCTCTCTGATTCTGTTGCACTCTGTTGCCTTCTCTCTTTTTTTTCATCTCTCACTTTCCATTTGGTTCTCTCTATTTTTCACCCCTCTCTCCCTGTCGCTGTAATGCTCTCTTTTTCTCCCTTGCCCTCTGTCTCTCTCTCCTTCTCTCAATCTTTCTCTTGATCCTCTCTCGCTCTCTTCCTCTCCCTCCCTTCCTCCCTCTATCTTTCGATAGATAAGTGTGAGGACAGGTTCTGTGTTTGCTCGTTGCAGTGAGGCCCTCCAGTCTGCAAGCGACAAATGACTTTGACCCCGATAAGCCTGAGCTTCAGTTTTTGCTTTCACTACACAGACACAGACACACACACACACACGCTCCACCACCCCATCGCAGCAGGCCCTGCCCCAGCCTCAGCCGACCGATAAGCGGCGGAGCAGTCGTCTCTCGCCCCGCTCCGACTCGGATAACGGGCGACTACACGCTCCGTACTCATTTGGATTAGGCCGGATTGGGTTGGATTACCACCTCAGTACGCTGCATGCTGATGTCTTCAGAAGGAGGAAAAAAGAGGAGGAGGAAGAGGAGGAAAAGAAAAGGGAGAGAGGGAGGCGGTTGCATGGTGTGGGAACAGAGGGCTTGCTTGTTTTCTTTTGTGTTGATCCTCCCACTCTCTCTCTCTCTCTCTCTCTCTCTCTCTGTCTGAGTTGTAGAGGTCACAGGGTGAGAATCACATAGAGACGGGGTGGCTCTATTTCTGTTCCCCATGATAAACTTTTAACCCTCCGGTCATCAATTGGTTAAAAATGAAGTAAACATCACTATGGCCTCTAGCCTAATTGACTGTCCCTGTCTCTGTAACTTCAGCACACACACACACACACTCACACAGACAGTTTGCATTCCAGTGTGTTTTTCTCTCAAACACACAGCACTGGTGGCCTGTGACTCTGGTCATATGACATCCCTCTGATGACATGTGGTTAATTTCTGCTGATTGGAGTCACACACACACACACACACACACACACACAGCGTCAATAACGTGCTCTCCTTAAGACGCTCCGTCAAGCATTCACTTTGTGCTCCTTCCAAGCATGCGTGGGATTCCAGGCAGTAATTAGATATTGTGGTAATTCGATTTGTGTGATGCACTGGTTCCCTTGCAGAAAGGTATTACCAGTGCACCCCCCCCCCACACACACACACACACCCATCCACTCCCTCTCTTTGATGCTCGCACCCAGACAACCACAAAAGCGTCTTCATAGAGTGCATCAAGCTAACATGATAATTACATTCTCACACAAACCACACCACTTTATTGCACAGCTGGGGGGAACAAGTGGGGATGGTGGGGACGGTGGGGGGTTGTGCACTGGAGTGAACTAGACCAATTAAGTAAGCAAAAAAGACAAGTAATATCACTTTAAAAACAACAACAACAACAACACATAGGCAGTGCCTCTATTTCAACTTGGCTCGTCAGCTGGCTGCCACTCCCAAGTGTGTGAGCATCAGCGGGGAGCTTGTGCTATTTCCTGCACAGGAACGAAGTTGGCACATCAGGAAATTTTGTGTAGATTTACAGTTACTCATTTATACAAAGAGCAGTACAACGTCTGAAAATATTTTAATCATGTTTAGTTTTACTAAGGATCAAACACACTTTGCATGCTAGCTCTAGCAGTAGCCCATCTAGATGTTAACATGTTAACTCCAAGGATCTTAACTTATCACATATAATGGGGATGGCATGAGTGGAGTTTGGCTGATGCTGTGCCAGAGTTGGACCACATCTGGACCAGATGTGTGTGAATCAGTCTGCAGTCTGCAATGCAGCAGTCTGGTGCTGTTTACCTCAGACTGCTCCCCTGATCCTGATCTCATTAGGGGTAAGTCAGACTTTTCAAATAGTCATAGGTGTTGTACGGCTTTTGTGCGTGTGCATGTGTGTGTGTGTGTGTGTGTGTGTGTGATTTCTTGTGCCATTTGATAGAAAAGATATGTTCTGGTTCATAGGATTTACTCTTCCTTTTCTTTCCTTTATTCCTGCTGTTCCTTCCCCTTTACTTACTTTTATTCACAAGACCAGATGGCAGATTGCACCCTTAGAGGAACCCTCTGCCGGGAACTGAGCCGGGTCTCGCCCAGATGAGAGCCAGACCCACTGCAGACTGAGTCATTGTGTGCCTGGCGGGGGTTCGTGGTAAGTGAAGCCAGCAGGGGAAAATGGCCGCCACAGTGCTCCTTTGTGGAATGATACTCCACATTTAGACAGGTCCCCACATTTAGCTGCAGAGGTCACAGACACACAACCTGCACCCATATGGAAGTGCTTAACCAAGCAAGGGCTGGCCTCTTAATAATAAGTTTAATTTCGCTAATAATTAGCTTTAATAGGCCTCTAAGAGGGGTCAGGGCAGGCCTGAACTGCAGCCAATTTAGGATAATGATGTCCTCCTCTCGCCCCCCACTCAAATCAAATCAGGCTGAGACACAAGGAGCAAACACGAGCAGCTAATTGCAATCAGCCAGAGTAATCAGCTATCTTTCACTGACAGGAGGAGAGCTTACTTGTTTTGCATTGCTTCTCATTCACAGCGCTGGAGAGAGAGTGTAGCCTGTATACGCACACTCATGAGTGCTACTCACTTACTCTACACATTGCTGCTGTTGCCTCCCGTGCAGGTAAATCTTGGTGTGTGTGTGTGTGTCTGTCTGAGTTTAGTTTAAGTCAGATTGTGTGTGTGTGTGTGTGTGTGTAAGAGAGATGTGGTGGACTGTTGGTTTTGGTAGATTAGTAAGAGATGTCTATCGACTTAGAAACACATTTTCCCCTCAAAACTCTCAGAGGACTTACATCAGAGTGGATTGATAACAGGGTGACGACAAGCAAGAGTACCTTCTGACACACAGAGAGAGAGAAAGAGCGAGCGAGAGAGAGCGAGAGAGATTTACAAAGTAAACACCTTCTCTTAAGGTCACCAGGAAAGTAACACAAACACACAGACACACACACATACCCTTCTGATTTCACAGGCAAATGTCTCTGTGTGGTGCATGATTTGTGTATATTTGACCATGTAGGCAAATGTGTCATTGTGGCGATTAGCTTCCCTAATACTGGCCTCTGGAGTTGGAGTTGGACTTCATGGACATGACAGGGGTGACATGCCATAACGTGATCCAGTGTGCCTTTAGACACTCATCAATGCATCACACTTGTGTCCCTAAAGAAATGTTTACATTGGGACTGATGATCATGATAATGAAAACCTGATTTGAGTTTGCTTGTTTTTTTTTTTTCAACTTTTGATAGAGATATGAGTGTGTCTGTGCTCAGATTAGGCAAATAACTTGTATCCTCATTTGCCTCAAAACACAGCGACTGACATTCACACACACACACACACACACGCTCATCTTCATGGCCGATAAACAGGTGAAGTGTTTATTTATACCCGCTTTAAACACACTATAGGCAGTGCCTTTGGTGCTGTGCTTCAGTGACGGTAATCAAGATGAGTCATCCTTGTGTTTATACACACACACACAAACACAGTCTAAATACTGCTCTGTCATAACTGTTCCCTTCCCATAGTAACATACCACATATCTATCTATCTATTATCTATCTAATCATACTTTCACCACCACTCAGGAAGACCTCCAGACATGTATGTTTATTTTAGTAAAGTAGGACTGCAGAGGTAGTTTTAAATGGATATTTTGTTTGGTGGATTTCCTGTCCTGTTTTTGGTGGTCTTGTGTGGACAAAGATGGATGATAGTCTTTGATACAGCCTAAGGAGGGGTTTGCTGAAATAATGAAAAATGAAATAAACCTGGGTATCAAATCGTGTTTGGACAGTTGTTTTGTTATGACATTGCTCAGTGGTGTCCTTTGGTGGTGGCCTGCCTTACACAGTGCCTGTAGGCAAATGGGTGACCCATTCTTTGTCTGCAGGACAAAAGTTCAGGTCTAATGACTTACAGACAACTCATCACGTCTACAAACACACATACACACACACACACACACACACACACACACACAATGTTGTGTGTTGTGTTTTGTTTACTTGTGTGTGCCCCAGTCGTGAGTGTGCTGCAGCTGGAATATTTCCCTGTTCTCCTTCCATGCTTGGCCATGCAGTCAGCTATAAGAAAATTAATATCTCTCTCCCTCTCCATGTCTTCCCCCCATCCCTCCTCTCTTCCCCATCCTCTCTCCATCCCTCTCATCCTGTCTATCTCTGTCTCTTTTTCTCTCTCATTTGGTCTTCTGCTTCATCTTCCCTTATCCCCTCTCTCTGACTTACTTTCTTGCTATCCCCATATATTTGACCCCCTCCCTCCCTCCATCTCCCTTTCTCTCTCTCTCTCTCCCTCCATCCCTCCCTCCTTTTGCTCTCTCCTAGTTGATTGTTCTCTCACTCTCTTGCACACACGCTCTCTCCCCCTACGGTGCAATCAGGCGGTTCAATAGTTTGATGTATTCCTGAATCAGGCTTGCTTTATCTGCTTAATGGCTGTGCCCTGAGCCTTGGGCCCTTTTTGTCATGATGTGTGTGTGTGTGTGTGTGTGTGTGTGTGTGTGTGTGTGTGTGTAGATGTGCAATTATGTGTACATTTTTGTGTCTGTACTGTTTATGTCTCTTTCTCTCTCTCTTCTCTCTGTCTCTCTCTCTCTCTCTCTCTCTGTGTGTGTGTGTGTTCTGTGAGTTAATGCATGACTGGGGCTGGAGCTGCAGGGGTTGGGTGTTGAATGGCCACTGTGATGCCCAGATTACTCTGTCAAAACAATCCTGCTTTGGCCTGTGCCCTCCTGTCACGTCACAGGATTTCCAGTGTCTTTGGTTAAGAGTCCAGTGTGTGTGGATGTGTGCATCTGTGTATGTGTGTGTGTGCGCGCATACATGCGGATGTGCTATAATGTGTGTGTGTGCTCAATAGTGTGCATGTGTGTGTGTGTTAAGTGTGTGCTTTTCCCTCATCAATTGACACAAACCATTGAGGTGACGGGCTGAACGCATTTGTCTTTTAGTCTGTCATCTCATTTCCTCCAGCAAGGATGCTCAGCTCACCATAATGGCCATAGACCTCACACACATATGCACACACACGTACACACACACACACACACACATGCACACTTTTACGGCATACATACACAAAACCCACAGAGTGCCCACACTCATGCAAATAGACACAGAGGCTGGTATACTTTCTCCTGGGAGGGTGACATTTCTCATGTTTTGTGGTCAGTCAAAAATGGAAGGCCACATGCATCGCTAATTAGCGTGATAGCAAAACAGCCATCCAGAATCTCTGGTATTCATTTAGTGAAAAGAGCAGTGTAGATAGCAAAGAACTAGTAAGGGCCTCAGCAGGGCCACAACCATTTTGTTTTCTTATCATGCTCATGTGAAAAAGACTTAGAGCAGCTCTGTAGTGGGTTTTTGAATTAGAATACACACAGACTATGGACTAAGCCCCATGCCGTGTCTCTCTCTACCACTTAATGTAAACTCTGCTTATTCTAATGGGGGCTCTCCATGATTATAGTCTTCTGAAATGAGCACCAACGACATGAATCAAAGTTGTTGAGTTTTTTGGGGGGCTCTAGACTGCTGTTCTGGAGTCAATGGAAGCGCTAAGGCAAGCTAAGCCAAGTCACCCGTCACTCGGTGCTGTCAAAACAAACCATGTTTGAACATCTCGGGCTCATCCGTCCCTGTGGCGTGTCCTTCATCCATCCTCTTGCACCCACACACACACACACACATTCATAGTCTTGCACACACACACGCGCCTGCACACAGTCATTTGTTCCAGTTTCTAAAGAGCGGAGCACAGAAGTAGGTGTGGAATGACTGCCCTTGAGAGTGGCTTTTCCCTTCCCTGTCCCCAAACCCCTGCCACCCTGGCAGTGAATGGTTGGATGACTCTTAGTGCTTTGTAAGTGGTGGGCTGGACCATTTAACGCCACAGAGCAGTGTGTGTGTGTGTGTGTGTGTGTGTGTGTGTGTGTGTGTGTGCGCGCGCGTGTAGGCATTCATGAAGAAGGAGGCAAGGTCGCCCACCTGATTACTGCTTTTGAAGCCAGGGCTTTCATTCTGTTCGCATACACACACATGCGCGCGCGCACACACACACACACACACACACACGCACACACAGAGAGACTTGTAAACACACACACATAGACACATGCACAGTCACTTACATACACACAATTGCGCACACACACAGACACATGTACAGTCACTTACATACACACAATTGCACACATTGAATGCAACACACACAACCTCTTGTACAGTCACTTACATACACACAATTGCACACATTGAATGCAACACACACAACCTCTTGTACACACATACACACACACACACACACACACACACAAGGCACATATAATCACTGGTGAGAAGGTGATTTTCAATGGCCACAAGTCACTCACATCAGGAATAATGCAGCGGCCTTTTCACATCATGTACAGAGGTACTTTCATTGTCCAACAATGTCTGCCTTTTACATTGGTGGATTTTTAAAGTCATCAATCATATCTCAGCCTGTGTGCTCAGTTTATTTGCTATTTAAGTCAATACACACATGCATGTACACAAATACCTATGAGTGCACATCAAAAGGAGATCATTCTGTTTGGAAATGTCACTAGAGTGTCATGCACAGTAATAAATACAACGCAAACATACATAATTGCATGCATGTTTCCATAAATGCATAAATGAAAAGACAATAAACATCAATGTGTGCAGGGTACAGTCCTGTCCTGGTGAGCTGGGGCTGAAATATGAGGTAGTCTGTCTGAGCCCATGTGCCCAGTGACGGATGGAGGAATAAGGAAATGAATTCATACTGAATAAACGAGTGCATAACCTGCACCATGGCTGTGTGTGTCCCCTCGGATCCCCTGCCACATCTGTCACACACTCCAGACACCACAACACCACCCTGCACACACACACACACACACACACACACACACACACACACACACACACATACACTCTCCCTGTGTGAGGCAGACAATGGCCCTGCCAGAGCAGATTGGGGTGGAGGAGTGGAGGGATGGAGGGGCAGGGTTGCACGGGAGCAATCTCTTAAATGGATCTCCCTTTCCAAAATATATTATGACATAATCATGTTTTCCCCTGAAAGCCTCAGGGAAGCTTGCCTGTCAGACTGCGGCCTCCTTCCCCGCTTGGCAACCTCCGACAAGAGGGAGGGAGGGAGGGAGGGAGGGAGGAGGAGAAAAGAGAAAAAAACAGAGTGGAGAATGGGAAAGGGAAGAAGGGAGAGAGAGGGAGAAAGAAAAGAGTGGTGCTTGTGTTCTAATAGAACCCAGAGGTGCTCTGAAATTTTAGACAGTTCTGCCTCTCTGCTCCCTGTCTGGAGATTAAAGTCGGTGGGGAGATGAGGAGGGGAAGTGTGTGTGTGTGTGTGGGGGGGTGGGGGGTGGGGTTACGGGGGCTGGATAATTGCCCCCCGTGTCTCCAACAGACAAAAGCCAACGCTCCAACAATTCCCTTCAGTGAGTCTTCAGAAGAGGCTCAAGGATCCTTCAAGGCTGCAGCAAATTGCAGAGCCCTGTCTAACAAACCACCAATCTGTGGATATTATGAGCCAACGGTACAATCCACTGCCATAATGACAGTCTGCACCACTGTAATGGAGTGCTGCACACAAAATGACCTTTTTTTTTACCCCACTCTCTCTCTCTCTCTCTCTCTCTCTCTCTCTCTCTCTCTCCCTCTCTCTCCTCCTCGTCTTTTTTTCTCTACACTTATTCACTCCAAATGGAAGGATTGTGACCCTTGCGTCTGGGCATTTTATTTCTTATTTTTTTCATTTGTTCCGCCTCTGTCTGGCTGTTTGGCACTTGGATGTGTTCATGTATCATTTTGATTTTCATTATCAGTGTCTGGCTTGAGTGCTTGCTGCTGCTGCCGCTGCTGCTGCTTCTGCTGCTCGGCTGTCGTGTGATTGCAACCTTTCCTCCTGAGGACCACTTGATCCGCGCCTGTCGGAGGAGGAAATCCTGCCTACAGGTAATGAGTTACCACACAGGCCTAGTGTTTGGAGCATCTCCAAATTAACCCAGGCTTTCTCGCATTCTCTTTCTCTCTCTCTCTGTTTCTCTCTCTCTCTCATTCTCTTCCTTTGTTTTTTTCTTCTCCCCACATTTCCTTTGCTTTATTCCCCTCCCTCGCCTCTTCTTTTTTCTCTTTTTTTCTGTGCTCTCTCTCCTTTTTCCTTGCTCTGCCTCCCACCATTCCTCTTCCTCTCCCTCCCCCCCTCCCTCTCTCTGTCCCTCCCTCGTTCTCCTCTACCTGTTTCACGCCTCATTGCTCCTGAGCAGTGGCAACAGCAACAACAGTATGTCGTGTGAGTGTGTGTGTGTGTGTGTGTGTGTGTGTGTGTGGGTGTGTGTGTGTGAGAGAGATAGAGAGAGAAAGAGGTGTGTGTGTTTGTGTGTGCATGTGTGTCTGTGTGTGTGTGTGTGTGTATACGCCTCTCATCTCTCCCCTCCCCTCTCTCCTCTCTTCTCTCTGTCGCTTTGTCTCATGTTTAGAATTAGCCGTTTGACGAGAACAAAGGAAATTAATTGGTGGTTGGGCCCTAATGAGACGGCTGTGAAATTAACAGGCCTCATCAGTGGAAACAAACAAAATCCTTCAGCGCGCCGATCAGGGAGCAACACACACACACACACACACTCACAGTGCACAGTGCACAGCACCCGCCTGCCTGACACAATGATGAATAGTGAAGCACAGAGGACCATCTGTGCTTATTTAAACCTACAGGCGGGGGGGGGGGGGGGGTGATAGAGAGAGAGAGAGAGAGACTGAGGGGAAAACAAGAAAAAAAAGGATGGAGGGAGAGGTGGAGAGGGAGGGAGAAAGAGAGGGAAGGAGAGAGGGAGAATAAGGGAAAAACAAGAGAAATGGATGGTTGGAGGGAGAGACAGAGAGAAGTGCAGGAGAGGGAGAGAGAGGGAGAGGGAGAAAATGAACCAGAGGAAAAAGCCTGCGATTCAGTGGCTTTATTCAGCGCCCTTCAGCATGACACCCGTGGGCACCCGGGGGCTACAGCGGGAGCTGAAAGCACCGGCATTTGCATGTGAAAGGCCCAGGGACTCGGACTATGCGTCCAGAAAGCCAAAGAGCTCTGATTTCAAGGGATATTTAACCCCCATTCAGACTGCAACAAAGAGCCTGGCTGGAGGAGAGGAGAGGAGGAGGAGGAGGAGGAGAGGAGGAGAGGAGGAGGTGGGTTGAATGGGGGGCGGTGTAGAGCCTTTGGCTGATTGTGGGCAGGGGTGGGGGTTGATGGAGATGGGGACTAAGGGATGAGAGAGTAGGAGTGTCAGAGGATACAGGAGATTGGGGGGGCATGGGGGGTGTTGGGCAGTTGCTAGCAGATCACAAACCTAATTTGTTCTCCCCTCTCGGCTTCAGCAGCCGGCCGCCTCTCTACATGCTGTGATGGGGCCAGTGTCTGCACCGCCTGGACCCCTGCCTCCATCCTAAACCCACCTCCTCTACCCCGCCCATCCACCCCGCTAGTCTGCCTGGGCTCCTCTAAGATCAGGACAGAGGCTCAGGGGTTAGTATGGGCTGTCTTGCCTCTCTACCCTTCCCACAGGGGGGAATCTGTGTGTGTGTGTGTATGTGTGTGTGTGGTGTGTGTGTGTGTGTGTGTGTGTGGAGAGAGGGGAGGGTGGGAGGGGTAGTCAGAGGTTGTTCAAATCAGCCTGATTCTTGCCCCCAATCAGGTGCTATTCTAAAAAAGATGAAGTGATGGTGGCTATTAGAGGAGTCGTAGAGAGCGCTGAACTGCTCTGCAGGAGACAGACAGAGGAGGAAGAATAAGAGAAGAAGAGGAGGAGGAGGCAAGGTGAAAGAAGAGGAGGATAACGGAAAAGAGGAGAAAATGAAAAATGAGAGAGAAAAAAGGAAGATCAAAGAAAAGGAGAGTAAAGAGGAGCAGAGAGGCAGAGCGGAGGTGGCCGGTTGGTGTTTAAGGACTCGTGCTGCTTTGGCGGTTAGATAAGGATACGTTTGATGAGGCAGAGAAGAGCTAGGGTGATTTGGGTCTTCTAATCTGTAGACTCCCAGAGGAAATCTGTAATTAGCAAAAACCTGCCCTGTCCAATGCCTAAAAAGGCTCCACCTTGTCCAGGGGCTTGGGGAATGATCGGGTGAATGTGTGTGTATAGTTCTGTGTGTTGGAGCGGAGGGTGTGGGGGGGGTATGGGGTTTGGGTGAATGTTGGTTTGTAACTGTGTGTGTGTGTTTGTGTTTGTGTATTTGGATAACAGGCAGGCAGGGCCACCTTCACAGGCACGGTCAGATGAGGTGCATATTTCAAATTCATTGTTTCTTTTACAGCGACTACATGGCAGTTTGGATACAGTGTCCCCTAGGTTGTTGTTAAGAGTGGTTAAGAACAGAGCAATAAAACCCAGCCACCAAGGAGAGATACAGCATTGCAGATATAACAGTACATGTAGCTTCAACAGCAGTGATAACAGCAAGAGGAACGAGAAAGATGAACAGATGAAAGTTCTTCCTTTTTTCACTCATCACTGTTGTCTCATATTTATGTTTGTCTTTATTGTATGAAGAAGATGCCTTTTTCCAGATTACAATAAAAAAAGTGTCATTATTAATAAAAAAAACCTTAGGTTAGATTTAGACATAGCTAAATCATCTTAGTTGAAATTACAATAACGAGATTTAAAACTTTAATTTAGGATGTTTTAGTGCATTTAGAGGAAAAAGATCTTTCCAGTGTGTGTGTGTTTCACTTTCATTTGACACTGGTTGGCAGACAGTGGGCCTCTCTCAGGTGAGCCAAGACTGCCTTCTAGGTAGCTGTAATCAGCCACCATATTTAGAGCGCAGCCAGGCTATTTAAATAGGTAATTCCTTCTAAGAATGAGTGGAACAGCAAACACTAACATAGGGGATTAGCCCAAAAATAACGCTGCTTGCTATTACTTTGACCCTGCCGGTGGAGGACATTAATCAACTGCTGTGACTTGAAGCCTATCTAATCAGTGGTTAATTGATCTGGTTAAGGAGACTTACAAGGCCCTAGGACTAGAGCTGTTAATGCAATACAGGACAGGACAGAACATTGCACACAATTTGTAATGTTGGGTAGGGTTTATTCTCAGGGCCAATCCTGACCCATTAGTAGTTATATAGGTGTGTGTGTGAGCACGCACATGTGTGTGTGTGAGAGAGAGAGAGAGTGAGAGAGAGAAAGAGAGTGTGTGTATATGTGAGTGTGTGTTTCCATTCACTGTTTTTCTGTGTGGTCTGTGTCATGCCCTTTGGGTGGAATTCAATTTCAGGAGACATCTGACCTCACGGCGTGTCCAGGTGAAGCCGTGCCGAGCAGGCTGGTTAATATGGATGAGGGGGGAGGGGCAGGGAGCAGGAAACATCACGTCAGGGCAGGGAGAGCGTTCCCTGTGCTACATAAAGCCTGACACCAAGGACAGCAGGAGAGCAGAGGAGAGGACAGAGGAGAGAAGGAAATGAGATGAACCTAGAGGAGAGAAAAGGAGAAGAGTAGAGTGGAGAGAAGAGGAGAGGAGAGAGGGGGAATGGGTAGGGGAGGGGAGGGGAAGGGGAAAGAGGGATTCAGGAGGACAGAGGAGGAGGAGGGAAGTGAATAAGGAGGGGTGTATCATCATCAGATCACTGTCCCCCAGGGACTCATT